>OX637340.1:2404166-3005208 GCA_951799405.1 Agapetus fuscipes | reverse complement strand
ACAATAGAAATAGAAAAAGATAAATATTTGAATTTCTTAGATTTAAGGTTGAATGTATTTAATAATAAGTTTAGATTTAGTATTTACAGGAAGCCCACATATACTGACGCCATCATCCACGCGTCGTCCAACCATCCTTTATCTCATAAGTTAGCGGTATTTCACTCAATGACCCATAGACTGGTTAGTATACCTCTTGATAAAGAGGCATTTGACGAAGAGGTCAATATTATCAAACAAATCGCTCTTAACAATGGGTATACCACGTCTGTGATAGATAAACTTATTACAAGGAAAAAAAACAAGTCTATGTGTCATAAATATATTTACCCTTACCACTGGTGTAAAAGCGATGAAAAATGGAGAAGACTATTATATTTGGGTGATAAAAGCATTCACATAAACAACATAGTCAAAAAAAGTTTTAAGAGTGCTTTTTACACAAATAGTAGTATAGGGAAAATGCTTTATAACAACAAGGATCGTTCGGATCACATGGAGGGTGGAGGCGTGTACCGCATATCATGCAACCAATGCGAATCAGTATATGTAGGGCAGACCTCCAGGTCTATTCATACAAGAATAAATGAGCACAAAAGAGCTTTTAGGGGTCTATCCGGGTACTCTGAGATGGCGGATCACTGTATAGAAAACGACCATTCGTTTGATATAACAGGAGTAAAGATCCTTCACTCGGTGTGCAAGGGTAGACGACAACTAATGGCTCTTGAAACTCTAGAAATTCAAAAACATTTGAGCCATGTTGTTAATAAACAAATACCTACTCCTTCTCCTCTTCTAACAAAGCCCACATTTAAAAAACCCACCCACTTTCTCCTCTCTAAATAAATACGCATTCCTTTCTAACAATACCTACCTACTTAAAAAACCCACTTTCTCTTCCCAAAATGTATTTGTTCTAACCCTTGTATTTTAATTTTAAAAACATCAGTTAGCCTCTGATGATGAACCGAGCAGGTTCGACAGCGCTTAGGCAGTATAACTCATATGTGAAAATAAAAACTATGTGTTTTTTAAATAAAAAAGTTTTTTAATTATTAAATTACTTAATTCATTAACATATATTTTTAATGAATAATAAATCAATAATAACCCAATGACATCTGTTGAAACAGGATCAAAGTTATAGACAAATGATCGAAACAATGTTATTATATTCCAAATACGCTAGAAAGATCAGCCAATTGACTCCCCCGGCCACAACACCGTTTTTACTGGATACACACCACTCCTTTCCCAGAGGACATCACACATGCCTTTGCATGTTTGGAATGCACGCCCCTGACTATGCACAGCCACTGCACAATTTAGGACAGCAAGTACGGGTAGTCATAAAGCAATGACCCACTATCTCTGTACGACGATTCACAGTGCCCGCACAATCGGAAATTCTGTACCTTAGACTTAGAGCATAAACAACGGAAGTCCACTTTTTTGCGTTTTTAAGTTAATGATGCAGAAAGTATTATAATTATCTCTTCTATAAGTGGTAAAAATATTGGAGTCCTCGGACTCATAGTTACTGAGATATCAAGTGTAATAAATATGGGATGCACATAAAAGTGCGAGCATACACCACGGAAGTAAAATTTAAATTAAATTAAGTAAAGTTAAATTAAATAAATATCGATAAAAGAAGATAAACAGTTTATACAGATCAAAAATATCTCGTCTTGTTTAGAAGTTATGATGTGATCTGTGGTTATGATGGTTTAAAAAAGTGCACATTTTCACTAAAACTCGTCTCCTGCACATTTTACTAAATGTGACTACCGTTGTTTATGCTCTAAGGTACAGAATTTACGATATAATTCCGAGGAAGTGTCAATCAGCGCGTGTGTGATTTACTCCGGCACAGTATAGCCCAGGCGAAATAGACAAAAAAAATGAGCGCGAAACAGCAATAACCAAATACAAATAAGCAAAAAAAGTTAGGTTAATATTGTTACGTTTTCTGCTGGATTCTCTTTTTAATTAAAATGCCATAATTTACTTTTACAGAATTGATTTTTCACAATTTATTTCACAACTTGACAATCACTGTTTATAGGTGTTACTCTGCGAATTGCTTTCTTGCGACTTTAATGTCCGTACCATTTAGATCTCTGTTATAAGGAATCAGAGGGGTCTTTCTCGCATTTACTGGATCATTCCACCACCAGCATGTTATGTACACACACAATCACAAACACTGTCAATCGGTTCCGTCTCACGTGTATAAGTGTGCGTAGTCACTTTGATTTCATAGTCTGTCATATGATGTACCTGTATGCGTGTACAAGCTGTAAAACCCATACGGTAAAAAATGGTTCACTTAGCCAATGTCACCGTCTCTTTTTCAGGGAAGGTCGGAAAAAGTTGAGGTTTGTATCTTAATCTGTAAGTACACGTGCAGCATTTGCAAGCGCGAACTTACACCCGTCTGTTTGTTGGCATTCACTTAAAATTAATGATGATGATGATTTTTATAGCGCCGTTTCGTGACTACTGTCACTGCAAGGGCGCTTTCAGGCTTGATGCGGCGGTGAAGAAATGGGTCTTCATTCTTGATCGTTATCTTGATCGTTATATATGAATCTTGAACGTTAACATTTCTTTGCAACTTAGATTATAGATAATCATGATTTGCCTGGACTACAATGCGGTGACGGACGCACGTCGCGCGGAAAGAGCTATGAACTGCGTGCCCTCTGCAATGGCAGGCGCGTCAGGTGACAATGGACTACGCGACGGGCCACTGAACCGATCCTTATCACACAAACAACATGGTCATGTACGACTCTGGTGGTGGTCAATACCACGTCATGGATACGATGTTAAGAGGATTTTTGTTGGTATGCAAAACAATTGACTAAGCTTTGGTTCGTAAAATTATGTAATTTTGAATCCAGCTTCCGAATTGTAACAGCAGACACAATAATTGCTTTAAAATCAAATTATTTTTTATTAAACACAAACCCTACAAAATCTAAAAAACAATAATTGTTATAGCTAATAATTACATCCTCTTTATTATGGACAAGACCAGGCCTGTCCAACATACGGGCCTCGGGCCACGATCTGGCCCGCGTGGCCCGTGTATGCCTTTCATCCGGCCAGCGACGACATCAATAGATATTGCGCAATAAGTTCAATCATTAAAAAAATCGTCCATCATTAGGTATTTAGTTTAATCATCTATCTATCTACTATGACAGTGGTCGGCAAAGTGATGCTCGGACGCGATAATTTCCATTGACATCTAATTAGATTTGCCAGCAATGCGCCTACCCCCCCCCCTCCCCCCCGCAGATAACGATATCACATTCAAGACTCATTTTGCGGTTGTATAAGTTATAATTATCATAATCACTCATCATTTAACAGTTCATTAGAAGCTAATGGCTTACGCAACCAAACACTCAATTGCAGTATCTTGAACGATGAGAAATAACCGTATTTAAACAATCGGTGCTATTCTTAGAAATTTTAGTCGTCCGTTGAGCCCACGCTTTGACAACTAATGATGCATTTGTATGAAGACCTGTCAATCCAAGATGGCCGCAAGTGAACATCTGATTAGCCTTCATACAAATATTACCAAAATTCGGTAGGTAAGAATGACCGTGATGATGAGACTCTTAGCCGACGCATTATTATTTTGTCAAAGCGTGGGCTCAACCGACGACTAAGTCCAGTATATAGCCCAGAAGTATAGCCCCGAATGTGTCCATGTGCGTTAGGTTAATACTCGTATATAAAAGCACATAAGGTTATGACTCTGGATGAAATGAAAGAAGTATGCAAGGACAGGAAGAAGTGGCGGCTAATCTGCAATGCTGATTTGCAATGTTGGTTTATTTTGCTACATTTTTAGCATAATAAATTTTAGACTTTTTTTGTATAGATTTATTTTTTAAGGTTTTGTTGTTTTTTTTATACTTAAATGTTATTTATTACTCGTATTCCTTGACTTATAGGTTGGTATGAGGCTGACCACCCATACTGTAAAAAATGGTTCACTTTGCCAATGTCACCCCTGTTTCAGGGAATGTCGGCAAGAGTTGCAGGGCTTATGTTCATTTGAGGTTTGGATTTTATTTGTAAGTACACAATCAGCATTTGTAAGCGCGAACTACACGCGTTTGTTTGTGGGCATACATCTGAGAGCTTTGAATGAATATATCCTTGCAACTTAGATTATAGATTATTACTATTATATAGACATAAGGTATATACATTTCATAAATTGGTATATATCTCAAGCTTATACGGCGAATAGGGTTTATTAAATTGGAATTTGTTTTTGTTTGTAAATGGATATTTTGTATTTGAATATTATTATTTAATGATGTATAAAATGTAATTTGTCGTGTGTGTGTGTTCCTTGACTTATAGGTTGGTATGCGGCTGACCACCCATGCTGTAAAAATGGTTCACTTTGCCAATGTCACCCCTGTCTCAGGGAAGGACGGCAAGAGTTGCAGGGTGTATGTCCATTTGAGATTTGATTTTTATGTTGTAGGTTCACATGAGGCATGTGCAAGCGCGAACTTGTATGTGTCTGGTTGTGAGAATGCATGTAATGTGAATCTTCAATGTAACATATCCTTGCAACTTAGATTAGATTAGATTAGATTAGATTATACGCATTGTACATATAAATAATTATTAGCAGTACATTATGTAATATGAATAATGCACCTAGAATGGTATTATCACATCACAACCGTACATGATAATGCTAAATCACATTTCCTATTCCCATTCCCACTATTGTAATATATTACTCAGAAATACATACATTATATAACATAACGCAGGTAAGTAAATACCTGTGAACATAATCCATCAATTAACATTGACTAAGCACTGATCTTCTCAGCATCCGCTAGGTACGAGTACAACAGATCACGTAATCCTAAAATTGAGCAATGCCTTTATCAATAATTAAGAATTAGACATCGAATTCGATCATAAAAATGGCATACGGATGTTCATAATACCTAAAGGACTGTTTTTATTAACATCAATTGCAGAATTCATATAAATATGTAGTTCGGAATGAAACAGGGTGTTAGATAAAAGATAATTGTCGTGTACTGTCGTGTACAACGGTACGATTATACATATGTATCTAACTCTTAAAAGGGGTACTGCTATATATACGTATTATGTTTCTGGTATTCGACTAAGAAATCAAAATTCGCAGGAAAATTGACCAAATAAAATCAGACGTTCGCATCGACGCCAGCTTACAATCCTTTCAACTATCAAAAATAGCTATGAGTATCACCAGTTTTTGCCATAAATGGTATTGTTACGAACTATAGCACGATGGTGTATGTCGAACAATCTGGAAGTGTTTTGAAAATCTCATTATGGAAGTCGGTGGATAATATATTCTTATAGTAATACATAAACATAAAATAGTTAAATAAATTGTAGGAGAAATTGGGATATGATACACTGAACAGGTGGGTCTTGAGTTTTTTCCGGAACGTCGAAGAACAGAAGCTTTGCGGTGGCCGGGCCGGTTGCCTGGAACAATGTGCCCATCGGTGTTCGCGCGAACCAGCCTACCACCACCTTCAGAAATAAACTGAAGACACTTCTTTTCTCCAGAAGCCAGGACCATTAAATGGCGCCACAGGAAAGAAATTATCCATCATCATCATCGTCGACTCTGGGCATGCAGTTTTGACATCCAGAGGAAGTCCATTCCACACTACAGGTGCACCATTGTAGAAGGCTCAGTCGCCGAAGCATGTTCGGCTTGGACGATGAGGCTCATTGAGTCTTATCCCTCCTGATACAGAGGATCTTAGCACCAGATCACTCCTGTTGGACTGCTGGGATAGAAGCTCAGCCAAGTAATGGCAGATAATGTAATTCCAAATGCCAAAAAATGAAGTAAACATAGCCATAATACACAATGATGTTTGATAAATGCGCCACTAAAAGAAAACAAAGCCGTCTTAATTACTTATTTACACCAACCCAATTAGGTACATCTAGTTTAGAGAAATAAATTGGGCAGACATCTTGCGTTAATGAGAGTCCATTGACAGGCAGGATCGCTTTCCCGCGTCTGCCACCCGGGGGACGGGCTCATTACAAGTTTTATATTTCGAGCGGCGCCTCCTTTCGGGAAATGAAAAACACAAAGAGTTGGGAGTACAAAGAATATTAATGAAGCGGCAGCGGTACCTATCGACGTGATCATTTTCATAATGCGCCCTATCGACTGCTTCTCTTTACACCCATACTGTACAACGCCTCAAGTATAAAACTTCAAGTTTAAACTGAACCATAGCGTTTAATTACAATATGCATGGAAACTAAAACAGCGTTTTAGTTAGCGTATTTTTTTTGGTAAGACACTCTTGTAGAGCTTAAACGTAGTTGAAGTGCGCGCAAGAAATAAAATACAACTTTTCATAATTTCCGATACGTGCCAACAATACTTTATTTTGTTGCTTTTGGAAAATTCGTTTACTAAAATATTGATTACCCAATATTGTATATTGTCAATGTCACCCCTATTTCAGTAAAGGCGCTTCGTGGTATTTATAATGTCCACGTTTATAAAAAATTGTACAGAAAAATTGTATGAGTGTCTACAAAGCTGCATGAGTACTAATGTTTAAATTAAATACATTTTGCATTCAACATGGATGCCATTTTTTGTGTATTAAATAAGAGTCAATACAATTTTTCACAATTTGTAAGTTACTTATTGTAAGATTCTTAACAATCTAAAAACAACAAGAGGAAATCATAAAAGGGTTTTTCATTTAATTGGAGATTAAAGAGGGAGAGGGACGGATTGCAATGCAGTTCGCGTGTTCTAAAAAAACATGTTTTCATGCATTACCGAATTGCAAGATGAAAATTCTTCATATATTTGTCGTCTTTCAATTCAGAAAGCACATAAGTTTTTTTCGCGCAAGTAAGATATTTAACATCAGATGTTGATTTATAAAATGTAATTTGTCGTGTATGTTCCTTGACTTATAGGTTGGTATGCGGCTGACCACCCATGCTGTAAAAATAGTTCACTTTGCCAATGTCACCGCTGTTTCATGTGTTCCCTATTGTTGACGGCAAGAGTTGCAGGGTGTATGTCCATTTGAGATTTGGTTTTTATGTTGTAGGTTCACATGAGGCATGTGCAAGCGCGAACTTGTACGTGTCTGGTTGTGGGAATGCTGAACTGTACTGTACTGTATCCTGCCGCCGTTCCACTAGGGATGGCCGGTACCTCCGCAGATGCGCCTCCACTTTTTTCTGTCCTTACAAACCACTTTCATTTCCTCAATATTCATCACCTTTTTCATACATACTCTTCTCTTATTTTCACTCTGCAGGTTCCATTCTTTCGCAATCTCACCTATTTGGTCCAACTGTTTAATGTAAATCTCCAATGTAACATATCTTTGCAACTAAGATTAGACTAGATTAGATCTCCAAAGCCGGATTCGACACGCATTGTAATTAATACATCGATAAACATGTTTTTACATAACATCAAATTATTAGTTAATTTTCTCCAATCTTGAGCAATACACTGGGTTTTTTCACCATGAGTTTGCTAGATAACGAGATCACATTGAAGACTCATTGCTTGTTGCACAACTTATAACTATCGTAATTATTTAACAGAAAAAGAAGAGCTGATGGCTTACGCAACTTCACACTCAATTTCAAATTTTCCGTCATATTTTTGCTTCCTAAAATTCAACACTTATTGTATGTAGGCCCGCTTTTCATGTTTTTGCTTTTTCTTGTTTTGGTACGTAACTAAATCTTAATCTAAATCTAAGCTGCAAAGATATCGCACGCTTTATAATAAAGAGCAATAACTCAAAAAATAAGAATGTTGGGAAATCACGTTTGAAGTTCAGACAACCAGTACAACTTGTATGGGATGAAAAAGGCGATCGATGTTTTATCTCGGTCATATTCGTCCAAATTGAACGGTTGTCGCATTTTACCTATTCTTTTCGCATTGTTCTTGCGTTTTATTACAAAATCTCGATTTTCTCAATCTTTGACTTATTGCTCTTTATTATTAAACATACGATATGTATCTTTTTAAATTCATATTAAATGCATTCCCACAAGCAGACACGCATAATTTCGCGCTCACACACGCCGCATGTGGACCTACAATATAAAAAACCCAATCTCCAATGAACATAAGCCCAGCAACTCTTGCCGACCTTCCCTGAAACAGGGGTGACATTGGCAAAGTGAACCATTTTTTTACAGTATGGGTGGTCAACCTCATACCAACCTATCAGTCAAGGAATGTATGTGTGCGACCGTATGTGGTCGCTAAATGTATGGAATCGCCGGACAAACCACGCCGGATTGTGTGAAAGCTAACATTCATCCCAATACACTACGCGACTTTCCGTATGAACAGGCGCTGAGGCTCATAATCCTTAATTGAAACGTAAAGAACCAAAGGCAGCAATCTAGGATTTTTGCGATAAATACAATATACATGTATAAATACAATAATGGTCCGTAAATACAATACAATTCCGCCGAGGGTGTCAGAAACGATTTCCCGTTTCGGTGTTTATTTAAAAAACTCCAAAATAAAATACCGGCAAAGTTTACTCAGCATTCACAATAAATGAGTAACAGCACCCTCGGAAGCTGGGAAACCCCTACTTCAAATGAAGTGGTTGGCGTAAGACCGGCCCCCTTACCTGTAAAAATAAATAGGTTTCACTCGCCACATGCGAGACCCTTCGGGGATATGGCGGCAAGAAGTTACACTAGATGTGCAGCTAAGTTGCGTTTTTATTTTTGTTGTAACAACTCATTTTTCACTTGTAACAAAAACATGCTGTAACTGTAACTGTAACTCTGTCGCCATTCCGCTAGGGGTGGCCAGAGCCTCTGCAGAGTTGCCTCCATTTTTTCCTATCCTGACATACCTCTTTCAATTCCTTCATATCCATCACCTTTTTCATGCATTTTCTTCTTTTACGCTAACTTTGTATATCCCATTCTTTCACAATCTCCTCAATCTGATCACTCCATACTTTTCTCGGTCGTCCCTTCCCTCTTTTTCCTTTCACACTTTCTTTGTATACATACTTTGTCAGTCTATCATCTTTCATTCTTTCCACATGCCCAAATCATCTCATCACATTCTTTTGTACTTTAACTTTCACATCCTCTTTCAAATTACATTCTTTTTTTACCCATTCATTCCTAACTCTATCCCTCAAAGTTTTTCCTGTCATACTTCTCAAATGCTTCATTTCCACCGTACATACTTTACTCATTTCGCTATCATTCACTGTCCATGCTTCACTTCCATACATCAAAGTCGGTAACATTAATTTTGCGATTTTAAATTTTTAAAAGAAATCGAGGAGCATGTGGTCTACCATAGGAGAGAATACCTAGATCCGATTTCACGAACCTTTGTCTTACTGTTTGTATGGTACACCGCACAAAGCCAGACAGACAGTGAAATAGCTTTTTAGAGATTCTGACATAATATAATTTGAATTAACATTTTGCAAGCTGAGAACTCACTAACTATGTGAACCAGACAACTATTCATATATTTCGAATACAATAAATGATTAATTAAAAGATGGCCCGCCTCCACGATAGTATTAATCTGCTATTAATTACTATAATAATATTATACCTGCGGGGTTGCTAAATTGATTAGTTTGCTTGCGCGGAATGTTCTACAATACACATATTTAAATAGCAACCACGTTTCAGTAAATACGCACACCATACAACATTACAACTTGGCACATAATGTATGCAGATCGGTAGCAGTTATGTGCAGACATGATAATTTATGTGCACACTGGGAAATGATGACCCCTGAAGAAGGTGGGGCAGGTCATGACAGAGCACAGACGAGTGAATGTCGGTATTCGGTAACCTTGGAAAGAAAATTTCAAAATACCAAAAAAAAAATTTAGAGCCCAGCAATATGTATGGAAAGACTACACGCTTTACACTCACGAAACTAATAATATCGTATTGATTCTGAAATAATTTCTGCTCTTCTCGAGTTACCGATAATTTCCATCACTTCTTGCTTTGGATTACAGATTCCCCGGCAGTGTCTCGGGCTCGATTTCTCCGCGTTTCCTTCTGTGTTCTGTTCTTTATCTATTCATGTATTCAGCAGCAAGACAGCGCTGTGTTTGCCGCTCGCGATACCCCAACATTGTAGCGGCTCATCCCCCACACTCGGAGGTGTTACTTCTTAAAGTGTCTTCCGTACACCAGCTAACGCAGACGGTCCGAGACTTCTTTCTTAGTTCCACTTTTATATTGGAATTTTTGGTTCAGATTTTGTTGCTCCATATCCTGTGTAAGCCTTTCTCATTTCTTCTACCATTGATCCGCGGCACCCGCATCGGAAGTCGCGTAGTGTATGGTGACATTGGCAAAGTGAACCATTTTTACAGCATGGATGGTCAGCCGCATACCAACTTAGAAGTCAAGGAACTTTTTAGAAGATTTATAATAATAATATGATGCTTTATTTGGTGAGCGCTGTTTTTGAGTGAATCACACCTCAAGAGCCCTCTGCGAGCTTGGTCGTCGCCGTAGAAAACGCCAATTCTCAAGCAAGACAGAGTTGCTGTAAGACTGGATGGACCTTTGGTGACCGGTCATTGGTAAAGGTTTTATGAATTTTTCAACCCAGCGAAGAGCAAATTTGAAAATACAAAAGGTATATTTTTTGTGCTCCGCCGGGTATCGAACCCACAACCATCCCATTCAGAGTCCGAAATGTTACCACTGAACTACGGACGGGTCAGTAGCGCCAAAGAATAAACCAATCCCCACCAATCGAAAGATTAACAATAGCCCTCGGAATTTTTTCATCGATACTCGTTCATCAATATGTGAAATATGAATCAGAAGTCTAAATAACTTGTAAGAGTGGAGTTAGTAATATGAAACACCGAGTCATTTCAAGTGTATGGTTGGGTTTCCATATTATGGTGACAAGATTGAAGTCAATGTCCCGTCTGGACTTGTGTACGAGCATGTTACATATACGGCGTATAAGTAAGAGTGCGCTACATTGACTAATAATATCTGTGGACTAGAAATTATTTTAAAGAAAATAGACATCATATATGGGTATCGCCGTCGAAATTTGTACCTTTTGTCTTGTGCGTGTGTCCCCTAATGATTTTCAGCTTTTTCATAAAAACTGGTAATCTCTACTGAATTCTAAAATTATCAGAGTAAAGTAAATAAAAAGCGTATCGAAATACAAAAAAAAACTGCAAAAAGCATTAAGTGGCGATGTAATTAAAAAATAAAACAAAAACGCCTTTTTTCCATTCCCATACAAATTTTACATGTCCGCAACCCGTTTTTGACCCTTTGATGGCATGATACGATCAAAATAGTCAAACGTTTTTTAAAGTTGAGTATTTTTGCATATACCTTAGTAACGTATCTTTCATTTTCTGTACTAGCCACAATAATATTTACTTATTTAAACACGAAATATTGATTGCTAAGGGTTGTCTCCATTTTTGGCTCCGAAATTTTTCTTTTAGTATGTTACCAATTCCATTGAAACTGACAAAAATCTTGCAATATTAAGTATTTATTCACGTATGGTAACTCTTTGATGTAGTGTGGACAACACAAAAAAACTCATTCGATACCTTCATTTTCTTTTGAGAACGTTTACATCAGACTCGGGAATTTGTCGTGTGTGTTTTGAGTGGAAGTTAGCTTGGCATTATTAAGGTATGTATTCGAATATTTTGTCAGTTGTATATTTTTTACTTAGATCCATTAATTCTTCTAATGATTGTATGTTTTTATCATTGCTGACAGTATTATTTTTCAAATGGCACAAGTTTAAGGTAATGTCGGGCGGTTTTTTATTTACAATCTTTACCGTATGTTACCAGTATTAAGGTGTATTCACGTAGGTTTAAAAAAATACACCTACTTACCGTTAATTTATGGTTGACTAACAAATAACATTTACGTACCTAATTGAAACATAAAACTATCTAATCAACCTTACTACATGCTATTAATATTTTAAATGCACCGTTTGATGTTTGTTATTCAAAATAGCAAAAAAGTTTATTCCGTGATCTGTGGGCTAAACGATTAAATGAAATTTGGACCACAGAGGTACCTAATTTTTATATCGGTGCTGGATACTGTGAAAAATGTACGCAAAAAAAAACATTGCCTATCTATCTAAATCTATGATAATCTATAATCTAAGTTACAAAAATATATTGCATTTAAGACTTTAAGTTCGTACTTAAACATGCTGCATGTGAACCTACAATATAAAACCCAATCTCAAATGAACATAAACCCTGCAACTCTTGCCGACCTTACCTGACACAATGGTAACATTGGTAAAGTGAACCATTTTTTACAGTATGAGTGGTCAGCTTCATACTAACCTATAAGTCAAGGAAACTTATTGAAATACAATAAACGAACGATTTTAGGTAGTTATTAAATGTGCGTATTCATATTTTTATTAAACATTCATAGACAAACAACATTCATATTTATAGACATTCAAAATGGTGCTCTTATATTTTTACTGAACAGTGTTTACGAACTGCTATAAAATCTTGTATTCGTCGTCGAAAAAAGAAATGAGATATCGAAATGTAAAAAAACCTAATTTTTCGAACCTGTCCGTCATTTTGAATAGACCTTAATTTAACTCACGATGTTTTCGTTTTCTTGAATCTTGCCGGTCGACAGTTATGGTACAAATTTAAACGGCGTTACCCATATATCTGTTTCAACTTACTTACGAAGATGATCACTAGTAAGTAAGAGAACAAAGAACTTTACAGTTGCATTTCCATGTGTACAAAAAAATTCGAATGTAAAAAAATCCTAGAAAGTTGGTACTTTTGCGAATAATAATGGCTGCTGAACCAGTCAACAAACAAACCTAGACTTGACAGATAACATGCGTTTTAAATATTGTGATCTCTAAAATTTACGAATTTTAAAGGAAAAGGGCATTATTTTAAGGCATTATGGCATGTGTTATAATTGGGTGTCGAAAAACAAAATGGCCTTATTTCTTATGACTATTCCTTGACTTATAGGTTGGAATGAGGCTGACCACCCATACGGTACAAAATCGTTCACTTTGCCAATTTCACCCCTGTGTCAGAGAAGGTCGGAAAATGTTGTAGGGTTCATTCGAGGTTTGGATTATAATTTGTAAGTACTGCAAGTAAGACGAAAGTACTGATTTTTGACAGAACGGATGAAGTTTGTAAGTAATGCAAGTAAGACGAAAGTACTGATTTTTGACAGAACGGATGAAGTTTGTAAGTAATGCAAGTAAGACGAAAGTACTGATTTTTGACAGAACGGATGAAGTTTGTAAGTAATGCAAGTAAGACGAAAGTACTGATTTTTGACAGAACGGATGAAGTTTGTAAGTAATGCAAGTAAGACGAAAGTACTGATTTTTGACAGAACGGATGAAGTTTGTAAGTAATGCAAGTAAGACGAAAGTACTGATTTTTGACAGAACGGATGAAGTTTGTAAGTAATGCAAGTAAGACGAAAGTACTGATTTTTGACAGAACGGATGAAGTTTGTAAGTAATGCAAGTAAGACGAAAGTACTGATTTTTGACAGAACGGATGAAAATGAAGAATGCACGTTTATGTTGAATGGTACGAAAGTTGAAATTGTGGATGAATTTAGATACTTGGGAAGTATGTTTGAGAAGAATGGAAAGATGACAAGAGAACTTGAGAATAGGATGTGTAAGGGCAAGCAAGTGGTCGGTGCAATAGGAAGAATAGCAAAGAACAAGCGATTGACGATGGATCTGAGAATGGCGGTACACAATGGCATATTGTTACCGACTTTGATGTATGGAAGTGAAGCATGGACAGTGAACGATAGCGAAATGAGTAAAGTATGTACGGTGGAAATGAAGCATTTGAGAAGCATGACAGGAAAAACTCTGAGGGATAGAGTTAGGAATGAATGGGTAAAAAAAGAATGTAATTTGAAAGAGGATGTGAAAGTTAAGGTACAAAAGAATGTGATGAGATGGTTTGGGCATGTGGAAAGAATGAATGATGATAGACTGACAAAGTATGTATACAAAGAAAGTGTGAAAGGAAAAAGAGGGAAGGGACGACCGAGAAAAGTATGGAGTGATCAGATTAGGGAGATTGTGAAAGAATGGGATATACAAAGTGAGCGTAAAAGAAGAAAATGCATGAAAAAGGTGATGGATATGAATGAATTGAAAGAGATATGTAAGGATAGGAAAAAATGGAGGCAACTCTGCAGAGGCTCTGGCCACCCCTAGCGGAATGGCGACAGAGTTACAGTTACAGTTTACAGTTACAGTTACACATTCAGCATTTGTAAGCGCGAACTTACACGTGTTTGTTTGTGGGCATGCATTTGATATGAGCTTTTAATATTAATATATCTTTGCAACTTATATTATAGATTTTTTTTTAAGAAAGTCTGTGCGGGAGACTCCCTAGATTCAAGAGACTCTAGGGGTCTAGACCAGTGGTCTTCAACCTTTTTTAGTGCAAGGGCCAAACATCGATTTCACTTCGTCCGAAGGGCCACAACTATTCACGACACTTTACCACCTTATCAATAAAATAAAAGACATACATCATTTCAAATTTCAATAATCTTTATTGGTTCATTAAAGTCAATCTTTATTGATTAATTACAGTCAATCAATGTGATTTTTGACATTGTTTATTTTTTACAAGTTTGTCAATATTTGTTTTAATTTTTGTGGTTGCAACCCGCAGACTACCTTCCAGATGTGCATCTGTAATTCTCGACCATGTTGTCGATTTCACATACTTCATACGAGAAAACAGCTGCTCACACACATATGTGCTCCCAAACAATCAAATCATTTTATGGCATTTTTTCACTCATATGTTTGAAAGAGTGACATTTCGAATGCTGACGATTGCGAGTCGTATATTACTCGTATGTATATATCGCATATCACCGGGCGCGATGTTTTATTTTTTTAGCCTCTGGTGGCCGCGGGCCGCAAGAAATTAGCTGGCGGGCCACATGAAGCCCGAGGGCCGCGGGTTGAAGACCTTAGGTCTAGACTATAACACGCGCCCTTGAGATGGTATGTGATCATTAAACTGCGCCACCGGAAATAAATCATCCATCATCATCATCATCAACACTGCAACGTTTGACAGGACTGAGACAAATGTGGGCTATAGTATGTATATATAATCTATAATCTAAGCTGCAAAGATATGTTAACATTTAAAGCTCATATTAAATGCATGCCCTCAGACAGGCACATGTAGGTTCGCGCCTACACATTCTGCATGCGTGCATACAAACCAACAAACCCTCAAATGAACATAAACCTTGCAACTCCTGCCGCTTTTACCTGAAACAGGGGTGACATTGGCAAAGTGAACCATTTTCTACAGCATGGGTGGTCATGTATCAATGCAGTTATTTAGTTTCCGCTCCTCTATGTTATTACTTAGTGGTGCGCTATGCTGTAGGTATACCACAGGGCATTATCCCAACATTCAGAGGCGTTAATTTAAAATGTCGGGCGCCGCGGGGAGAGCTGTCTGGGCTCTGGAGCGCCGTATAATTTCCTCAGTTGTGTGTTTCCCGGTGTTTAAAGATAAACCGGAAGTGTTTGGGTTTTGTTTTGTATGCATAATTCACGTGGCCCTGCGCTATCTGAACGCCCAACATAAAACATTGCGTAAATCGAAAACGTATGGAATATACGACGGCACTCCCAGTGAGTGATTCAGTTTTCATATATTTTTTTCTATTTACGCAATCGAGGTGAGATTTACGCTTAACGTTTTATACTCGCGGTACTGAAGCGCCTTTGCATCCCATTGCGTGTATAAGTATATACACTTTATTTATTCGATAGATACGCAACCAGCATTTAAGGGTTACGCCGCGAGTATTTGCTTAGAATTTAAATTACAGTCGGTGCCATACAACTCGATTCCCATCGGCTTCCCTTTTAAAATGAGGCATTTAAGTAGTTAAAAAATATAGGCACACAGTAAAAAAATACATTTAAAACCAAAGAAACAATAAGTATTTTTCCCTCATTGAAACCATGCAGTCTACTTTATTATCATTTTTGCTTCATTTTAAACGGGAAACCGATGGGAATCGAGTTGTATGGCACCCTTCGCCACTGCAGTCTATAAATAGTTGAAGCTTCAGAAAGGAGTATTAAAGTAATGGTAATGAACAACTGACAATTGTTATAAAAACGCAACGCATTGTGTTATATATATGTAGTTTTTTTTTTTTTTTTTTTTTTTTTTTTTTTTTTTTTTTTTTTTTTTTGTGCACAACAGGTTTCCCTTATTACAGTGCACCCTCACACAGTCATTAACAAGCTGGGAGGAGCTCTTTAACTAGATCTTTGAATGATTCTAAGTTAATGTAAAAAATGTCTATGTCAGCGGAATTAATCAGAGTAACACTCCGAGTTAAGGCATGTTGTGCCATGACGTCGGTACGGGACAGCGGTACATGAAAAAGTTCATGCCGTCTTCCCCGGCCGTAGCCATCTGGCACATAAAGCTCAAAACTCTCTAACAGGGTGGGGCTGTCAATTAAGCCGTTAATGATCTTGTAACAAAGCACCATAAGAGAACCGTTGCGCCGAGATTCCAGGCTCCTGGAGCTGGTTTTCTCAAGTAATTCCTCATGGTGCATAAACTTGGGATAATTCCCATGTATTCTCATTAGGAGGTACCTCAAAAACTTTTTTTGAATTTGCTCCAAAAGATCTACATACTTCCGCTGATACGGGGCCCAAACCTCGACAGCGTACTCTAATTTAGAACGTACAATACAGTTGAAGACATCCACCATAGCTCTCGGTGACTCAAAATTATTGCTAATTCTGATCACAAAGCCCAATAACTGGTAGCATTAGGTCGTCAACTGCGTTATATGTTCTGTAAACTTCAGACCAGGATCAAAATCTACGCCCAGGTCCCTAAATGAAAAGACACGAGCCAGTATCGACCCACCAATACTGTACTCATGGATCATGGGACAAGCGGATCTTGTAAATGACATGACAGAACACTTGCTAATGTTGAAGTTCAATCCATTATTATTGGACCACATCAGCAGAGAGTTTAAATCCATCTGTAAATTAATACAGTCTTGAAAATCCTTGATTTCTGTATAAATTTTCATGTCATCAGCGTAAAGAAGACAAGAACTATTTTTGATCTTGTCCGCAATGTCGTTAATGAACACAATGAAGGCTAGAGGGCCTAAATTAGAGCCTTGAGGAACTCCTGAAGTTGGAAAAAAATTAGCCGAATGTTGGTCATTTATTTGCACAAATTGGCTTCTGTTTTTTAGAAATGAAGAGAAAAAGATTAAGAGAGGTTTTGTGAAACCAAAATCGTCCATAGTTGGATTATTTCTTTAAAGCGCCGTTTTTATTAAAATTTAATCACAAGAGCCCTTGTATTCCTGGGTATGACTTTTCAAACCGGTGCGTCTTCAGCTGCCTCCTGAAGTTTATCCTGTCTCTTTCCTTCTTAACCTCAACCGGCAACTCGTTCCAAGCCATTGGCCCCGAACCGAAAAATGCCCGAATCACCGAAGTTGTTTAAGGGGCAGCTCAGCCTCGCAGAGCCTACATCAGCTGACCTTAGAGTCCTGGTGCTTAAAGCTTGCTGCATCTGACATAGTTTTCTAAGGTATTCTCGTGCCTGTCCATCTAGGATGTATTTTACCATGACACACAGTCTGTACCGCACTCTTTCTGAGAACCTTACCAGTGCAGCTTCTGCATAATTGGTTGTCCCCAAAGGAGTCACAAGGGTTGGTCTTAAATAAAGCCACTTCATAGATAATATTATTAACGAGTCTGAACTCATCCTTGAACATGTATATTGAATAAGCCCCAGCAAGGTCTATTAATATCATATTTTGCCCCACTAGTTGGTTTGGTTCAATATTCTTTGAACTACAACAAGATGAAAAATGAGGGTGCTCGAGATTTTGTGTCCCTTCAGATGGTAAATATCGCTTCACTCGGTGATCGAGTACTTCAAATACGATTACTATACGTACTTCAAGTAGGTAAGTGCTTCATATATTTTCAAATCTTTGCATGAAATCTTTTATACAAAACCATAAACGCGATAAATGAAAATTCATAAAAACAAAACAGTTGATATAAATCAACATTTATAATTATTCAACATGGCATTCGTTGATTACACAGCTGTTTTGAAACTGTCCAGCTGGCATTGAATAACTGCGCATCGTCCTAAAGTACAGCGATTTCGCTATTGACGATAACAAAAACTTTTTCTACGCTTTCGTATGGATAGTACTACGAGTGTACCTGTACCGAGTATAAAACATTCATATAAACTCCCCTCGATAACGTATCGCGATCTGAATTGCAAAATGTATGGCAGATCCGACAGCACCCCTAGTGAGTGATAATTTCCAAAAAAAAAACTATTACACGATCGAGGGGAATTAATGTAAATGTACTTGTGGTACTGTTTTCGTAATAGAAAATCGCTATCCAGTACATCAAGTATTAACTTATCATAGAAAGTAAACAATTGCAACTATAAAATGTATGAATACTACGACAGCGCGTCTATGGAGAGTTTTATTGCTGAACATTTTTGGTGAAACGGAAAGATTGATATGAAACGCACGCTTTTATACTTGGGATACTGCAAGCAGTAGCGGTGCGACACTGGGGGATGAAGGGGAGCATCCCTACGGATGTCATCAGCCTTTTTTTAAGGAAGCCTGTGCGAGAGACTCCCTAGATTCAAGAGACTCTAGGGGTCTATAACACTTGTTGTAGTGCCGCAGAGGTGTTGATGTGACAGTTGATGTCCTTATCCGATTGCAGGGCCGTTAGCTGCGCAGTGCTGTGGTGTGTGTTGCGTTGCGTTGCTTTGTTTTGAGACACTGAGAGGAAATGGCGATTGATATTGGATTTGAAAAGGGCAAGGTTAAATAAAATCCTGGTAATTAGTGCATATGCCTGTGTGCTGTATGGTGGTGAGCAGGGGTGGACTGGTGCCACGGTGGAGTGCACGATCAGGTGAGCGCCAGACCTTACAAGGTCATCCCCTGTCCCAAGTATGAGTTAGAGCCGCTACTGGCCGCAATCATAATCTGCACGAACAGAGGAAATATTTTTCTCACCATTTCCATACATTTATTTATATTTATTTATATTTCGAATGTGCTCTTCGCTGGGTTGAAAAATTCATAAACCTTTAACAATGACCGGTCACCAAAGGTCCATCCAGCCTTACAGCAACTGGGTCTTGCTTGAGTAATGGCGCTTTGTAGCGACGACCAAGCTCGTACACCTCTGCGGCACTACAAGTGTCATAGACCCCTAGAGTCTTTAGAATCTAGGGAGTCTCCCGCACAGGATTTCTTAAAAAAAAAAAAAAAACTTTTTTTTTAAAAAAGCCTACATTGCCGTCTTTGATTCCATACGACTCATAATAAGAGTAACTTAAGTTGAAACTCAATCATTGCGTTTACAAAAAAATATACGAAAAATTAAACAGCGTCTCGAGTGAGCGTTTCAGTTTGCCTACATTTCTGGCGAAACTCTACATTTAAGTTTAATTGTGATGTTTTATATTATACTTGTGATACAGGAGAGCTCCAGTAAATTGTAGAAGCGCTAACTGTTGTGGGTTGAGCTGAACCTTTGCAAGTGCAGTACATACTACATAGGCCAGTGCCCCGAGTATAAAATCTTACTTTTCAACGCAACCATAGCGGTTTACCAAAAACGTTAGCAAACTAAGACGCTCTCCAGTGGCTCTGTTTTAACTTGCATATATATTTGGTTCGTAATAACGTAGTTGGGGTTCAGTGCGCGGATGTGGCATGTCATTATTCTCCCCCAGACATGTTTTTCTCTTGTTTTGTCAGCGCTGAACTAACTG
The DNA here is from genome assembly GCA_951799405.1 of Agapetus fuscipes. Classification (NCBI taxonomy): domain Eukaryota; kingdom Metazoa; phylum Arthropoda; class Insecta; order Trichoptera; family Glossosomatidae; genus Agapetus; species Agapetus fuscipes. The sequence goes on along the minus strand of OX637340.1, from coordinate 2,985,190 downwards.
CTGGTACCTAGGGGCACTCCTACACATAAACATGTAACATCGGGATGTAGGTACAAATGCGAGCACACCAATATGTTATATCATGCCGAGAGCTCGCGTTCAAAATTACGAGCATTCAACTCGTTCAAGTTGGTTTTTCAAACACAAAATTAGATAGATTTGCACTATGAAAGCAAGACGTGGGTATATTTTAGTATTCATCTTATCTTTTACATGTAGTAGCTTCTATAAGCTATAATCTAAGCTGCAAAGACATGTTAACATTTCAGGCTCATATTAAATGCATGCCCACTCGCAGGCACATCTAGGTTTGCACCTGCACATTCTGCATGTGTGCATAAAAATAAACAAAACTTCATATAAACATAACCCTAGCAACTCCTGCCACCTTTCCCTGAAACCGGAGTGGCATTGACAAAAGTGAACCACCTTTCCGTCTACCGTCCATCCGCCTAAATACGAAGACCTAAATATATTAACTCCGGTCGACAGCTCAGTTGGTAGAGAATTTGTCAGACGAAGTCAGTATCAGACACAATTTCCAGTTTCGGCGTTTCCTTTGGTTTACTCAACCTTTACTTAAAATGTGAACCGATTTCCTCGTGACCTCGTGAAATCCCCGCTTCAAGTTAGGTCGATGGCGTAAGGCTGCTCTCCTTACGTGGGAAAAAAAACAGGCCCTTCGGAGATAACGCGACAAAAATTTGCATTGATGTTTAGCTTAGTTGCGTTTGTTTGGAACAAACGATCCAACCGATAGTGTTCCCAGAGAGAAAATGATTACATCTACATGGAAAGAGGCATTGATCGGAGGCTTCATAAAATCAAGCGACAGTTTTTCATACGGATCCAAATTTCTAATTTATGAAGGTCCTTTAATGGACTTTAGACAAATCTTGGTAATACTCAAGTTATAACTTGATGACTTTTCAAGTCCATAGAATAAAACAGGAAAGCACAAAAACGTGAGAGTGTGAAGCTCAAAAAACCCAATATTTTCTCGATGTTTGCCTCCCACTCTTGCTCCTTACACGCCTTCTAAAGAGTTGCTCATCATATAACGTTACTTGAGCAGAATACCTCAGCTATTCCCACATTCATTACATCGGATGCACACTGCATAGTTTGAACATACCTACCTGAGCAGCGCATATAAAATGGGCTCCGACTATGAATAAAGACTGCGTTTTACGGGCGCATAAAACTTCATAATCTTCCTCGTTGTACAGTAATTAATGTTTTACATTAACAATGCTTCCGGTGCAGCAGAAAAACGGCATTACACAGTCTGTATTTATAATGAAAATCATCAATGCTGCATCATCAAACGTTGCACGAAAATCTGGAGTTGCTCTTGGAGTCCTGGGTCAACTGCTTCCAACGCTGTCCCATAGCTTTGCTTCTCTAGTCCCACAATCATATAACAGTCCACAATCCGCCTAACCACCTTTCTTAGGTTCTTCCTAAGATTTTAATAAGATTTAATCTATAATCCAACTTGCAAAAATATACTATATTTAAGATTCATGCATTTCCATAAGCAGACACTTTTAAGTTCGCGCTTACACATGCCGCATGTGGACTTACATAAATACCCAATCTCAAATGAACACAATCACCGCAATTCTTGCCTACCTTCTCTGAAACAGGGGTGACATTCACAAAGGAACCATTTTTTATAGTATGGATGATCAGCCTCATTTTATATTACAAATCTAAACGTAAAAAAATATAATGTATGTACTCGTATGTATGTTTTCTATGGACTCATAAACCACTTTTATTCTAACTTCAGAGAGCTTGTGATACATTTATTATCGGAATGGTTCCTGTGAAATTTGGTGCCGTTCGAAATAAAAAATAGAACCCTTTTGCTGATTTTCCAGCAACACGGTCGGAAAACTTTCAAACCACCCAACAGAAGGGGACCATATTTACCTCAAAGATTAATATTAAAACCTTCAGGAAGGTCTGTTCATCATAATGTTGAAATGAATATCAACCAGATTAAAGCAAGTAAAACAAAAATAACTCTTTCTTAAGAAAAATAAATCGGACAGCGAGGAAACCCACGGAGACATAAGAAACTTTGTTTCTGGTCCTCTACATCTGTTATATTCTCATCTTCAAAGTGCATCATCATACACAAAAGAAAATCCTTGATATATCTTAAGAAAAAATCGTGTATTTTGAAGAGAACTGCTAAGGATATTTTAAGTTTTCTTCTTAGTGTACGTTATAGGAGCAGTGAAAATACAAGACAAACGACGCTTCCACGTCAAAGTTAAATCTTAACAAGTGTTCGGAGAGATCCAGACATCAGCACTCCAAGTATGAATCACTACGTTTAAAACAACCATAAAAATGTATGCAACCTAAAAGAGTGCCTCCAGTGAGTGTTTTATTTTCTACAAATTTTCTTTTGAGTTTAAACGTAAATTTTCACCCTGAGAAATGGGGATACGAGACGTCTCGCGCGCCTAATCTCCCTGCAGACCGTTGGCAGTGCCAGTGTTATCTCTATCTCCTTGTATAGCATTTTACCCCCTCCACGTTTAAACTCAAACATAAAAATGTATGGAAATTAAAACGCAGACTAGGAGCGTTACTTAAGCTTCCAAATTTTTTTTAGTAAACGTTGCAATTGAGTAGAAACAGTTTTGTGCTTTGGGTAGTGAGCTCCCGTTCCCAAATCCACTACGTGAGTTCTGGCTTTAGCGAGAAGAGCATCCTGCACAGGATAATAAACACAGCAAGAGAATATGTATGCATGTATCCTACCTATACTAGTAGAGCTAAACTATCACAATTATCAGGGATACAACAATCCTAGTATGAATCTGCAATTTAAGTGAGTTTTCAAAACGTTGCATCATTTTTTTTCTCTCAAGTATCCTCATGACTGCTTCCAGGGGCGTAAACTACAAATAGGCAAATCTTCTTCAATGGCAATACAGTCCAATTCGAGCCTTGGCCTCCTTCAATCTCTGCCTCGTAATCCGCCTGTCCAGTTCACAGCTTGTAAAAACTGAGCTACACCATTCCGCGTACAGGCAAATACAAGTTAAATATTGTAGAACAATACAAAACAGAAGTCCTTTGAAGAAGTGATCTCTAGCGTCGGATACACCTGCCAGGGCATGGAAACACATCAAACTTTGCAGACAGAAGCTTTGCGGTGGCCGGGCCGGTGGCCTGGAACAATTTACCCATTGGTGTTCGCGCGAACCAGCCTACCACCACCTTCAGAAAGGAACTGAAGACACTACTTTTCTCGAGAAGCCATGGCGCCCTTGAGATGGTCCTGGACCATTAAATGGCGCCACAGGAAAGAAATCATCCATCATCATCATCATCATCATGGGAAGCAGATCATCATAAAACGCAGATATCCATCATTGTCAATTAAAAGTAAACAGATTCATTGAAATTCATCACTTTCCTTCTAAGAATTATAATTATTGTTTAAAAAATGTATCGTTGTCTGTGTTGTTTTTTATACTTTTGGTCCATCTAACGACGTTTGGTTTCCACGAGAAGGAAAATTTTGAAGGCTGTTTGTCGAAGCGACATGTTTGCCTTTGTGTCTGTGTGCTGTTGGCGTGATTTTTTATCATCATTATTTTGTTGTTACGAACTTATTAACCCGATTGCGTGGCTTGCTTATGTGTATGTGTCCGCCTCTAGTATAGTCTCCTGTGAGTTTTAATGTATACATGTGCATAGGCACATAGTTGTTGTTATGCGTAACTAAAATAATATGGAACAATACAGAAGAGTGTGGTTCACTATAGAAGGGTCCGGAATATGCGAGAGGTGTCCGTTTAGACGTTTTACATTTGGACCGCAATCGTGTGAGAAACCAGAGTCGATGAAAACATTGAGCCGTGAAGTCGATAAGCAAGAACTAGAAATCAAAACATTGTAAACCGACATTGTGTAAAATAAATAATTGCAGTTTGATTAAAAGAACCCAACTAGAATCATAGCACTATCTATCGACTGCCTCACCCGCACACTAATAGGTAGCAGTGGCGAAGGGTACCATACAAGCCGGTTCCCATCGGCTTCCCTTTTAAAATGATGTAACAAAGTAGTTAAAAAATATAGGCACAAAGTAAAAAAATACATTTCAAACCAAAGAAACAATACGTATTTTTCCCCCATTAAAACCATGCAGTCTTTTTTATTATCATTTTTGCCTCATTTTAAACGGGAAACCGATGGGAATCGGCTTGTATGGCACCCTTCGCCACTGATAGGTAGGTACGCAAGTAATGGAGATTGTTAATCTCAGATGAAGGAGGGCTGTCCCTGCATGTTGTGTAATTAAAATGGCGATTAATCGGAAGCGTGACCCAAATTAAATGGAATAATTATGACAAATCTGGGCTCGGAAATCTTCTCGCTTTGTTCGGGTTGGCCTTTGTTACGGTGACCTACATTTACATAGCAATTAACAACAACAAAAAGTGCAACATTTTGCGAAATTATATAAATACACAATGTTTTGCAACATATAATTGCTTTATTCCGCAATCAATCTGCCACTTAATTGTAAATAATAAACATAACCTAGAAATATTTTTTTTACTGAATCAAAAATGGTGAGTCATGTAAGATAACTACTACTGGTACATCAATGATTATTTTACAGTTATAAAAGTGAGTTTTGGGAATACATTGGCTACAAACACTTGTGCCTTACGGCAGATGTTTGATGGGATTCACTAAGTATCCAATTAAAATAGAGAAAGTCTAAAAAGTGAAATATGTTGAATATTGCTAACCTACTACTTCAGTGAAACATTTCATGCAATGCACTTTTGTTTTCAAGTGTTGGTTTGGACCCAACATTCCAAACCTATAATTTTCATTCAATAATGATATGAGTTCTGCAAATGAATTGACAAGAATCTCCGACAGAATAAGGAACACAGAGCTACGGATAAGGTAGGGAGTAACCGATGTCATAGAGAGAGTGGCAAAGCTAAAATGGTCCTTTGCGGGGCGGGGCATGTTGCTAGAACCACCGACCAGAGATGGACGAAGAGATTGTTAGAGTGGAGACCTCGGGAAGATAAGAGAAGCAGAGGGAGACCTCCCACGAGATGGTCGGATGATATAAGAAGGCTTGCTGGAGAGATATGGGGGAGGCCTATGTTCAGCAGTGGATGGAGATGGCTGTATGAGAAGAAGAAATGAATTGACACAGGCATACTTAATTGTGACGTCACACAAAGAGGTTGTTTGGGAAAAGGCACTCAAATACTTTTTATTGGTTACTAAGGAGCCTAATAACTAATATGCGAAGAAAATACATTATATTTTCCAAATTGTGCTGAGTTAATTTATTAACCAGCCATTGTTTAATCTTCTTCAGTTACTTAGTCTCTATGTTGCAAAGATACATTGACATTTAAGGCTCATATTTAATACATGCCCACATCTAAATCTAAAATCCCATTTCATTCTAACACTAAAGCAGAGTTTGACTCAATCAAAACTAATAATCTGCTGACTCTGAATAAAATTAATAACACTAATATTATGTGATAAAAATAATTCCTTGCATATTAAAAACAACAATACATTAGCCTGGAATTTCCAAACGACGCTAATCATTCCAAAGTACTCGCCTAAGTATTTGCGTAATGAATTGTAACATTTCTGATAATTTAATATTTTGCAAGCCGTGACATTCCTGCACAAAGATCAACGCAAAGAGAAATCAAAAAATGTTTGCAAATCGCGCTCCCAGTTATTCGCAGTATTTTCGGACGGCTCTCAAAATAGCCGCACAATATAATTCACGTGAAGCACGAAAAAATGTGATTGAAATGCTTTACATTATTTTTGCTTAATTCAGCCATATCAGCGGAGCAGAACGCACGAGTCGCGCACAATCGCCGACGAAAAAACCAGTGGACAAGCCAGGTGCTGCCAGTGTGATATTGTATATCTATATCTATAAAGAAGGATGTGTGTATGTATGTATGTATGTATGTATGTATGTATGTATGTATGTATGTATGTATGTATGTATGTATGTATGTATGTATGTATGTATGTATGTCCCCTATAGACTCATAAACCGCTCATCCGATTTTGACGAAATTTTCAGGAAACATGTAACATATTAGAACGAATCCTGTGAAGTTTGATGATGATCAAATAAACAGTGGTTCTCAATTCTCGATATTTCAGCAACGAGGTCGGTAAATTTTGAAACCACCCAATAGAAGAAGACCATTATATTCAACTACAATACATAATCTTAGTTGCAAATATACATTTACATTAAAGATTCATATAAAATGCATGCTCACAAGTAGAAACATGTAAGTTCACGCTTACAAATGCTGCATGTGTACCCACTCATAATTTAAAATCCAAATCTAAAATGAACAACCCAGTAACTTTTACTTTACGCCAACATGAAATGGATGTTATTCAGCTCCTGAGTGGCTTGACACTCATTTCTTATGAAGGCTGAGTAAGCCTTGCCGGTATTTTATTTTGGGTTTAAAATAAACACTGAAACGGGAAATAATTTCTGACAACTTCGGTGGGATTCTAACTCGAGATCTCGGCATGGAATGCAATCTATCTATCTATATCTATAAAGAAGGATGTGTGTATGTATGTATGTATGTATGTATGTATGTATGTATGTATGTATGTATGTATGTATGTATGTATGTATGTATGTATGTATGTATGTATGTATGTATGTATGTATATATGTATGTATGTATGTATGTATGTATGTATGTATGTATGTATGTATGTATGTTCCCTATACTCATAAACCGCTCATCCGATTTTGACGAAATTTTCAGGAAACATGTAACATATTTTTAGAATGAATCCTGTGAAGTTTGATGGTGATCAAATAAACAATGGTTCTCAATTCTCAATATTTCAGCAACGAGGTCGGTAAATTTTGAAACCACCCAATAGAAGAAGACCATTATATTCAAAAGATTAATAAAGATTCATATAAAATGCATGCTCACAGACACATGTAAGTTCACGCTTACAAATGCTGCATGTGTACCTACTCATAATTTAAAATCCAAATCTAAAATAAACAACCCAGTAACTTTTACTTTACGCCAACTTGAAATGAATGTTATTCAGCTCCTGAGTGGCTTGACACTCATTTCTTATGAAGGCTGAGTAAGCCTTGCCGGTATTTTATTTTGGGTAAGAAATAAACACTGAAACGAGAAATAATTTCTGACAACTTCAGTGGGATTCTCTCGGCATGGAATGCAGTTACTCTACCAACTAAGCTATAGACCGGACTTTTTACAAATATGGTGGATCGATATCGGTTTGGTTAGGGGTAAGCAACCTGCGGCTCACCAGCCACATGCGGCTCTTTGGGTGTGAAGTTACGGCTCTTTAGCTTCATACGCAAATATAAAAAAAACACAGAATTATACTTCTGATCGAAAAAAACTAAATCGTTCTGAATCGATTAACGATCTCTCCGCTACTTGTACTCGCTTTTCACCCCCCACCCTCCCCCCGCCCCATCGACGCTATTTATTGTTAGCAAAAAAACATTTGTGGCTCTTTACAAATCCAAATCCAAAATAAGATATGTATCATTTGAGATTCACATCAAATGCATTCCCATAAGCAGACACGCATAATTTCGCGCTCACACATACCGCATGTGGAACTACAATATAAAAACCCAATCTTAAATGAACATAAGCCCTGTAACTCTTGCCGACCTTCCCTGAAACAGGGGCGACATTGGCAAAGTGAACCATTTTTTACAGTATGGGTGGTCAGCCTCATACCAACCTATAAGTCAAGGAAAAACTTTGAAATTTGAAAATTGTAATTTTTGGCTCTTCCGACTCAAAAGGTTGCCGACCCCTGGCCTAGACAAAAGTTCCAAATTAAAAAATGTTATTCAAGTATTTCAAGTTGAATTTTAGAAATGTAAGAAAGCTTTTATATCCCGCACTATACGCAAAAATACGATAAACGAAAGTTCGTAGGTCACAACTAGAAGACCATATTGAAATATATTATTATTATTAAAACCTTTTATTGAAACATACTTTTAATTAAAATATACATAATATAGTTGTTTTTTCAAAAAACGCATTTCTGTAAAATTATATACTCACCACAAATTTTTAAGATAGTTTTTTTCTCGGCGGTTAAACGTCTGTCTTCTATGTGACAATGGTCCAAAGCAACCAAGATAAACAAAATGTTTGCCTTTTACCTAACCCGGCCGTGCGACTTACAATTTTGTTGTCAATAGAAAATGTTCCGTGTGCACTACCTAAAACTTTCACTTATTGAAATAATGGATAGAGCACATTTTAAATGTGGGGAAAAAATGTGAATTCACTTGGCTGGGATAAAGACAGGACAGGGAGTCAAAAATTCAACATAAATTAAACACTTTTATGGAGATAGTTGAAAAAACACTTAAGTGTATCATATTGTATGAAGCATTTTCCCCAACTGCATACGTTTCACAGTGCGGTTACATTAAAAATATTCCTGATTGTTTGGAATACATTTATTTCTTCACTTTGCTCAAAGAGTATAGTGAATTTTATAGATTAGTTCTTTAATTGTATGATTATAAAATTTAATTTATTGTTTATATTCTTTTCTTGTATAGGTCAATATGCATCTGACCAACTATAAATAGAAAATGGTTCACTCTGCCAATGTCACCCCTGTTTCAGGGAAGGTCAGCAAAGAGTTGCAGGGTGTATGTTCATTTGAGATTTGGGTTTTTATGTTGTAGGTTCACACGCAGAATGTGCAAGTGTGAACTTATACGTGTCTGCTTGTGGGCATGCACTTAATGTGAATTCCAAATGTAACAATTATATCCATGCAACTTAGAATAGATTAGATGAGTGACGTTACATAGCCGATTTTTTTATCTTAAATATAAATGGAGCACCGCAATCGATTTTCCCTATGCTTGGCTCTGCTGCTTAAGGTTATACGAGAGCTTAAGAAGATTATTAATATCGGGACTAAAGAACCTCTTTAATAAGTTTTATGAAACTAAAATCGTAATTTTATGTCAAATAACTTTGACTGATCATGGCCAGATGTCGTTGCTGAAGTATATAACTTAATGTTCTTACTCAAGCATTACGTTTCATAAAAAAATAATGTAAATTATCTTGACACTCTTAGCGAGCGTTTTAGTTTTTATAAACTTGTGTTTAAACGCTATTGTTGAGTATTTACGACCGCATGGCTCATATAGTAAGTTATGCATCAAAAATTGCAAAAAGAAATGATTTGACACAAGTATTATTCTATGTTAGAATTATTTAACTTTTTTTGCATTTTGAATCGACACGAGGAACGTGTGCCCAGAGCATGTTTTGTCGTTTTAACAAAGGCATGCCAAAGCACTGTTTCGTCTATCTCACACAATATATTATGTGGATATTTTTTTTCATATATCGCACGCTTCTAATTAAAGAACAATAAGTCCAAAAATAAGAATGATGGGAAATTACGTTTGATGTTTTGCATGTTTGACTTGTTGCACTAATGTACAAAAAACCGGTAAAATGGCCTTTTTTTCTCAAAATATAAGAAATGAATCTAAAAGTAGATTTCAACCTTTAATTTTGTATAGCAATTACCATCACTTGAATTTACTTAACTTTTAGTAATAAACTCAGATTAAAGTTCTTTACAGATAACCGAAGTTAAGCTACATTGGGCGCGGATGCTACTTGGATGGGTGCCCGCTAGGTACACCGCGTGTTGTTGGCATTTCTTGGACCGGTCCGTAGTCCAGTGGCAACACTTCGGACTCGTAAATGGAAGGTTGTGGATTCGGATCCCGGCGGAGCACAAAAATATAACATTTATATTTCCAAATTTACTCTTCGCTGGGTTGAAAAATTCATAAGCCTTTACCAAAGACCAATTTTACAACAACTGGGTCTTGCTTGAGAATTGGCGCTTTCTACAGCGACGACCAAGCTCGCAGGGGGCTCTTGAGGTGTAATACACACAAAAACAACGCTTACCAAATAAATCATCCTAATATTATTTAATCTTGTTAATGTACCTATTCATATTCGTCCAAATTGAACGACTGTCACATTCCAGCTTTTCTTTTCACATTTTTATGGCGTTTCTACATCAAAATCGATTTTCCCAATTTCGGAGTTATTGCTCTTTACGATTAAGGGTGCGATGCGGATCTTTTGTATATATGTACGTATTTTTTTTATATTTTCAAAGTGTAGGTCCTAGCGATAGCAAACCAGTGTATTAATAAAGTTTGGCCATAAAAATATTTTCATTTTATTTATCACTTTTTATCTTCTTTTATATCTTATCAGTCCGTAGTGCAGTAGTTACACTTCGGACTCTGAATGGAAGGTTGTGGATTCGAATGCTAGCGGAGCACACAAAATATACCATTTATCCTTGTAATTTATCCTTTGTCGGGGTTATAGCCGCGGGGGCCAAGAGGGCTGATCTTTCTAGCGTGTTTCGAATGGAACAACGTTGGTTCGATCCCCGCTTGGGTCACTTGACTTTAACTTTGACCCTGGTTCAACAGATGCTATTGGGTAATTATTATTTAATCATTCATTAATAATAAACAATAATGAATTATTAAATGATGATATTAATACCTGTTTCTGGCCAGGCAGAATAGGTTGGTGAATTGCATTCCTCTTCACAATTTTTTTTTTTAATTAAAAAAAATATATATATGTATGTATATATATAACCAGTAAATACTAAATATACCAGATCCTCGATTGATAGATTGGTTGATTTTAGGTTTTGGTTTCAATTTGTAAATACACATGCAGCATTTGTTAGTGCGATTTTACAAGTGTGTGCTTGTGAGAATGCACTTTATATGAATCTTAAATGTTAACATACCTTTTCAACTTAGATTATAGATTGTGGTTATCAAGCGCAAAACTTTGCCGGTTCACTTTGCCAATGTCACCCCTGTGTCAGGAAAGGTCGGCTAAAGTTGTAGGGCTTATATTCATTTATATATTCAATGTCTTTCAAACTTCTTCAAATACAGTAAAAAAGTACGAAAGTTCAATAATAATCTGCAATCTATAGTGCAAAGATATATTAACATTCAAAACACATATCAAATGCATGCCCACAAACAGACACTTGTAAGTTCGCACATACAAATGCTGAGTGTGTACTAGTAATTAAAAATTAAAACCTCAAATGAACATAAGCCCTGCAACTTTTGCCGACCTTCCCTGGAACAGGGGTGACATTGAGCAACTGAACTATTTTTTACAGTATGTGTGGTCAGCGCCATACCAACCTATAAGTCAAGGTATGCGTGTAATTAATAACATTCTAATCTAATCTAAGTTGTAAAGATATGCAACATTGGGGATTCACATTAGATGCATTCTCACAACACGTTTTACACGCAGAACCATTTTCTACAACATGGGTGGTCAGCCGCAAATCAACCTATAAGTCAATGAATATACACAACAAATAACATTTAAAAATAAACATCTAGATAATTTACAATTTCCAAAAAAGGTTTTCGATTTCTATAATAATTTGGAAGCTCCCATACACCCAATAGAGTAATAATAATAGTATTATTATTTGGTTTCAAAGCGTGAAAGTTAAACTCCAAGTATGAAAGTCAACGTTTTAACTGAGCCGCGGCGCATACACATAATGTATCAAGAATAAAGCAGCACCTCTCACGAGCGTCTCAATTTCTATATATTATAATAAAATGAACAATGTTTTACGTTTAAAACACGAGAACTCCTGTGTTAGCAGAGTTATAGGTATATTAGAGTTATATATTATGTCAATGTTGCTATGTCTTTTCACATATGTAGTATGACATTTTACGTTTTTACTCAATCATAACGTAAACAAAAAACCTATTAGGTCTTATACAGCGCTTTAAGTTTGCGTTATAATTTTGATGTATTTTGACAAAACGATTTATTCGAGTAACAACGTTAAGTTTTATTTTCTTGAATATGAACTTTGTAAAGCCAGCGAAATAAATTTTGTTTTGCCAATGCTCCGCGAATAATTATTATTTTCTAAGGTTCCCGGAGCGGCCGCATGGCGCTGAAATCAGTCAAAATTGTGTATGGAACTCTTTCTTTTTCCATTATTAAATATTACTTGGAGGAGAAAAAATAAAACAAGTTTTGCATTACAAACATAAAAAATATTACTTCAAATCCTAAAAAGAAAACATACCATTATAATGCAATTTTAGCTACACGATCGTATGCAAAATTTGGGTACTTTTTAAATAATTATAAAAAATCAATGAAAAGTTTAAAAAAATAATTTTCATCTAGAAAAAATAAAACTAATCAAAATGAATGTTTTGAAATAAAAAAAAGTTAGGATTTATTCATAAGAACAGTGGAAATCTCCATTTAAGGTATCTCCGTAAATAAAATTATTTTGAATTGGTATTTTATGGAAAAAAATACCTAATTTTATGTGTTAATTTAAACTGGAGAAAAAATACTACCTTACCATTCAAAATATGGGTTATTTCGGTCATCAAAGTTGGGCGCGCTGACCTCTCAATCACCCTTAAGGGCCCTGTCCCGTTTGAACAAAATCAAAATTTAAAGTTTTTCGAATCTCGAACAGACAAACGTTGCAACGCATAAAACGACAAAATTCTCTAGTCCAGTATTTGTACACACTTAAAAAGATGATACAAATGTCAAATGTGTTTGGGGGCACCTTCCAATAGCATATATACAGTTGTCGTTGAATCTTTACACACGATGTCTCATTTATTTTTAAACGTCGATCAAGCCAAAACACACTAACTGTTTATACTCTGTCTCTCTTTCACCCACGCGATACATAGGCGAAGGCTCTGCGCTCCTCACACAACGACGCAAAAAGCGCAGTATGGTATAACGTTTTCTAGATGTCATGTCGACGGGTAATAAATACATCGTAGCGGAAAAATGAAAACAATTTTCAAGACCTATGTTTTTTAGGTTTTTACTTTTTTCTTTATAAACTGTTTTTATGGCCATGTCCAGAGTGCATCAATATAAATTAAAAAAAAAATATACTCACGTAATCGAAAACAAAACTGTTTTTCTTTTATCATAAATATATTTTATTTAGATCGATCTCAGAGTGCAAATTACGACTAAAAAGAGAGAGAATTCTGACTCTTTTCACAGTTGAATCACATTCATCTTCACCAAAAACCTCATTAAAATATTCTTTCCATCTCTTTTTTTAGAGAGATTTCCATCTCGTTTAATGAGAGTCATCCACTTTGCCTCAGCACGACAAATGTCAATCATGGGCACAATTTTTCCACACAAAGAAATCAACAAGGGAATGTGGAAGTCTCATGATGGTACGCAACGCAAAAAACGCAACTAAGCTACACAAATAGTGTAACTTCTTGCCGCGTTATCCCCGAAGGGTTCGCATGTGGCGAGTTGAACCTATTTATTTTGACAGGTAAGGGGGCCGGCCTTACGCCAACCACTTCAGTTGAAGTGGAGATTTCCCAGGTCCCGAGAGAGCTGGTACTCATTTTTTGTGAAGGCTGAGTAAACCTTGCCGGTATTTTTATTTTGGGGTTTGAAATAAACCCCGAAACGGGAAATCATTTCTGACACCCTCGCGCTCGGTAGGATTCGAACCCGAGCTCACGGCATGGAATGCAAGCACTCTACCAACTGAGCTATCGACCGGACTCATGGTAGAACAGTGAATCAAATTGACCACCTTCTCGTTGAAAGGACACATCTAAGAATGATTCATGATGTTCGGAGCTATCGGGGGGCAGACTGTGACACAGATCACTTCCTGTCTGTGGCAATTTTCAAAGAAAAAATACTGAGTCATCTAATCTAATCTAATCTAATCTAAGCTGCAAAGATATATATCATTTAAGATTTATACTAAATGCATTCCCACAAGCAGATATGTATAATTTCGCGCTAACACATGCCGCATGTGGACCTACAATATAAAAACCCAATCTCAAATGAACATAAGCCTTGCAACTCTTGCCGTCCTTCCCTGAAACAGGGGTGACATTGGCAAAGTGAACCAATTTTTATATTATGGGTGGTCAGCCGCATAACAACCTATAAGTCAAGGAACTAATATAAACATAATAAATCAAAACCGTCTACAAGACTAAGATATAATCTGGACATCCTGAACAATAAAGAGGGATTTGAAAGGTATAGAAAAGGCATCAATGACCAATTGCACAACCTGGGTGAGTCAGGTGGCAACTGAAGAAATAACTGAAGCCAGTGATAAGTAACCAGTACTCGGAATTTCAGATGTCTCAAGATGAAGTCTCAAGTGTGGAAGAAAGTGATCCTACAGCAAACCAGCTGAGGGTTGAAGAGTCTTGGAAGCTAATTATGCAGTTCATTAAGCAAACGGCTGAAAAGGAGATTGGGAAGATGGATCAACATGCAAGTAAGCCATGGTTTGATGAGAAATGCAGGCGTGCTGTTATGTGGTGGAAGAAACTCAGAAACTGTCTTCTTCAAGGAAGTAACCAAAACCTGGAGAATGAATGGAAAGGAAGAAAAAGACAAGTACGAAACCTCCTGAGAGCCAAACGCTTACATCATAACCGGCTGATGGAGAAGCTTGAGAGTGACAATAGGGATGGAAGGAACTCTAGGAAATTCTTTGATTCCGTCAGAAAGGCGAAGTGTGGATTTCAACAGCGTAGTAGCCAGATAAGGGATGAACAGGGAAACATCATTGCTGATCGAGATCAAATACTTGATGTGTGGAAGAATCATTTCACTGGATTGCTGCGAGGTGAGAGTCCGGATAATCCTTTGCAACCATCTGGAGTTCTCACGGTAGAACCCGAAGTTCCTCCACCAAGTCGAGATGAGGTAGTACAGGTAATTAAGAGTTTAAAGAAGTCAAGAGCTCCTGGAAACGATGATATCCCTGCTGAGTTACTGAAATGTGGCGGAGAAGCCTTAGAAAATGCTCTGTGGGGTCTTTATCAGGATGTTTGGAAACATGAGGTACTGCCGGATAGCTGGAAAGTTGCACTATTGTGTCCAATACATAAAAAAGGAGACAAAATGATATGCTCTAATTATAGAGGTATCTCACTTCTCCCAGCGGCATACAAAATATTGTCTAATATTCTGGTAAGAAGAATTATGCCATATGCTGAATGTGCTCTTGGAGAGTACCAAGCAGGTTTCAGAAGGAATCGGAGCACAACCGATCAGATATTTTCTTTGAGGCAAATATTAGAGAAGAAGTGGGTATATGCTCAAGATACTCATTGCCTTTTTGTCGACTTCAAGACTGCTTATGACCCAGTGCATCGTTTGGGGCTGTGGAGCGTTTTACGAGACTAGGGAATTCCTGGAAAACTCATCAAACTGGTTCAGATATCCATAGAAAATTCAAAAGCTCAAATACTGCTGCAGGGACAGGTCTCGGATCCCTTTGAGATCAGTTCAGGCCTAAAGCAGGGTGACGCCCTTTCTCCATTGCTCTTCAACCTAGCCTTGGAAAAGGTCGTGAGAGAAACCAAATCTGTGTATGGTGGAATCCCCATAGGAAGTACCATTAGGCTGCTGGGATATGCGGATGATGTGGTGCTTCTGGGAGAGAACGCTGCACAGCTCCGGGCGCTCTTTTTACCAATGGAGAGAATGGCAAGGAGGATAGGATTGAGAATTAATGAGGGGAAAACTGAATACTTATGGCGCGGCGGGATATTCAAGAAGATTTGAATGTAGATAATTACAAGTTTAAGAACTGCAATTCATTCAAGTACTTAGGTACCCTTATAAATGACAAAAATATCCTATCCTCAGAATTACATGCCCGAATTCACTCCGGCAATAATGCTTTTTTTGGCCTTAGAGGGCTATTGTGCTCAAAATGGCTATCCCGCTCCACAAAATTCAAGATTTACACTTCCATTGTTCGGCCAGTTGTGTTGTACGGATGCGAAGCCTGGAATCTGACTCAAAAACAAGAAAAATCTCTCCTCACATTTTCATCATCTAGGTTTTCTACATTTATTCTTTTCATCGTAATAACTTTCGTTCTTTTCAACATTTTCACTTTACCTATCATTACTGTGGCACCCAAGAGATGATGGTCTGATTTCACGGATACACTTTGGTAGACTCTGACATCTCTTGACGGAACATTATGGAACCTCTCATACATTCTTCCATACATATGTAGTCAATGGTAGTACGAGTATTTGGCCCATACCACGTATATGTGTGCACGTCTTTATGCTTAAATCAGGTATTTGATATAAACATACCATGCTCCACACACATGTCGACAAGACGTCTCCCACTGCCATTGATAACAACTCTTCCATTTGGTCCCACGACCCTCTCATATTCATAATTTCTTCTACCTACCCATCCATTCATGTCACCAAGAAGCAACAACTTTTCATTCTTGTCTTTCATTCTGACTGTGTCATCAAGCATATCCCAGAATTCATTTTTAATCTCCATACATTCTGAATCTACTGGCATATAGCATGCAATCAGTAAAAAGTTCGTACTTTCATACCTGATCCTCACTAGAAGAATCCTAGGGGAGATCCATTCGTAATTCCTAACTTTGTCCTTCATTCCTCTCAAATTTAAAGTTCCAATTTTCCATTTATCTTCTTGCTTACGTCTACTGTTACCAGACGGAACGGATTTTTTCAGTCTGTTAAAAGCTTTGGCAACCCTGCAGGGGCCATTTGACACTCCCCAATCTTCACGGTGACAGGACTTATCAGATCCTGTGTGCCTTTGTCCCTCCATCAAACCATCCTAATCAGACGAACTCGATAAAAAGACAAATTTGTCATTATACTAAAAAAAAGTCTAAAGTACAGATACGTGTCGTTTGATACAAGTCTTAAATACCTCTAAGGGCGCAAGACCACAACCAGCAGAGACACGCGCAGCTAAGAGCGCCTCCCTCGCCTGAGCACATTGGCAAAGTGAACCATTTTTTACAGTATGGTTGGTCAGCCTCCAACATTCCTTGGCAAATTAAGTCAAGGAATACAAATAATAAATAACACTTAGGTAAATCACACAACTTACGGGCCCTCTGCGAGCTTGATCGTCGCTGCAGAAAGCGTCAATTTTCAAGCAAGATCCAATTGCTGTAAGGCTGAATGAACCTTTTGATGACCCGTCTTTGGTAAAGGTTTATAAAGTTTTACCATTGGACTATGGCCCGGTCAGGATATTATGAACATAAAATTTTGATTTTCAATATTAATATGCCTTAATCTCAGAAATGTGACGTAGCGCGGTAACGGTAACGGTAACGTTCGTCAATACAAAACACGCACGACATAATCGTAAAATTGATTTATTTGAAAATTAATATTGCACTAATGTCTTTAAGTAGAGAATACACAATTGACAACAGATTCCGATATTTACCCCAATAATTCCAAGCTAAATCCCACTCAAAACAATCACCACAAGTTTACGGCTGAGACGTATAGAAGAAAATGAAGGTAGCGAATCAGTTTTTTTGTGTTTTCCATACTGCATCAAAGAGTTACCATACGCGAAAAAATACAGGGATGCAAGATTTTTGTCAGTTTCAATGAAAATGGTAACACACTGAAAGAAAAATTTCGGAACCAAAAATGGAGAAAAACATTAGCAACTAATATTTCGTGCATAAATAAATAAATATTCTTGTGGCTAGTACAGAAAATAAAAGATACGGTACTAAGGCATATGTTAAATACTCAACTTTATAAACATTTGACTATGTTGATCGTATCTTGCCATCAAAGGGTCAAAAACGGATTGGCGACATGTAAAATTTATATGAGAATGGAAAAAAGACGATTTTGTTTTATTTTTTAATTACATCGCTACTTCATGCTTTTTGCAGATTGTAATACTTTACTCTAATAAATCTAGAATTCAGTAGACATCACCAGTTTTTATGAAAAAACTGAAAATCATTAGACGCACAAGACAAAAGGTACAAATTTCGACGGCGATACCCTTATGTCAATTTTTTTTTGTAATTACACATACAGCATGTGTATGCGCACACTTACATGATTTTGATTGTAAGTATGACTCTAATATGAATCTTAACTGTTAATAAAACTTCGTTGTAGACTATCTATATATAGATGTAAAGATAAGAATAAGTGTAAGAGACTCTATAAAGATTCTGGCCATGCCTATTGAAAATATGGCGTTATTAGTTATTACTTTATAAGTAAATAATTATATTTTGTATTGTTTGTGTATCAACACTGTGAAAATTCATATTGTTTAATTTTATAATTTTTGGATGAATTAAAACAATGACGTTTAATTCATTATTTAATTTTATTTCATAATTGCCATGTATAGCTTTTTTTTTTTTTTATTTTTTTTTATTTGTAATGTTAATATATTTATTTTGCTGAATTATTTTTTACCTACCTGACTGAGATTTATACCTTTTGATCAAATTTATTATTTAAAAAAAGACTTATCATGCATTAATAAGTTTTATATCTTGATTGCCATATAGAGCTATTCGTTGTTTTATTATGTTTTATTCTGCTGAATGATTTTTACCTACCTGACAGTAATTTATACCTATTGACTAAATTTATTAAAAATCTTTTACTGTAATCATACCTGATGATGACCTTAATCTATAATATCTATAATCTAAGGTGCAAGGATATATTCATTTAAAGCTCTCAGATGTATGCCCACAAACTAACACGTGTAGTTCGCGCTTACAAATTCTGAATGCGTACTTACAAATAAAATCCAAACCTCAAATGAACATAAGCCCCACAACTTTTGCCAACCTTCCCTGAAACAGGGGTGACATTGGCAAAGTGAACCATTTTTTACAGTGTGGGTGGTCAGCCTCATACCAACCTATAAGTCAAGGACCTACTAGGTTGAAAACGCGTTAGTAATTTGTTTAAAGATTTTAATCTTTTTAAATAAATTTTGTAGTGAAAATAAACAGTGATTTGTTTGAATTAATCCAAAAATTATAAAATTAAAAAAGTAAATAATTATTGGCAAGTACCTGTTTATGGTACAATTCCTAATCAATCTCAATTTTAGGTTTTTGGGACAATTGGGACAATTGGGATTTGTGGCTTCCTTTTTGTTTCCTAAATATGTTTTAAATAATAAAATGTCATGTTAAAGTAAAAGCAATATACAGGAGACCTATGTCTAGCAGTTAATTGTAAGAGATTTACAAAAAATATTTAAAACATATTGCATTTGAATAATACGATATGTAATATTGACATTACGCACTTTCAAAGTTACTTGACTCACTGTGATAAGCGGGAGATCTCCGACAGACAGTGTAAAAATACGAAATATTGCTGTTATACAAAGTTATAATTGATTTACCTTTTTAATTTATATATATTTTGTACATAAACACCTTCTAAAACATTGCTGAGGTTTTTTTTTACTTTTTCATATCGGAATTTTGATTTTAAGACATTTTTTTCCCCGCAGAAATGACAAGCGTGCTCTCCCTTCAACGCTTCATCTCCGAATGAATCAGTTCAAGAATATTTGGCGCTTATATTTGGGGCAATTCAACTCATCTTTCAAAAATCTTAATAAAATACAGAAAATGATTTTAATTAAAAATTGATACGGAAACTGACAGATTATTATGTGGACTTTGATATTTACAGTAAAAAAAAAACAGAAAACAAAACAAAAAAGCTAGTTTTTGAGCATTCAAAATTGATATTTTCGGCACATTTTTGGGGTTCCTAAAAGTGTAGATATTAGTATCAATTTACAAAAAAACAAAAAAATCGTCAATTAGCATTGTTAACAACAATATTTTCTAAAATATTGTAGAACATTTAAAATACAAAAAATTGACGTATGTACTTGTTAATGAGGGTTAAAAAATGCCTATTTTGTAGAAATGCGTAATTGACTACCCGTATTTAATTTTTAGTATTTTAAATTGAGTTTATTTTTTCATTCTAAAACCAAATAATTAAAGTTGATACTTGCCATTTTTCATTTCTACACATCAAAATTTATTATTGTCGTTACTAATGTACATAAATAAACCTCGAAAACACTCAAAAACGCCGAATTTCTACAACTGTTCGAAAATATTGAGACAGCGTCGTTAACAGTTGTACCTAGACCTTTTTTTTTAGAAAACGTGAAGATTAACCTAGAGATAAATTGTGTGAAGCTTGATTCCGATTAGCACACTTTTTTTTTTTATCCTGTTGTTTCCTCTTTTATCTGTAGAAAAAAATTGATACCACATGCCCAAATGGCGTAGTGAAACACGCCGGGTACTGCTAGTGGGTAATAAGAGTAATCTATGCCTAAAAATACCTACTATTTTTTACTCCAACACTACAAAGAACTACCTACATAGACTAAACTGCCCCTAACAGGTGCGTGCATTGGGTATAGGAACAGCTCCATTTCAGAATCAATATTTAAAATTTTAAAATAACACATTAGAAAGAGATTCGAGTTCTAACAAATTGAACCGTGAAATTTAATTATAAATCTTTATTTCATGGTTACACGCATTTTGTATCATATTTTATGTCGCGTACCTTATAGATGCATGTGCATTTGTGGTATGTTTTAATTCCATTTTAATGACTACATTGCCGTATCCGCACACCTGCTTAGATAAACTCAAGGCGCATTTATAAATAAAGATGAGATAACTCCCAAGTTAGAACCAGAGTTATTAAGAAGGTGAATATTCTTCCCCTCAGTCTTGACCGTGGTCTATCGTTTTGTCCATAGAGGGCTAAGGGTTTCTTAGCCATCCATTCAGTAACAAAGCTCTAAAGGAGTCACACATAGATTTATAACGGCTCAGAGGACAAAAATATTGATCACGGTTAGGACCAGAGTGAAGAACGTCAAATCTTTGTAGCTAAGCCTGGACGGCATCAAGGAGAATTGCAGGCAGAGGATGGCTGAACACAGCAGCCGATAGACAAACATGGAGAAGATTGGAGAAGACCTACGTCCAAGAGTGGACTGAGAAAGGCTGAGAAGGAAGGAAGGTTAGGTGAATACAACATTCGCGCTTTTAAATGCTGCATGCACACCTTGTTACAAAATTAGAACCCAAATCTTAAATGAGCATAGCCGCTCAGCAACTCATTTATTTATTTATTTAACAAATATATACAGGACTGACAGTGAGACATCAAAACGACACAATACATATAACATTGCAGACATACGAGAACAATACACAGATATGATAAAAGAAAAACAGTTTTGTTTTCGATTACGTGAGTATTTATTTTTATATACCACAACCGGTTTCGCAAACATCCGTTCGCATCATCAGGTGGATAAATTAATACATAATAAAAGTATTAATTTATCCACCTGATGATGCGAACGGATGTTTGCGAAACCGGTTGTGGTATATAAAAATAAATACTTACGTAGGTAATCGAAAACTAAACTGTTTTTCTTTTATCATTAATGATGAACGATTACAAAGTTAATGCCTCTACAATCAATAAAAAAAAATACACAGATACATTATTCTACGCATCCATACGTCGCGTTCTAATATACAGACAGACTTCGATAGTAAGCGATTCACGCCAGTTGTCAATATATCCAGGTGTGTAGCTGAGGAGGCCAGAGTATTGAGCAGCGTCAGCGCACGCACTACCCAAGACTGACGGAGAACATTGGTTCGGCAGGCGGGCCGGGCTCATGCCGTTTTTCCGGAAGCAGGAGTGACATTGGCCTATTTTTACAGCATGAATGGTTAACGAAACATATACTTTAAATAAATCAATGCACATGATCATAAAATGTATCGGAATTGTTTATCGCGCCTGTCAACTCACATCGTGGCGTGGCTGCTTCGTAGTCCGTAGTTGTATATAGTCACAGATCACTGCGCCTTCACCGCATTTTATTCAAGATTTACGTATTGTATAATCGTGCTGAACCGTCCCACGCGTATATCTCTGTGCGGCAGAGAGACACAGCTCCGTTATCCAACCGGATATCAGTACAAGTCATTCCCAGTACCAACACAAACAAGTGAGGTTAGAATAACAGAGTGGACACGCGTTACGCAAAAAGATGAACTTTAAAATGTCTATAACTGAGAATTGAACCATCCATAGATCAATATTAAAGATCTTATATTTGGAGCTAGGATTTAACAAAATAATATTTTATTAACCTAAGGGTTGGCAGGCTCTTACCACCACTAGAGTAATCCAGATACAGATACATTTACCATAATTTATTTTTTAGGTGCATTGATTATAAGTTTCCCTTTTTTCATCGGTTGTTATAGCTACAAAAAGCAATCATGTTAAATGTTTCTTTTTTAACTTAGCTCTTGAATTAAAATATGAAGCATGATGAGCAATCTATTCCAAAAAATTAAAATTACCAAAGCGCAATAAAACTTAACTTGAATTACTACTAATAATAATTGATATATTTTCGGAGGCAATTCAAGCAACGAAGTATTATCTGCAGTCATATTCCAATAAGAACAACCAACTTCCAACAGGCATTCCGGTTGTTGGAAGTTGTATTGCGCTTTATACAGCTATTGAACTGCGATAATGATAGAGCTCCACCTCTTGGACTAGATTCGGCTTGTGTTTTGCAACACTAAACAGCTGAGATCGATACCACTTTCCATCGAGGCTGCGGTCAGTGCAGTGCCGAGGGACAATGTCGACAAAATAGTCAGCTTTTTTTATTCCGCTCGCCGAGAGGAGAAATCGAGAGCGCGCGTCTTTTGGCGGGAATCTGCAATCTGTAGCAGCTAGGTTTTCCTTTCCGTTCAGACTAATTGACGGATTATCTTGTACCAGTGTTGTTTCCATTGCCGGGAATACCCGAAAGTCTTTGTTACTGTCTGGGTATTACTTTCTAAGCCTCGAAGATACGAAAAGTTTAACAATAATTACATTAAAACTATCACAAAGGAGTGGAACAGACTACCACCTAATGTGAGGAAGGCAGAAACTGTTGGTGTCTTTAAAGGAGCACTAAAGACGCATCTTTACAAAAAATCTTATCCGTGATTTGAGAGGGCCCTTGAGGTGTGACTCACACAAAAACGGCGCTCTTTAATTATGTGTACCTTATAAATAAATTATCCTTGTATGTATATATATATATCTGTGCCTCCTGTGAAAAGTGATACAACTCAAAAATCATCATTTTACAGGAGAGCAAAAACAAGATTTAAAAAATTCTAATTCATGAACTAAGTGGGCTAGGTTACACATAAGTACCTTATTTTGTAGATAAAAACATTCACTTTCACTGTGCATTCTAATTTTTATGGTTACTATTATAGTTTACAAATAATTTATTAAACTCTGTCAGTTGTACCTTTTTTTTGCCTGTACTTGTATCATTTATTACGTGATAAATGATACAAGTCGAGTTATATTATATTGCACCTATAAGTTGTCTTTGAGTAAAGTGATACACAAAAAGCTTAATATTTTTTAAATTTAATAACTCATAAGATAATGGTCCAGGCAGAATGTTGCTCAAACTAATTATAAAAATACTACCCCAAAGACACAATTGTTGTACTTAAAATAGTAGTATTTTCATAATTTACCTGAATCGTATAACTTGGCTAAAATTCCAGTCAAAAATTGGTGTAAAGTGATATAAGTCGAGATGTATCAATATTCACGATAGATTTGTAAAAAACAATGTGTGGATCAATTACTAAAATGGATACAACTTGACTTATATCACTTTTCACGTATTTTTGTCTAAATCCTGCCAGTTATATTTCCTAAACTATAGCAGATAGAAGAATGTGAGTAAGACCAAAAAATCGCTAATTTTTTTCTGATTATTTCTATGTAAAAATCTCAAAAAGGGTATAACTCGAGTTGTATCACTTTTCACAGGAGGCACAGATATACATTGTCTAACGATACTTAGGGCCCTTGCACCAAACTCCAATCAGACAAAAATCAAAATTGAGTGATATTTCTTCCATCAAATCCAATATTTGGTGGCATATGCGTAAGTCAGCTGATGTACATCATATTTCCTGTTCAAATTCCATCACGTTAATACCCACTTACGAGATATATTTAACCGAAGTCCTTACCAGAATTAAACAAATCAAATTTGATGTGTCAATAAAATATTGAATGGAGGTTGGTAAAACAGGCCCTAACTATTTGGTTGTATAAACTTAAGTACTGGTAAGTGGTCATTTTTAACAAATATTTGTCCCTTTTGTAGGTGTGAACTGTAGACCAGCTTTATCATGAAAATGGTAAAACATAAAAGAGGGCCTTGTTAACTTACGATGTGAATGGAAATTCTAAGCCTACACAGGGCAGATAATGTTGATAAAGCAAAAATATAAAATACAAATGATACATACGAAACAAACATGGCATCTTCATCAATTTTGGTCCATTGTTGGACAAAACAAAGACTTCACCTCTGACCCACCACACATACATATTTATGTTCTGAGCATAATGCAGTCATATTGTAACACACATACTATCGTTGTTATTCACACACAGCAAATCCAAAATTCATCCACCACCTCATGCGAATTTTCCATACAAAAAAGCGATGATCTATGGATCAAATGCTTTATGAATTACACTATTTAGGTTTTTTTATGATTTCAATGCGGCTGACCACTCATGATGTAGAAAATGGTTCACTTTGCCAATGTCACCCCTGTTTCAGGGAAGGTCGGCAAGTGTTGCAGGGCGTAGGTATGTCCATTTGAGATTTGGGTTTTTATTCTGTAGGTACACATGCGGCATGTGCAAGCGCGAACTTGTACGTGTCTGCTTGTGAGAATGCATATAATGTGAATCCCCAATATTACATATCTTTGTAACTTGGATAAGATAAGATATAAAACTAGCCTCAAAATGATATCAAAGCTTATTTCCTAACTTATAGAATACAGCATATACCACTTCACAAAAATCTTTTCAAAATTTACAGCATATATAACTTTTAGTACATTTATGAGTTAATGGATCCAGGTGTCTTCTAGATTGGAGTCCATAAGAAAATGAATCAGCGACAGATCAACGTCCTCCCGACCTATTTCTTCCACAGAGAGTTTAACCCCAACTGTCAGGCGCCAACCTTTGGCATCGCCATTGGCTAGTTGCTACCCCACACGGCACGCACCCCAACCTGATCGTAATCGACGTTTAAATTTATTAACAAATTAAAGTCGCACTGTGCGGTGGCGTTACAGGGTTAGGCATGATTCATACTAAGCGATTAAAAAATGCTGATGTGATACTGAATAAGTAAATAGAAAGAGATACGTGAGTCAATGATAAGACATACGTAAGTTAAAGTAAATGAATGAAATCTATAATCTAAGTTGCAAGGATATATTCATTTAAAGCTCTCAGATGTATGCCCACAAACCAACAAGTGTAGTTCGCGCTTACAAATGCTGAATGTGTACTTACAAATAAAATCCAAACCTCAAATGAACATAAGCCCCACAACTTTTGCCGACCTTCCCTGAAACAGGGGTGACATTGGCAAAGTGAACCATTTTTTACAGTATGGGTGGTCAGCCTCATACCAACCTATAAGTCAAGGAAATCATCATGTTAATATAAATAAAATGTATGATATTGTGAAAGTATGGGATATCCTATGTCCCTTTTACGAATTATTATTTTTAGTTTGAATTTTAGTAAAACAAAACTATGCGCCATATACATTTCGATACAGAATATTAAAGACTTGATAATTGCTTGCTACGTAACAAAATAGGAGGAAAGGCGATATAGAAGAAAGCAACATGACTGAATTGATAAAAGTCTAAAAGCATAGAAATAAATTTACGAAAAATGCAGATTCATGTTATTGGAAGACGAAGGTACCTTGACTTATAGGTTTGTATGAGGCTGACCAGCCATACTGTAAAAAATGGTTCACTTTGCCAATGTCACCCCTGTTTCAAGGAAGGTCGGCAAGAGTTGCAGGACTTATGTTCATTTGAGATTAGGTTTTTATATTGTAGGTCCACATTATGCGTGTCTGCTTGTGGGAATGCATTTAATATGAATCTCAAATTAAACAAATCTTTGCAGCTTAGATTTAGCTTAGATTTAGATTTAGAAGGTACAATGTAGATAGTTGTCTGAAAGTAAGAAATGGACATACTGTAAGTATATCAATTTACCTGATTTGCAATGATTTATGTTTTACTTAACCAAGGTTCTGAAGCATTATATTTTTACGGAAAATTATCGGAGAAAGCAATTTATACATAAATAAATAAAATATAACCATCTTTTTCGTAAGGTACATTAGGGAAAATTGTTAAAAGTCAGTCCAAAAAAAAAATGGTGTCTTGGGCACTTAGCAGATTTTGTTCTGGCGGCAAATTGAAAAGAAAAACCGGGTTAATGCAAGATATTATCTTCTCTCGGATTTAATAATACATTTTATGGTTAGCTGCACGTGTAGTGGATTCCACAAGCGAGCGCACACACACACCATTATCTTGGGAGTGTCGTAAATGAGAAAACAGCGAAAATGTCTTAAAGCTCTTAATCCGAATGAAACAATCACATATTTCTCGTCTAGAGTTTGCTAACACATAAACTTGCAAATTCCACAAGCGATGGATCGTAAAAGGCTTCGTCACTAAAGCTTGCCTTCAAGTTATAAACTGTTAGAACATATACCTACCATAAAATAATTTGCATATTTTTTTAATGTTTTGAAATTTCTGCAACACGAATCTAAGTTGCAAGGATATATTCATTTAAAGCTCTCAGATGTAGGTATGCCCACAAACCAACACGTGTAGTTCGTTAATATTAATAATATCCAGAAAACAAGGCAGGTGAAAATAATTTGTTACTTATTTTTTTTTGTCAACCTAAAAATTTAAAGTTATATTAGGTACTAAGTATATAATCTATTATCTAAGCTGCAAAGATATGTTAACATTAAGGCTCATATTAAATGCATGCCCACAGACAGGGACATGTAGGTTCACGCCTACACATTCTGCATGCGTGCATACAAATAAACAAAACCTCATATGAACATAAACCTTGCAACTCCTGCCGCCTTTCCATGAAACCGGGGTGGCATTGGCAAAAGTGAACCGATTTTTACAGCACGGGGGGTCAGCCTCATACCAACCTATCAGTCTGTTGTTTGAATTTAGAATCCAATGACACAAAATTGGCAAAAATTAAACTCAAAACTATCGGAAAACTAGTTACACATGATACGCTTAAGTACATACATTGATTTGATTCAATTCTGTAGAAAGTCTAGTGCTGATAAAAATATGTCTAGTAATGATAAAAACATGCAATAGCACAATTTTATACTGAAAGACTTGTCGCGGAATGAAAATTCCAATCGGCATTGGTCATCATAGAGCTAAGAATCAAATTGACTCACACAAATTGCAACAGAAATAGGGAAAAGCGAAAACAATCATTATTAAGAATTCTGAAGAAAAAAACTGAAGTAAGTACCTACACAACTCTATTTCATCTATAATCAAAGTTGCAAATATATATTACATTTAAGATTTATATTACTTAAATGTATTCCCACAAGCAGACACGTTTAAGTTCGCGCTTAAACATGCCACAATGTGAGAGAGCTAGAGGACCATGGAAAGTTCCGGAATGCACTGAAGACAAGCAAATTTCTGGCATCGTTTGCACCAGCGCCCTTGGAGTGAATACATCACGAAACGGCGCTATAAAGAAATCATCAACTCATCATCATCATCACAATGTGAACCTACAATATAAAACCCAATCTCAAATGAACATAAGCCCTGCAACCTTCCCTGAAACAGGGGTGAGATTGGCAAAGTGAACCATTTTTTGCAGTATGGGTAGTCAGCCTCATACCAACCTATAAGTCAAGGAATACAAACAATTAATTACTTTTGAGTATATAAAACAAATAAACACTAAACAGTAAAAATTACAACCTTCAAAACATATTCTATAAACTAGTGAAAAATATTTTTTAAAAGCTTAAACGCCAGCATTACAGATCAACCGCCATTTCTTTCGGTCCTTGCATACTTCTTTCATTTCATCCAGAGTCACAACCTTTTTCATACAAGCTCTCCTTTTATTATGACTCTGGATATAATAGTAATAATAATAATATGATAATAACACTTATTATTACAAAGTTTTCAAAGTATGGTTAAAATTATATCAGAGTCGGGAAAAGGAGTTGAAGGACTTCCAGAAGCAGCGAGCTGAAATTCAAATGCGGCATACCTCAGATGAGGCAATCTCCTAACCACTGCAATTAAAATACATGAATACATTTATCAGGCAGCGATAATGCGGCCACAATTCATAGCATGATATTCAATTCAGTCGAGTTCATTTATTTTACGAGGAGCGTTTAGTCTAAAGCTCCAATATGGTGGAAGCGCTTCATCCTTGAATAACATCATAGAGTCAACATTGGCGAACAGAAGTAGCCGGTTCATTAGACACGTAGCACCCAGGAAAGTCCGCGCCAACGTCAGTTCACGATTCATACAACCAACTGCCAGTCAGCTACTCACTAGGTACGGACTACGGACAGGTCGTGTGTTTTCTTTGTCAGATCGACACACTGGCTTCGCAGCGCAGGTGGGTTTAGCGAATAGTGCAATCTTGCGTCCACACAGGTCAAGTAGACAGTAATTATTAAACTGAACGCTTAAATTCAAACAATGCATTTCCTAAACAAGAATGTATCGAAATGAAACGCTCATTAGAGGCGCTGTTTTAGTTTGCAGTATTGTTTACAGGATGGATGAAATGGCGGTTGATCTGTAATGCTGGCGGCTAGGACTGGGGTTTTTTAAAATATAATTTTGTATTATGTTTTAGTTTTGATGTCCATACATATTATTTGATTATAAAAATGTAATTCGCTGTGTATGTTCCTTGACTTATAGGTTGGTATGCGTGAGAAAAGAGTGTCACATGATATTTACCCAGCAATTTATTTGTAGTACACTAAATTCAGAATCTGAAATGCTTTTCTTAAAGTCAAAAACTAATTTTGCAAAGTGAATAAGAATTTATTTTCTTGGATAGTTCAAGCCAAAATCGAAATTATTGATAAAATTCAATGAAGATTACTTAACGCCATTCAATTAAGCATTTCAGTTCAAATGAATAAAACTGGTTAGGTGTAAGTGGCAGGCATTGTGTCTGATGACTTACTTTCGACCACTAAGCAACACGCAAACTGCATCCACGGGAACTCAACACAACTCTACGTCAATGAATCAGCCGGTATCTGAGCGGAGAGATCGGCTCCTCCGTATACTACGATATTCCGCTACTAGTTCATGCTGTGTGTGCTAGCAAACGTGGAGGTATATATATGGAGGGGCTGTGAATGTGATTTAGTACCAATCGACATGATGCAACGTCTTTGACACCATACATTGTTAATAGTGCTGTCTCGCTCACGACATATGAAATACTTTTGTTATTTTCTATGTAAGCAACGTGTCTCTACTCCGTCTTCAATCTATGTACATATCACCATGGAAACCCATGAAATCACTATGGTGACGTGTTTGTTACTAGTGCTGTTGAAAGTATAAAAATATCTGAAAAATTCCGAATTCAAAAATGTTACCACCTCATTATGTACGGGATGACTTTCTCAAGTATCTATTACCGCGAGCATAGAAGTTACATACTTGAAGAGGCAATTACCTATATATTTGAACATCTCTAGTTCTAGAAATGGCTGTCACTTTTGCGAAACAAATTTTTCGACAAATTTATCAACATAATCATATAGAATCGTGATTTAAGTGAAATATTATTCCATGTTCTACAACACATTTACTCTCTTTTGTTGGCACGTTTAGAAAATACCCAGTTCGGCATTTATATGGATTTTTTTTCCAATTAGGTAACACACCTGTTCACAGTTGGCAGGTTACCGTTAGACTGAATTTGGATTTTTGTGTGACAAGTGGGGTAGCGTATTTCTAATTCTCAAAGGATTGATTTATTAGCCCATCCTGTTGTATATATCGATACTAGCAACTATACAATACTACAATTGCTGCGCAGCCCATTTGCAAGTGGGATCTTGATCTGAGTCTATTAGATATTCGTTTGCAGAAAATGCAGCGTCGTAATCTCATTCCGAGCGCTCGAAATAGACAGCATTGTAGCCGAGATATCTTTTATCAGGTGGAGCTCCGTACCGAGTAGGCAGCAATACGACCGCTCAGATAAATAAACAATCACGCGCCGTGTAGCCCATTTTATCCTTCCTCATTGTTCGGAAGACGATCAAGATGACCCTAATGGGGTCAGGTGAGATAACAAAATAAAATTTTGCGGCTTCAAAACAATACCAGAATGTATAAAAAGACTATCAATAATGATGTAAGCTGTAACGTTGTCGCCGTTCCACTAAGGGAGTCTTCTCCCCCTATTCCTCTCGCCGTTCGATTCATATCCATCACTTTTTTCATCAATTTCCTTCCTTTTGATGAGTTGATGAAGTATTTAGAGCTCCGTTTCGTGATTTAGTCACGTAGTGCAAATGCCAGAAATCTGCTTGTCTTCAGTGCATTTCAGAACTTCCTATGATACTCTATCTCTCTCACATGATGAGGCTGGTGGTTCCAGGCAAGAGGACCAGCAACTGCAAATGCACGTTCTCCATAAAATGGTTTTACTTTTTGTAATGTATAATTATGATATGATTATTTAGAGTAGGTAATATCATATATAAGGTAATGTATTATTGTAATATAATATTATTAGAGATTATTATTGCTTCACTGGTCAGTCTGGTTTTGTCTCTCGCCTTGTAAACACTGAAATGGAATAATACATCACATTGAAACCAAGACTCATCTGTTCGTCTGATTGATATCCCCCATCCACAATAAACATCCCCAAAATACATCACAGTGGCGCAGTCGGTAGGATAAAGAAGAACCATATAAAACGGGATAAAAAAATTTTTTTTGGAAGAAATAAAATAATATTGTTGCAAGAGCAACATGTGGGAATCTTCGAGAAGGAAGAAGGATCTGAAGACTGAGGATCACGAAGCCAGCTGAGGCGAGGTTGCTGCAGGGAGAACTGGAAGAAGTCTGAAGAGAAGGAGCGGTTTTCTTCAAGAGGAAGAGAACTCACGGAGCCAAGAGGAATCGCTGCAGGGAGTTACTGCAGCGGTTTTTTTTTTCAAGAGGAGAGGATCCAACTGGGGCGGAGTGCTGCAGGGAGTACTGCAGGAGCTGGGAGCCTTGAGGGTCATTTTCCTGGAGGTGACTGCTGCAGGGAGTGGAAGCCACTTTCTGAGGGTCACGTAGGCGTTTCCTGGACTGTCGGACGCAGAAGCAGATAAGATTTTTGTTTTCTTTCTTTCTGCCGTTTCAGACTATGGAGGGAACACTGAGGAGTCTAAGTCCTTTTTGCCATAGGACTGGAGATTGGGATGTCTTCAGACTTCGGCTCGACCAAGTCCTCATTTTGTATGATGAGAAGTTTTTAACTGAAGAACGCAGAAGGGCTGTTCTATTATCGTCTCTCACCAAGGAGACTTTTCAGACGGTGTCTGATCTATGTTTTCCGAAAAAGATTTCGGAGGCAAAATTCGAGGAGTTGATTGATATTATTGGGGGTCATTGTGGGGTAAAAAAAAATATATTTGAGTATAGGGAGTCATTTTATTCATGTAAACAGCTCGAAACCGAGTCAATTAAGGATTATATAGCTAGATTGAAAAAAATTGCGGTAGACTGTAAATTTGAGAATAGATTGGAGGCAAATTTGAAGGATATATTTTTAATAGGTATCAGACAGAACAAAATAAAGCAGAGAATATTTTTAAAAGCAATGGAATTGAAATTATCTGAATGTGTAGAATTAGCGAGAACAATGGAACATTTGTGTGGTCAAAACAATTCAGAAAGTATAAATTTAATGAGTTCGTGTAATTCGAGGGATTCCACAGAAACTCGGAAGTCAAGGGATAGACAGCGAAATTCTGAAATCAAGCGAAATAATTCAAATGATAGTAAGAAATCTATTTTTAGACATGCAAGTATTTCAAGTGATAGGAATAATAATTATAAATGCTTTAACTGTGGTAAATTCGGTCATAAACAAAATGCATGCAAGTTTTTAAATAAAAATAATAATAATATTAAATGCTTTAAATGTAACAAATCTGGTCATTATGCAAATAAATGCAAGTTTCGAAGAATAAATACAATAATGGCCATTAATGAGATGGATGGTCCCATTTTTTTAAACGTAAAGGTAAATGATACAGATCTAAAAATGATTTTAGATACGGGTTCTGGGGTGACTATTATTCCTTGGCACATATTTAATGAACATTTTTCAAATATTAAGTTAGAACATTGTGATTTGAAATTATCAAGCTATGATGGTACTCAACTACAAGTAAAAGGTCGTAAGTACATGAGAGTAGAATATCAAGGAAGTAAAGAGTACATAGAAATAATTGTTGTATATAAAGGGTCGTCTTCTTTATTAGGTCGGAATTTTTTGAATACTTTTAAAATAAATTCATTCAATGTTAGCGATAATATTTATTCAGTAGGAAATAATAATACGAATTATAATGCAGATTTTTTTTCTAGTATGAGAAAAAAATATCCAGCTGTTTTTGAGAGTAAAGCAGGTACTTTTAAAAATTTTGAAGCGGAGATAGAAGTTATAAAAGACTTTAAGGCAAAATTTGTTAACCCGAGGCCAATTCCTTTTAATTTGAGAATAAGGGTAGAAAAAGAAATAGATCGCATGTTACAAGAAGGTATTATTGAGAAAGTAGAGACTAGTGAAATGGCAAGTCCAATAGTGATTGTGAAAAAAAAAAATGATGAAATCAGAATATGTGCCGATTTTAAAAATACTTTGAATCCAATGTTAAAAAAAATAAAGTACCCGTTACCTAGAGTAGAAGATTTAATAAATAGAGTAAATGGAGCAAAATTTTATGCAAAATTAGATTTGAGAAATGCTTTTTCTCAAATTAGGTTGTCGGAGGAGTCGAGAAATCTTTGTGTGATTTCGTCACCATTTGGGTTATTTAGGTACAAGGTACTTCCTTTTGGTCTCACGACGTCACCAGCGATATTTAGCAGAGCTTTATATTCGGCAATTCAAGGGTTGGATGCGATAGCATTTATGGATGATTTGTTAATTTATGGGAATACATTGCAAGAATTGGAGAAGGCAACGGAAGAGGTAATTAAGCGTTTAGAACGTAGTGGATTTAGTGTTAATTTACAAAAATGTGAATTTGGGTTGACAGAAGTTGAATATTTGGGATTTCAAATATCGAGGGATGGTGTGAAACCACTTCAACATAAAGTTGAAGCTATAAAAAACTTGAAAACTCCAAGTGACATATCGGAGGTACGCTCTTTTTTAGGTGCAATAAATTATTATAGAATTTTTATAAGAGATTTAGCTAGCGTTTTGCAGCCGTTGTACAAACTATTAGAAAAAGGAGCAAAATTTAGCTGGACAAAAGAATGTCAATTAGCTTTCGATAAAGTAAAAGCTATTTTAGTCTCCGATAGGATTCTGGTACATTATAATCCAGAGTTACCGGTGAAGGTAATTACTGACGCAAGTGACCAAGGTCTATCGGCGATAATTTGTCATAAATACGAGAACGGATTAGAAAGACCAATTGCGTATGCGAGTAGAACTTTGTCGAATACAGAGAAAAAATATTCCATTTTAGATAAAGAGGCATGTGCTATTATATTCGCATTAAAAAAGTTTTTTCAATATATTTATGGGAGGCAGTTTATTCTAGTTTGCGACAACAAGCCATTGGTTCACATTTTGGGTGAACATAAAAACATACCTATACTGGCAGCTAATAGATTACAAAGATATGCATTAATTTTGCAAGGATTTGATTATACTATTGAATATGTTCCGTCAAAGGATAATAAAGCAGATTTTTTGTCGAGGTTACCAATGAGTAGTACGGATAATGAGGGGGAAGATAATATTGAGATCATAAATGAGATAAACATTGAGGATGTTGAAGGAGAATTTTTAAACTGTATTGCAGTAGAAACAAATTTAAATGTAGAATGCATCAAGAAAGCATCTCGTAATGACAAGGTCATTTGTGAGATAAAGGAGTATTTAAAAACAGGGTGGCCAAATAAATCCAAAATGACAAATGGATTGGTAAAATGGTGGTTTTTAAGAGAAAAGTTAAGCGAATCAAATGATTGTTTATTTTATGAAAACAGATTGGTAATACCATTGGCATTAAGGGAAGATATTTTGAAGTTTATTCACAAATCTCACATGGGAATTGTAAAAACGAAAACTTTGGCTAGAAATTATTTTTTTTGGTTAGGGATGAATACAGAAATTGAGAAAACAGTGAGAGAATGTACACAATGTGCAAGAAATATGGGATCTCCAGATAAAGTCGAGTTGAAAAGTTGGCCGGTAGAACAACATATTTGGAAAAGGATACATTTAGATTTTTTCGGGCCGCTAGCAGGAAAATATTTTTTAGTCGTAGTAGACGCAGCATCAAATTGGATAGATGCTGTAAAAGTTGATAAAATTGATGCAAGGCATACAATTAGAGAGTTGAAGAGAATATTTTCAGTGTTAGGTATTCCAAGTTGCATTGTAACGGATAATGGTACGGCATTTACATCAGTAGATTTTCAAAGGTTTTGCAAAAATTTAAATATTAAGCATTTAACTTCAGCAGTAAATCACCCAGCGTCAAACGGTTTGGCGGAGAATACGGTAAAAACAACAAAAAGTTTTTTAAAAAAAATTATGAAAAATGGTATGTTTCCTAACGATTATGAAGATAAGCTTTTGGAATTTTTAGTAGATCATAGAAATGCACCATCATTAGCAACAGGGATGGAGCCGAGCGTGCTTATGATAGGTAGAAAAATAAGATCCATTTTTGATACAGTAGTGCCTGGGGAGAAATCATTTAAAAAGACGGGGAGAAAGGTATGTGTTTTTAAAAAGAGAAATCAGGAAAATCAACAAAGGAATTACAGGGGAAGAAAGATTAAAGGACTATTCAGAATTGGACAAAAGGTAATGACTAAGGATTTCAGAAATGTAGGGAAGTGGGTTCCATGCATTATATTTAAAACATTGGGAAACAGGATTTACTTGGTAAAAGCTGGAAATCAGATTTGGAAAAGACATCATGATCAGATTTCCGGAAGAAAGGTGTCTTGGGAGGATGAGTCTGACAATGACCTGGGGTTGGGTCAGCTGTTGGATGAGGCAGGACAGATCTCTAATGACTCGGGTGTTTCCAGGTTCCAACCATGGTCGGAGCGCCTGCGTCCGAGGGGGGAGAACCGCCTGCGGTACCCAAGATGAAAGAAGATGAAATTGTATAAGATATAATTTTTATTGATATAATATGTTATAATGATAAGTATGATAAGTATGATATAATGTAATGTAGATTCGTCATTTAGTGAGGGAGGTGTAATGTATAATTATGATATGATTATTTAGAGTAGGTAATATCATATATAAGGTAATGTATTATTGTAATATAATATTATTAGAGATTATTATTGCTTCACTGGTCAGTCTGGTTTTGTCTCTCGCCTTGTAAACACTGAAATGGAATAATACATCACATTGAAACCAAGACTCATCTGTTCGTCTGATTGATATCCCCCATCCACAATAAACATCCCCAAAATACATCACACTTTTCTTTTCAGTTCTTCAATCCGTGTTTTGGCACCGGTTTTTTGCCGACCGCAGTGTTACGCTTTTTTTGTGAGGGCGACGGGCTTGATACAAAGAAAATGTTGATCCTACAAAGCAGTACCGTATAAATATTTAAGATAGTTTGATAAAAAAAAAAGTGTGCAGTCTGATCTAGTCGATGGCTTTATTGCTTGAACGTCCACTTTCTTAGAGGCTTGGTTTGGAATCCGACCGGTATCAGAAACAACTAAGTGTTTCATTTGTTTTCTTCTTACACGGAGCTCGTTAGTCTTCGCAATAAATGAAAGTAATCAAACAATCAGAAACAGAAAAGCGTTTAGTTGGTAATCTCGTTTATATGAAAAAAATTGTACCGCTAGTATACAATACCAATACATAGCCACCAATACATGAAAACTAAATGACTCGCTAGGGGTGCTGTTGTATCATCCATACATTTTTTCAATTTAAGTACGCTATAATGGGGATTTTACGCGATGTTTTATACTAGTGATACAGAGATTTGTAAAGCGTGATAAACTATGAATTTGATATTTTGTCATATTAGTACGAGTACGAGTATCTTCACTAGTTACACCGCTCATGTAAAGCCGGTGAAAGCTACCGCATCGCCACGGGTATATATTTGCATTATTGCACGCTCCGTGGTCACACTGGGCTTGAACGGCGCGGCGGGCAGTCAATACCGCATCCGTAAGGGCTCGGGAGATATCCAACTGCCGCCAATACAGCTGTCATGTGCAGGGGACGCTCATTATGCCGGGGAACTGAATGGGCTAGATTCTAGAACATTCACCCACGTGAAATATGCACTGCGACGAAATTTTTATCCCGAGCAGAGTGAAATATACGCGGCTAGGTTGTCAACGAAATAATCAGCGCTTGTGAGGTTAATTTCTATAACAAAAATTAAATAAAATACCTACTTAAAAGTTTCAGTTAATATCAAATGGATATGATGCTGACATAACGCTCCCCCAGTTCTCACCCTTCTTTACCGTATACGCCAATCTTGTCAAACATGACTTTTTCATGCAGTTGTCTTATGAATCAAATTCTACACAATCTGAGCTAAGAAAAACCGTAAAACTCGATAATGTGAGAGTTCTTTTGAATATTTTTTCAATAAATTTCTTGTTTTTATAAGACACATTGGTCCAGTACACATGCAAACATTGCTCATGTAAAATTTTCTCAATGGCGTATACGATAAACAAGAACTAAGGCAGCGATAATAAAAAAAATATATGTAGGCATATGAAACAGATTCCATTGTGCAAGAAAAAATATTCACATACATACCTGTATTCGATACGTCATTTCTTAGACGAAGAATGACGTCACGATAAAGGGTTTTGTAAATAAAAATAAAAACTCAGTTCACAGAATAGTAATCATTTGAGTTTATGTTTTGTACAAAAAAATATTTCCAGGTTTTTTTACGATATAAATACTTTGTTACAAATGAGGGTTTTAGAATCAAAAAGGCAAGTGTCCTATAGTGTACTATCTATGGGACACTGTGTCCTGTAGACTAGTGTCCTATGGACTAGTGTCATCTATGGGGCACTTGCCTTTTTGATTCTAAGGCCCTCAAATATGTTATAGGACGTATTTATAATCTAAGTAACAATGATAAATGAACATTTAAGACACATGTTTGACGCAAGCCCACAAGCAGATACATGATAGTATGTGTAGTTATAAGGGCGCTATACAATTTCTATACAGTTTTTTCAACATTCCATTTTTACTTATTAAGTAAGTATTAATGTTCTTTCTTTGATTTAAAAAAAATGTAATTTGTCATGTATGTTCCTTGACTTATAGGTTGTTATGCGGCTGACCACCCATAATATAAAAATTGGTTCACTTTGCCAATGTCACCCCTGTTTCAGGGAAGGACGGCAAGAGTTGCAAGGCTTATGTTCATTTGAGATTGGGTTTTTATATTGTAGGTCCACATGCGGCATGTGTTAGCGCGAAATTATACATATCTGCTTGTGGGAATGCATTTAGTATAAATCTTAAATGATACATATCTTTGCAGCTTAGATTTAGATTTAGAATTATTAATGTTAGTACTTTGTTAAAGTTGATTCTTTAGATAAGTATTGATGATGGTTGATGGATTAACAATTTATAGGAAACGCGCACCCAATCGTTGATTCTTTCATTCATCAATAAATTTCTAATGAGAATAAAATTGTTAACGAGGTACTGTACCATCATTCTACACGACTCTCAATAGTCATTATTCATTTTTCACCAATCACCAATGTCATACATAATGGTGTGCCTACTTAACGGACAGTAAGTAAGTAGGCAAATCTATCGATTAGACTAGTGGGTCAAAAAACTACTCAAGTACCTTAGCAGTGAAATTATGTAAAATAAAGTAAACATAACAGTGGGTAGCCAGTAATGGCCTGGTTTGAACAAAGGCGGTGTTGCTTAGTTCCATTGCGATATTTAATGGCATATATAAAGTAAATGAGACTGCATTCATAGAACATTGTAATCGGTCAAACAACAGTTTATCTAAGAAAAACCTCAGGGTGACGCAATGCAGCTACATTTGTTCTTAAGCAATAACGTGTAGATGAGTAACAACTTAGTTTTTTCACTGAAAAAAAAATACTCATGGTCATAAAACGTATACACAAATGATAAAAGGAATCAACTCTACTGACAAACTAGGTACAAAGTATTCATTATGGATTTTTTTAAACCTTGGTTGTAAAATACCTAAAGATAAATATGTACTAAATAATGGAGATAAATTAAAAATGATTTGTACTGACGATGTGAAGTCCATTGACTAAACAATGAACAAATCGTACAAATAAAAAAATACTCAATCTGAAACTACACACATTTTTTTACCTCATCAATTAGGCCCGGTATTTTCAACGTAAGCAAAGCGACGAAAGGACGTACTAATGTTGAACGTGTGGGTAGTTTTTTTATCGGTTTAAAGTCACATAAGCTAATGTTGGAAATACCGGGCCTAAGAATGAAATTTGATGATTTTATTTGGGTACTTATCTACATTATTTAATACTGTCAGAACGGTTAAGCGGATAAAGCTGATGTACCTACTTCGGTCATACTTTGAGAAATGAGAAATACCGTCTCCGTCATCTTATCATACAGGGTAAGATTGAGGGGAAAAGATCTCAGGGAGACCTAAGGACATCGTGGTAGAAAAACCTGCGACAATGGTTCGGCAGAAGCACCAAGTCCCTGTTTCGAGCCGCAGGATTCAAAGTCAAAATTGCCACGATGATCGCCGGAGTGGCACGGTCTTCAAGATGTGCTTTCCTGGGTCAATGGTCTATGATCTACGGCGAAGGCCAAGACTTCAATATTTCAATCGCATTTTTGTAGCACCCTTTGTGTGACAACTTACGTCACTACACAAAGCTACAGATAAATCATCATCATCATCATCAACACATCTAAATAGTACATATCCGAGAGTAGGTCAGAACTCACAAAGGTACATGGTAAATTTGTGGGTGTAATTATGGTGCTTCGTACTAAAGCTTTATTACGGTATTTATCTCAGTTAACCTGGATATTTAGTAAACTATGTAATGACAAGAATTACAAACGTACCTTCACACACCGCTTCATTTCATTCGCAGTTCGTATGTTATAAAGTTTCCACCTCGATACGTCGCGCTACTTCAGGTCAACTTTTAGCTCGTGTGTTCCAAATGAACCACCTCCGGTGACTCACGGTACTGAGGCGGCAATACGACGAAATACTCAACAGGTTATTGAGTTTTTTTTTATCGAATGGGTTCTGGGAAATCATTCTTTCGTTGGCATCAGTTATAATACATTTTAAACACGATATAGAGTGGGTGGAGAGTTGTAGTTTTAAAATTTACACATGTTTAAATCAGTCAAACTAAGAAATAAACTAACCTAAATATTGTATCAGAATTCAGAAATACAAGTAGTTATCTACATTTGGTGACCGCACGATCGCATTGCAGGAATGTCCAATTGAAATCGGTTGCCCCCAGATTAACGTGACAAGGAAAGTTTTGAATCCTTCAAAACATGGAAATGAAGAGCCATTTCTTCACCGCGTCAACAAGGCCCTTCCAGGGACAAGAGTCACCAAACGGCGCTCTACAAATCATAATCATCATCATCATCACAATGTTGCTCGTACAAAATGAGCTATAGTAGTGTTCAAAACCCTAAAAAGCATACAAGAATCAATGCCTATTCAATAAAAATAAAAAAAGGTATTGTTTTGGCTTAGCGAACGTAATACTCACAATGAGAAGGCAACCTTATCAATCCAGAATATTTTTATAAAGCGGGTTGAACTACATTCCTCATATTTATTTTTCAACCATATAAGACGCAAGTTATTATTATTATTTTTTTTTTAAGAAAGCCTTTGCGGGAGACTCCCTAGATTCGAGAGACTCTAAGGGTCTATGACACTTGTTATAGTGCCGCAGAGGTGTTGGTGATGTGCAGTTGTCCATGTCCGGTTGCAGGGCCGTTAGCTGCGCAGTGCTGTGGTGTGTGTGGCGTTGCTTTGTTTTGAGACACTGAGAGGAAATGGCGATTGATATTGGATTTGAAAAGGGCAAGGTTAAATTGGGATGGAAACACAGATAGCGGTAACTCATTCCATTATAATATTAAACAGATTAATTTCTCAGTATAGGAGTCTCTAGATAAATACCAAGTTGTCATATTGCAAGGAAACAAGTTGCTCTAACTGGGACAGCAAATAATCTTATAGACTATATGCTTTTAGACTTAGATAGATATTCTTATCTTTTACCGGGATTGTCGGAAAAACAACCTTGAAAGTTAGTTTACCAGATAGTATACCTGATAAGAAAAGCTTACATGATACGGAAATGAGAATAGTGCATCTTGCAGGCTAATCAAACAGGCCTTCATCATTACAGCAAAT
Source organism: Agapetus fuscipes (assembly GCA_951799405.1). Classification (NCBI taxonomy): domain Eukaryota; kingdom Metazoa; phylum Arthropoda; class Insecta; order Trichoptera; family Glossosomatidae; genus Agapetus; species Agapetus fuscipes. The sequence continues at coordinate 2,944,397 of OX637340.1, read as the reverse complement.
AAGCTGGAGTAACGTCGCGTCGTGTAACAAAAAGCTATAGTAACAGTACGTGACTGAAGTAAGTACAGGTAACTACCGTGAAAAAGAAAACGCATAAATGCTTAGCTTTCATAACAATATTTAAATCCTTTTACGCATTAAAAAATGCAACTGACCGATAGTAGAATAAGACGGATCAAACATTTTCAAGGCATTTCATAAAATGGCGAATGGTTTAAACACGAATTGCACATTTTTCAGTTACTATTCTCAAATATTTTTTAACTACCAACTCGCTGCCTTAGTTCTTGTTTATCGTATACGCCATTGAGAAAATTTTACATGAGCAATGTTTGCATGTGTACTGCACCAATGTGTCTTATATGAAAACAAGAAATTTATTTAAAAAATATTTAAAAGAACTCTCACATTATCGAGTTTTACGGTTTTTCTTAGCTCAGATTGTGTAGAATTTGATTCATAAGACAACTGCATGAAAAAGTCATATTTGACAAGATTGGCGTATACGATAAACAAGAACTGGGGGAGCGAACTAGCATTATGATCTGACAAATCATACATCAGCCATATCGATAGAATAAATTAATTTAACACCACTCTTAGCATAATTTCACCCTTATTTTCCTTGCCCTTCATTTCATCCTTCGCTAGTGGGTTTTATTCACAAAGCTTCCCATATACTATGCGGACGATCAACGAACACAGCTATCGTCAAACTATGGAATGTCTCGCCAAATCGTCAAACGCATTCCTATGATGAACATGACGGGTTCAGGCTAGCTGCAGCATTTCACGAAACTCTCATGCACATCATAACCTGCGTAACTTAGCGATCGACCTGCCACATCAGTCATGCTGACGTACAACCCGCAAACGTATTTACAAGCACGGTCATTCGTTCCATTATAATGTTACGCGATACAGTTGCCATGTTTGCGTTGATACAATCATTCCCAGACTTTCATTAAACTCGCACATGACTCACTGACGCAAGCAATAAGGGACACATTATTAATATTTGTGTCGGACAGTCCAGTACAGCCGCTAGTTACCCGTACAACAAATATAGATCCTCAAATTTAAACTACACCATCGCGTTTAATCTAAAATGTATAAGTACAACCGAAAACAGCAAATCTATTGAGCGTTTAAGTTTTTACAACTTGGGGTTCAGGAGTTAGTTCCCCACGGTGAGAGGGGCAGCCACTAGTCACTACGTATATGATCACATTTCCCACTCGCGTACACCGGCAGCTGCGCCTGACGTTACTGTCATTAAATTGCATAATTTTAACGGGCAAAGCTGCAAACAGGAATACAAGCGAATAAAATATGCATTACGTCGCTGCAGACTAGCGCGGGAGTTAATCTGGAAGGTGCAACGAAACAAAATGGTCACGTGTATAATGCATTTACGATATGATGAGGTAAATGAGGTATACATAGTATTATCATAATATAGTTGACAAAATGTATGGCAGTTCCTCATGTGGAAAAACTAGAAGTCAGCGCCTTGGGGCAACATGGGAAAGGGGAAAAAAACCACTAAGGGAAACTGAATCATTTTGAAACTACCTGGGTATTCCCATAAGGAAGCCTCACATTGTTTGCTGAGATCGAACCTTCAAGGTGGCTGCACCAACTGCTTGGAGTGCCACTCCTGCTTCCTAGAGGAAGCTTGAATCAAAAAGGTTATTTTAAAGACGTCTCCAGTCCTACCTCATCGCCCAATCATTTGAGCAAGCTCTTTTGCATGATGGCACAATGTCACAAAACGCTCCGTAAAATATAGTACTACTTCATCATCACAATATTTAAAGACGAAGCTCGATTTGGACTATATCGCCATGGAAGAAAAAAACATGCGCAAATAAATAGTACCTATGCTAATTTTAAGAAACGTAGATTCACATCATATTCATGCAAAAATTCAAACGTCAAATCAACACTAGCATTGCACGATTGGAACGGGAGAGGGCTAGAACGGGATGGAAACAAAATCGTCCGCAACAAATTAACAGTTTCATTAACATCACTTCACATCATCACCACGCTGAAAAAGCCCATCGCAGACATGGGCGAAACGTTTAAAAGTTCCAGCTTCGATAGACCACGGCAGGAGATTCCAGAAAGCAACTCTCCAGCAACAATATATTTTGACACGAACAACTACATGCAAACTCGTTCATCGAAAGTGCTTGACATAAATAAAGAATTATAAAAGTGAATTAAAACTTTGGTTATTTAATTAATATACAATGGACTTTCACTGTGTAAACCACCAAACCCTTACAAATATCAATTTATTTCTAATGGTTCCACTACTATTGTATAAAGTTTTGTTTTCCTGACGATAGTCTGAGGACTAAAAACGTTCATAATTTGTAATCAAAACAATAACAGTGCAAATAAAACAGTGTCTCTAATAAAGAAAATCGTTTTCTTTAAAGCCATTTGTTAAAATAGTTCACTTCTTTCGAATTCTATTAAAAGAAAATAAGTAAAAAAAAGTGTATCGATGGGGGGAAATGTCGTGAAAATTAAGGGGGCGATTAGCGATGCAGACGAGCAAACACGGCCAGATAATCGTTTCGTAAATATGGCTGACAGGAAACCGTGGGTATTGATTTTGTCTCCAATTAAAGCAGTCATGCACGGGCACAAAATATCAATTATCCACGCAGCTGACAAACAAAGGATAAAAACACACAACAAAAAACATTATAAATTGCAAAATAGTGATCGGCTGCCGATCGAGCGCTCGGCGGCGTCGAGAGTCGAGAATATACGAGTAAAGCTCGCTGAAATTGAAAAGCAAATTTCAATTCAAATTGATAAACTAAAAACAATGTACGTACCTAGCTACTTACTTCATTGAAACTAATCTAAAAACCATTTTACCAAAGCGATCCTTATTTAAGTAGTACCTCTAAGAATATGGCATACGTGTGTAGATTTACACACACTTTAACAGTAGATAACTAAAAGATTAATTTTGCGGAGGAAAAAGAAAAATGCAAGTGAAGCATGGACAGTGAACGATAGCGAAATGAGTAAAGTATGTACGGTGGAAATGAAGCATTTGAGAAGCATGACAGGAAAAACTCTGAGGGATAGAGTTAGGAATGAATGGGTAAAAAAAGAATGTAATTTGAAAGAGGATGTGAAAGTTAAGGTACAAAATAATGTGATGAGATGGTTTGGGCATGTGGAAAGAATGAATGATGATAGACTGACAAAGTATGTATACAAAGAAAGTGTGAAAGGAAAAAGAGGGAAGGGACGACCGAGAAAAGTATGGAGTGATCAGATTGAGGAGATTGTGAAAGAATGGGATATACAAAGTGAGCGTAAAAGAAGAACATGCATGAAAAAGGTGATGGATATGAATGAATTGAAAGAGGTATGTAAGGATAGGAAAAAATGGAGGCAACTCTGCAGAGGCTCTGGCCACCCCTAGCGGAATGGTGACAGAGTTACAGTTACAGTATGTAAACTTTAAAAGTATTTGAAGTAGATTTTATTTTTGGTCATTGAAATAAATTAGATATGATTAAAAATGTAACAATTTTCTTAACGCCTTGTCAGGCTAGTGACTAGAACCAACGAATCTTTGGTGAAGCATACACAGAATCAAAGCGGCCATTTCAAAGATATTCGGAACGATAGGACAAATCGAAGATGTTTCGATAAATCGGGTCTTGTAGCTATAGTGGAGATTTTGTTATTAAAGCTTCGCCTATTGCTTCAACGGGTTATATTTTATTTTCTCCGACACCTGAGCCACAAAAAACTAAAATCACAATAGTAGTTATCTTCTACTTACGGGAGAATAAAAAAACGTTTATTTTGGTCAAATAATGAGAGGAAAATATATGCAACTCTTCAAGTTATCATAAAATATTAGAAGGGTTGCAAGAAAGCACTTTTCTTAGCTTCGGTACATTCGAGAGTGGACAGGAATGAAGGTTTCTATCCTACCAAGGTCGCGGAGGGTTTTAACCAAGTGATGTGTAACCAAGTGAGTGTAGGTTCACATGAGGCATGTGCAAGCGCGAACTTGTACGTGTCTGATTGTGAGAATGCATGTAATGTGAATCTCCAATGTAACATATCTTTGCAACTTAGATTAGATTAGATCGTCTAAATCTAAATCTAAGCTGCAAAGATATGTATCATTTGAGATTCATATTAAATGCATTCCCACAAGCAGACATGCATAATTTCGCGCTTACACATGCCGCATGTGGACCTACAATATAAAAAACCCAATCTCAAATGAACATAAGCCCTGCAACTCTTGCCGACCTTCCCTGAAACAGGTGTGACATTGGCAAAGTGAACCATTTTGTACAGTATGGGTGGTCAGCCGCATACCAACCTATCAGTCAAGTCGTCGTCAACGTCGGAAAGACCCGGCAGGATAGCAAAGGGAAGAAAAGAGGGAGAAATATTAAATAATCGCGAAGTAATCTGGTGGATTGGGTATGGATTGATTGGCAAGATTTGGGGATGGATGTGAAAGAATCTAAAGCGGAGATGTCTTGAGCTTTATGTGAGATGGGAGAAAAGATCGAGGAGTGTGCTGTTGGAGCATAAATGGAAGAAAATGTGACCAAGGGGCCGAGGTCGTGCCGCGGGCGATGGGCTCCGCTGGACAAGTGGGCCCCCGTTCTACTGGGGCCATCCGCCGGCACACAAGTCGCAATAAAACCGAAAGCAGTGACTGCAATCACAGCCAATCATTACTTGTGACTGGTGATTAATGGTATACGACAGACGCGATGCATTTCCGATGACCTAGCTAAACCAGGTTAAGTAATAATATAAATATGGCATTGAATTTAAATGGGCAATCATCATTACTGAAATCAGTTTTCGTCAATTTATTCATTTAAGTATAAATTATAATTGAATATTTGATATGCATTGTAAGAAGGTATAAAATCATAAAAATAAAAATCACACAATGAAAGACTGAAAAGGCACTCGAGGACGTTGAAATATATCATTGGATGATAAACTAAAGACAGTAGTTCCCCATAAACACCAAAATGTAGTAATTAACTATGATGATCGCCGATATCCAATAAAAGTATCAAATAAGGAAAAATGATGTATTATATTTCATTTGTAGAATTTCTCATTTATCTCGTACTTTTAACATTTAAGTAAGTATTTTCCTTTTTTGATACACAATAATACAATCGAACTAAAACTAACATTGTTTTATTTTATGGAATGGTTTGAGTAGATACAGATAATAATGTCAATAAACGTACAAAATAATACTTCTCAAACCCTCTTAGGAAGTTGGATAAATGGATAATAAACAGATGTACATTATGTAAGGATAATAAACAAACACGCAGGATGAAAACTGAAACATAAATGAACTTGAAAGTAACAAATCTTGACGCGTTTTTCCAAAAAATATGGATGACATCATCATGAACCGTTTTTTACAATATTGTGGGTCAGTTTGAGGCAAACAAATAATATGGAACGTTGTGATTTAAAATTATGATTAAAAATAATGATGCATACATCAAAACAATCACATAAACAAGTAAGTAATTGAGGGAAGTTGATAACAATCGAAAGGTTGACGAAAAATGATCAAAAATATATAAGAGCTTATGTTTATTGCAGCTGGAAAGATAAAAGTCGAGCACAACCCCAGTGTGGGTGTTATTGTGTTGACATTCTTGGTGAGGAGAGCTGAAGTATGTGTCATCCAACTTACCACTTTCCGTGCATGGCAGAACCAGAAGCAGAAATATGACGTATCCACATTCATTGAACATTGTTTTACACTTAGAACAGCACAGAAAACACTAATTATCACAATTTAATACTGCTATGCCATTCCGACAAATAATACAGCTGACTTGCTACACAAAACCTTTGTCTCTTCTGACATGGGCGCATGCGCTTGTAAACAATATTTCTCGTTATTTTTGACTAATTTCGACTTATTTATAAACTAAACACACTATAAAACATGGAATTATGTACAGAATACATCACACAACATCGGAAATTACACTTTCAACCAGTGACTATCCACATCGTCAACAAAAACACATACTTCAACACTTTTCGACCTTATTTTAGGGAATATTATTATAAATTGAGCATTAATTCGCGTCGCAGAGTGTCAGACTGACGTGTTTTATTTTAAAATCTTAAATTATACACGATACTTCATTAACAAAAAACATTCACCATAATAAACAAAGAAAGGACATTCACGACACTCTGAACGGAGCGACAAGCTGCGACATGTTGGATTTATAGATTTAGCTTTTGAGTGCAGTCGGGTGACCGTTCGGTTGGACTGTCATAAGACATACGGAATAAATTTGCCTTGATTACTTTATTTAATTGAGTTTCTTGATTTGATTCCTTTATTTTTTCTCTCGTGACGCAGTTATTCCGTCTTTTGGGCCACTTATTATGTATTTTATTTATATATATAAACGGCTTTATAGCCTTTTACACAGTATTACAAAAAAAAAACAAATTATAGAATAGAGTTACACATAAGAATAAGCAATGCAACTTATGCAAGAATGAAGTATAAGAAAGAGAAAGAAAAAAAACTAAATAATAAAAAAATGAAGATGAAGTTCTTTTTTCTTAGGTGTAATCAAACTTTTTTGCAGAAAAATACCAATTCATGCAATTTTTTCACATTCACCAAATCTTTTTCATAAATATCAATATATTTTTATTTCCTTTTTTCATCTCGCATTAGAAACTTTTTTGGTGTGAGTTTCCATCAACTTATTGTCACCCTACCAACAGGTGCGTTAGTGTTGCTATACATGAAATAAAAACTTGCCAGTGCAAAATAAATCTTTATGGCTGATAGCAAGGCGTACTTTTTACCTACCTGAATATTTGGGCTTGTTCTTATTCAAGAATAAAATATTATTTACTCTCAACTACTACTTGATAGGGTTATCGTAAATAAAAACACAATAAAAGTATACATTTCTCAATTTGGAATGAGAATTACAATGGTCTGTTTTTTTCTCACTCACACAATTTTCAAACTGCTATATTTTTATTTTAAGATGGCTATTGCTAATTTACAACATAACAAAAAATATATAAAAAAAAACAAATAAAACTCAACAAATTGTAACTTAAAGTACTTAAAAATATTAATATAATTAAGTGATGTTAGGCCTGGTTTACACATAATGTATGTTTCTTAATTTTGGTTTTAAAATTCATCTATGCTTACTTCCTTTAATTTCCTTTGTTAAATTTATTGTAAATATCTAAACCTATGTGTAACACATCCCTTTCATATTTTTTAGCTTTTATTTTAGGTTTTCTTAAATTATCCTGTTATGACAAAACCAAACGTGAGCAGGGCAGTGGAAGACTCATACAAAGATGATGGACTGTTGTGTGCTAGGGGCATGAGATTGAAGGAGGATGGCATCGCACAGGCAGCGATGGCTGCGGTTGATCAAAAAGGCCAAGAACCATAGAGTAATGCCAAGAACCCACCCTGAGTTGTTGTGCCATTGTCCATTGATGATTGGGATGACAGTCACGGTCAAAATTTATTACAAGAAGGATGATGAGCTATTGTAAATAAAAAATGAGGTTTATATAAAGAATATAATTTTATTGTGGGTGCTATTTCATAGCAAATGCAATGTATAAAGCTAAGTAACATTAAATGCTTAACAGTATAAGGCAACACGAATTACATTTAGTAAAATGGCAGCAAGCTTACATAGTTCCTGCAAAATAAAATTTGGTTTTAGCATTGTAGCATTAGAGACAGTAAAACTGTGATTATTTTTTGTAAAGATTAGGAAGCAGTTGAATACAGCAGTATGGCATCTTTCAGTTTCTCTGGTGCAAAAACTCCTTTTTCAGTGATGATTCCTTGGATGAGAGCAGCTGGAGTAACATCAAAAGCAGGATTCCAACAACCAATACCTGGATTAACAAACAACAAAACACAGTTAGACAACAATAATAATAATAATAATAATAATAATACAATATTTTTATAGCGCCTTTTCATGACTCTTGGTCATCCCAAAGGCGCTTGCTCATATGAGCGCGCGAACAGGTGGGTCTTCAACCCCTTTCTAAAAGTACTCTCCAGATCCATTTCGCGCAGGTCATCTGGGAGGCCGTTCCATATCGTTGGAGCAGCCACCTTGAAGGCTCGATCTCCAAAAACGGTCTTCTTTTTCCTTCTTGGAAACTCTATCCGACTGCGACATGATGCTGCTGATCGCAGTGTTGCTGTTCTGCTGCTTGTGGTGGCTGGAGTTATCATATCCTTTAAATATTTTGGTGCGGTCCCACGCAGGCTCTTGAAGACCAGCAACCCTATCTTATACTGGACCCGTTCATGAATCTTGAGCCAGTGAAGAGACTTCAGGTGCGGCGTAATATGGCAAAACTTTGAGGCACCATGTATAAGTCTGGCCGCGGCATTCAGTACAGACTGGAGTCTCTTCAGCTGGCTCTGGGGCTGTCCGGCATATACGCCATTGCAGTAGTCGATTTTCGACAGCACGAAGGCATTGACAACAGTTTTTAAGGCCTTTGTTGTCAGATTTCTTCTGATTGCTCTAATTTGTCGGAGAGCGAAGAAACCTGACTTAACTGTTTTGCCAATTTGCCTATCGAGTACCAAGTGCTGATCAATTTCTACTCCAAGAACTCGGACATGGGTTGCTGGGATGACAGCACTACCACATATGTCAACCGGAGACTGGTCAAGGAGGGGCTTACGCCTCCTGGTCACTAGGTATAGTAGTTCTGTCTTGTCTGGGTTAAGGATCAGTTTGTGCGATGCCATCCAGTGCCCTATCCTTTCGATGCCTCCTGCAATTTTTTGAGATGCTTCTCGCATTTTCTCAGGCTCACACTCCAGGTAAATTTGGCAATCGTCAGCGTAGCAGTGAACGTTAAGTCCAAGACTATGTATCAGTGTCTCGAGTCCATAGGTGTACATTAGGAACAAGAGCGGCCCAAGAACGGATCCCTGTGGGACTCCTGTTTCCACTGGGAAGGAGGAGGATGCATCGTCTGATATGCGGACAATTTGACTTCTTCCATTTAGGTAGGCAGTCAACCAGTCAAGGGCCTTTCCTCTCACTCCGAGGGTAGTTTTGAATTTCCTCAGAAGGATCTGATGGTCTACTGTATCGAACGCTGCACTCATGTCCAAGAGAGCCAGGACTGCGGCGTTTCCTTTTTCGATGCTAAGGGTTAATTCTGAGAGTAGTCCTACTATACCGGTTTCGGTGGAATGGTGCCTGCGATAAGCTGACTGTCTATCAGCATACAGCTCATGTTTGTGCAGATATGCAGATAACCGGGCAGCTACAACTCTCTCATATACTTTGGCAACGAAGGGTAGATTTGATATGGGCCGATAATTGTAGAGCTCATTAGGATCAAGTTGCGGCTTCTTTAGAACTGGGGTAATAAAAGCTTGTTTGAGCGTATCTGGGAACTGGCCGTTTTCGAAAGAACAGTTTATGACATCGACTAAGAATGGAGCAAATACAGTTTCACATTTTTTCAAGAGCCATGTTGGTATGGGGTCCAGCCTACACTGCTTATTCGGAGCTCTCCTCATCAAAACAATAACTTCCTGGATGGACGTGGGTAAAAAGCTGTCAAGTGAGATATTTGGGGAAATCGTTTCAAGATTTGGGTGAGGAGAGAGTTTTGTTGAGCTCCTGATTTTATTCACTTTTTCCCGAAAAAATTCCGCAAAATCTTGGGCTTTTGCATCTGTTTCTGACTTGTCTTGTTTGTTACCATGTATGCTGCTGATGGCCTTCCATAACTGTTGTGGATTTCGTTCATTTTCAGCCAATAGTGATTTCCAGTAGGATGCTCTTTTGTTCTTTACTAGAGTCCTATAAGCGTTGAGCGCTATCGTCCATGCCTCTCTGGTTGTCTCGCAAGGTGATAATTTGTAGTTTCTTTCCTGACTACGCGTCTCTCGTTTTGTTTTTCTACAGTCGCTGTCAAACCACTTATCAGACTTCCTGATTCTTACTTTCTTGGATGACTCAGGGACATGTTGGTCGAGAAAGGCCTTCAGAGTGATATCATACAGTTCTAATACTTTATTAAGATCAGTTTCGCTGTTGATTTTGTTGAGAAAAAGAGCAGAGTTTCTTAAGTCCGCTTGGAAAGCATCCAGATCCAGTTTTCGCCACGATCTGGTGGTAATTGTTTTAATCGTTGGCACAGGCTTTTGAAGATTAACTTGTACTTGGATAAGTTTATGGTCTGATAAACCAATATCTTCGACAGTTGCATTATGTGAGCAATCCTCTATTTTTGTTATGATCACGTCCAGAGTTCCCCCTTCTCGATGTGTTGGAACATCTACCCAAATAATTTATGGAATTGACGGAAGACCCAGAAATGGCTTTTTGAACGTCCAAAAAGGTTCAACGTAGCTTAGGGCTTTCCCACCTGTGGTTAGCACTTAAGGGCTGTTTTGCGGAATCTATTGCTATGGTTCATCGGGGCCATGATCGGAGCTGAAGCTTCCAATATGAGAAGCTTAGACATATTATTCCTCTTGCCAAGCTGCATCCACAGCGGATTCCCAGTAAAATTGTTTCAATAATATCGAACCACTCACTTTTTTCTTTCAGAGATTTCTGTTTTTAGTGCCGTTGCTTTAAACTTCACATGAAGGCCTTCCGCCACTTGTAAACTATATAGTTTTGTATGAGTATCCACGTGCTATGTGGCCTTGTGACACATACATATGGGACGAGTACAAGGCGGGTTTGAGCATTACAAAAATATATTTCAATTATCAGAGTATGGATACAGATTTCGTGGGACAGAGGATAGCACACTCTAATGAAGTGGGAAGATTGAGACTGAAAGAACATCTTGAAAGAACCATGCAACAAAAACAGATTTTTTCAATCAGTTTAATATAAGATGTGAATTACTCACCTGGTAAAAAATGACAATTAACTTGTAATGTAATGAGAAACAAACAAAACAAACGACCTATTGCCCCAATAGAAACCTAGAAGCTAAGAAGGATGATCAACTGATTACTGTAGTAATTCATAGATTACTAGAAGTTATAGACTGACAGCCGGAAGTTGACACTGAAGAATTGTTTTCTAAGATCTACATATTATGGTCTATTAGAGTTGAAGTTTCCGTACATTTTGCCATATCTGTGATGGGCCTCTTTAGCGTGATGATGGCATGATGTGATGTTGATAAACTGTTAACAGTTTCATCAAAAGATTACACCAATAGACCACAGCAACAGATCCCGGAAAGAATCTATCCAGTGCCAATTCAAAGATGTACCTATTATACTTATCAAGGATTTTTCAGGGCTGTCCCAAAGTTAAAGGAACGCAGCTGTAACTGTTACTGTAACTCTGTCGCCATTCCACTAGGGGTGGCCAGAGCCTCTGCAGAGCTGATGAGAGCGATGATTGTCTGGTGATAAGAAAAGACACACAAAGGAAAAGATTAAAAATATATCCCAAGCAATTGTTATACCTCTAGCTGCAATCCTATGCTCTCCTATGTGCGTCATTTCCTTGTCAGGTCGCTCTTCTATCGTAATATGATCCCCGCTGACTATAGACAAGTCAATAGAAGTGAGAGGAGCGGCAACGTAGAATGGCACATTGTGATATTTGGCAAGAACAGCAATTTGATAAGTGCCAATTTTATTTGCAGTGTCCCCATTGGCAGCCACCTGAAATATTTAGATTATATCACATCAAATCCCAGATAATTAAACAGAGACATCTAATTGTCCCTTGGAAAACTTCCAGCTCCATGGACAAAAATATCACAAGAGAGCAGCAGTACACAAACAATTAAATAAAATTCTGTACTCTTATGCATCCTAAATGGAGTCAGAACATTTCTAGGTTCTATCGGTGGGTGATGCCTCAGGTCTAGGTGACTAAGGTCCTTATCAACCAAAATTCAAATTCAATATGATATTTTTTTAGCAGCTTGCCAGGGTGATAACTTATTTCTTCCCTTGGAGTTTTCGTTAGGACTCGATTCATATGGAGTTGGGAGTCAATATTTTTCAAAGAGATGTTGATGTAAAAAAACTCGAAGGTTATATCTAAAAAGCGATTTGTAAATAATGGAGGTTATAATAATTGAATATGCTCACTCTATCAGCTCCAACTACGACGGCAGTTATATTTCTTGTCTTCATGAGAACTGCGACCATACTATCAACTATTAGTGTAGAGGGAATGTTTTCATGCACCAGTTCGTAAGCAGTTAGTCGAGCTCCTTGATTGTAAGGTCTTGTCTCAGTGCAATACACATGTTCTGTATTAATAAACAATCACCATTATTATCAGTATAATTATATAGTTAAAAAGAAGTTATCCGACTTAATAAAATAGGACACAACAATAATTACACATTTTGTTTGTAAAGTAAGAGCTTGTTTCCACTTGTCGGGTGTCGCATCCGTATATTAATCGGAGGTTCCAGTGGCAGAACATTATGTATGAAGCTATTCACACTTATCGGAAACCGATTTTATCCGAAATGTTCTGCCACTGGAACCTTCCGATTAATATACGGATCTGACAAGTGGGAACGAGCGCTTAGACAATCTGCAATACACCCGCAAAATTTGTGAAATAGCTGAGCATCCACGGTCTCACCGAGTCAGGTCTCTAATTTTGAAAATCCAAGACCCAAACTCAGGCCCGCCGCACGGAGTCAGGATGAGATGGGAGTCACAGGACTTACGACCTGTCTCTGGTTGGTATTATTTAAAAAACATAAACGTAAAAAGCTTCATAGATATCTATTTTATCAAGTAAGTTATTTTGGTGAGTAATTTATGAGCTTAATATTAAAAGCAATAAAGAGGTTAATGCATTTCCTGAAAAAAACTGTCCTTGAGCATCACTTCTACTAAAAATAAACATTGCATGAAAAAGGGGATTTGCTTTCTGAAAAAAAACAATGTGGGTAAACTAAATTATGTGAAGCATTAAACTTATGATGATAAATGTATAAATATTTAATAAATAATAAGTTAAGAAGAAAAAAATTCAAGAATAAAGAAATAAATGAAGAAGAAATCATTTAATAAGTTTAGGTATTTTATAACAAAATTGCAGTCACATTTGCTTTTACTCTATAAATTCATATTAAACTGCATTACACTGTGAATCAATTATTATTTCTCAAAGTGAAAACAAAATTGGTTTTCATTTGATAATAATAGCGATATCCACCACAAAGATAACCTTGAAATAACAAATATTTATGTTATTATTGCTCTTATCTCCCTACATATAATTATTGTTGTTCTCGGGTGTTGTTACCTATTTTCTTGGCTGTGAAGAGTGAGCGTATGACTCCAAGAGCCGTGCCGTATCCTGCAGTGGCCAGCGAGCCCGTGTTACAGTGAGTGAGCACTCGGACCAGGGCATCTCCGCTGACCTTAGATAAAATAGCTTCGGCGCCGAATTTTCCAATGGCCATGTTATCAGCAATATCCTTTTCCAGCATGCCCTCAATGCGACTTATGAACCTAGCAACAAAAAATATACAATAAATATCATTGCCGTTAAATAATCATGAACATGAATCATGACTATGGATGGAGATATACTACAATGGGCATCATGTGTTGAGTTTTATCTTTTTTAACTTTGACCCATATCATTGGTGTTCCTGCGGAGAGGTCTAAACAAGGGGTCTACAGAGTACAACCACATGAAGTGCAATCAAAGAGATTCATCATAAAGAAAAGCATGATCTGTTAATTTACCAATAAAATTATAAAAAGAGAATATCAGTACCTGTTGTCTGAAATGATTAAAACCATCTTCAATTTGTAACTGTAGATCAAAGAAACGGATTGTGTGGAAGTTGTTGGGAGATCTGAATCTAAGATCTGAAGAGATGCGGCACACCTAAATGTCCCAAATCATAAGAACACAACTTACTTTTCAAGCATGTCCGGTGCTGTGACAGCTTCATCGTCGTAAAGAGAGTTGGAAAATGAAATTAGGTCATCGGCGGCAAGTTTAATGTTGACAGCGGTTGGTCGAGCAGATATGAGGTAATTAAGTTTTCCTTCAATCTAAAATCACAAGAAAAATGGTTACAAAATTGACTTTGATATTGTACCAAGAAGGATATATTTCAGCATCAGAAACAGCTGTTGATAACTATTAACCTGTATACGTCTTCACAAATCAATGTACATACTGCCAATATAGACAACATTATATAATTTATCAACAGACGAATAAGTCAAGATTGTTCAAAGAAGAAAGTCTAAAGAATTTGTAAAGAATCTCAGTTGAATTGAGGAACTTCAAACATGTAAAAAAAGTATCATTTTTGCGAGGAGAATAGAACGCAAAGAAAAAAAACAGGATCAAAATATCATCTCGTAATAATATTAATAATAAGATCATGATTTTTGTAGCGACTTTTTCTGACTCTTGGTTATCCTTGAGCGCAAACTTGTGACTCTTCAACACTTCTCTTGATACTCAGTTCAGATCCATCTTGAGCAGGTGATCATTGAGAGTGTTGAATAGTATTGGAGAAACCACTTTTAAATTCAAAGAATGGTCTTATTTTTCATCCTAGGAAACTATTCAACTCTGACATGGGGTGGCTGTGTGTCGTCGCCATTTTCTTGCTTAATGCTTTATTTACATGACATTAGGTCTGATCCCTAGAGATTTTAAAGTCACCTCTAATGGCACTGACCCACGCAGCGGGATAAGGATCGAGACTCAGAATCTTAACAATCGGCAACAAGTTAAGGCCTGTATTTATAAAGCAAGGAGACAAACTTTAACAGGATAAATGATGACGATACCATATCAAATACAAATGCAATTGCTGCATCGCTTTGCTCACCTCCTGCCTCATGATTTTTTTGTCAGCAATATTTTCTTTTAGGAGTTCTACGGCCAATGACAAACAACCAACAATGGCTATAGCAGGAGCTCCCCGAACCTAAAAAACAAAAACAAAAAAAAAAACAATAAATGCATTTGTAAATTGCTGTTTTTAATTTTGCATTTCACCACGGATTTTAAGGTGTCTAAATTGTGTTGAAATATGTCAATCTTTGATTTGTTAATGAGTTTAACACTCCGAGTTAAAGGATGTTGCGCCAAGACGTCAGTGCGACTCATCGGTACATGAAATAAATCATGACCTGGCCCCCGATTATAGTCATTTGGCGCGTACAACCTGAAACCCTCCAACAGGGTGGGACTGTCTATTAACCCGTTGATGATCTTATGAGAGAGCATTATAAGAGTCCCGTTGCACCTAGTTTCTTAGCTCCTGAAGCCAGTTTCCCGAAGCAGCTCCTCATGGTGCATGAACTGAGGGTAGTTTCCCTGCGTCCTCATGAGGAGGTACCACAGGAACTTCTTATGGAGCTGCTCTAACATATTAATGTACTTCCGCTGGCAAGGTGTCCACACCTCAACAGCGTACTCTAATTTAGACCGTATGACGCAGCATATGTATCAACTAATGGTGTCCTGCTATCGTTGACTGGGGGAAACACAGTGGCGTTACATTATATCTTTATCTTGTTAATTTGTCCATGTTTAATCAAAGAAGGCATATTGCACGACGACATATTTTAAACAACAGACTCGCCACAAATTCCTTAGACAAAATATGTGGAACACTCAAATATAGAAATTTGTGCCGAATCCACAATCCGCATCCGCTGTAAGATAACCTTAAATTTAATAACATCTTTTACTTGTTTGATTGAACAGATGATTACTAACCTGAAAAAGACAAATTTCTTGAATAGACATTTCCTGTAAGGTTATGTAAAATATATTACAACTAAACAAAGATGTATATTATGATGATTAGAGATGATAATGATGTATTTATAAGTAGAGTCAGCGCGTGACGATACCTTTCGAGTTTAATTTAGAAATGGATTAGCTCTCACCTGCATTTTATTAATAGCTTTCCAACCATCTTCAACACCGGCTATTGTCACGTACCTGGACTGCGCCGGTAAAAGTAACTGATCTAATATTTCGAGGTTCCCCCGATGGTACTTGATTGATTCCAGACTCATCTTCACGTTTACACCTTGAATGAAAAAAAAAAGTTTTTGAACATGCGATAGGTTATGTCGATAATTTTGAACAAAAATAACACAGCAAATGACAATAAGGGACAAATGAGAATTTCAAACTTACTGTCAGACTTGTCTTCTTCAAATTTAATTAATAAAGAATATTGTAACAAATGTTTCTTATCTAATTCTTAACAATGACAAGCGCTGACCACTGCTCGCCACAAGTGTGAAAATGAAAATTAGACGTGTTTGACAGCTACAAAAATGAAATAGGCACCTGTGTATATTTTTATGAAGCTTTTACAAAGTGATCTGAATCTTAACCGGATCAAAATACCTAGGAAAATATATATTTTATCAGCTGATTTGAATTGATTTTATTATCAAAATGAACAAAAATGGATTCAATGTATCTTAATCTGAAGTATTTAATTTTTTCCGACCTATAGGTAATGTTTTTGTTTTGAGCCAGTTCAATTTTAGAGCCGGTGAAAACAACCTAAAGTCAACTTTACACTGGCGCCCGTGCTCTCCCCGGGTATTCGCCATAAAGAAGAAGAAAAGAAACAACTTATAAATTGCGTTCGCAAATGTCAAAAGTGTTGTGTATCGTATATCTTTTCTGAAATTATAATTCTCTACATTATTTATCAAGATGCTTCACTTACAAAATTATGGTTCAAGTGACGAAGAAAGTGCATCAGATAAAGAAGAAACAAATAAGACCTCAACTATGGAAGAAATGACGGCGCATCTTAAGAAAGTGGACCCAAGTGTTTCAGTTGCAAAATCACTACAAATTTGCGCTGCACCCTTAGTTCTACCAACCGTAAATTGTTTTTTGATTTTATATTAATATTTTTAGAGTTAAAGTGACTAAAGCAATCTTACTATCCCTTAAAATGAGGTCTAAATATGCATGTTAATATTTTGTCATTTGAGGTTAGGTATTCATTTTATTCTCAGATCTCTTGCATATAACCTTATACGTAATTGACGGTTTCCTTGTCTAGGGGGCCTCATGTGTTCTTTTGTAATTGATTCGTAAATAGTCCTTATTTTAATCAACCATTTATTATACTTTATTTTCAGAATATGCTATTTAATGTGTTTGCCGTCATAATTAACCCTTCAACTGCGGTGGACACGCACAGGCGTCAAGTGTAAACTTGCATACAGTGCATCTGTCAATCATAGACGTCAGCCAACTTTGAACTTATCCCTGACATCTGTATTCAATAATTCAAAAGTCTACTAGTGGAAATATACATATATATATTTTTTTAATAAAATAGATTTGTGGAAAGGAATGCAATCCACCAACCTATTTTACCTGGCCAGTTGTCTTCATGCGAAAGCAGAAGCTTGTGTGCATGCAACGGCATCTGTTGAACCAGGGTCGAAGTTATCGTCGCGGGATTCGAACCAGCGTTATCCAGTTCCAAATAACCTGTCTTGATCCCCGCGGCTATAACACCGACTGATATATGTGATAAAACTTTGAAATTTTTGTACTTTAACAACTAATACGTGTGACTGTTCACATAGTTTGAAGTGTTATCTATTAATTAAGGCAGGAAATTAATAAATCTGCTTGAAAAAATAGTCGGTACTGCGGGGTTTCATATAATCAGAATATTCAGAAGCGAAAAGGTTAACAGTGTACAACAACACTATAAGTACTGTAGGTACAATGCTTGATCATTATTTTTTTATACTTTCAGAATGATCAGCTAGTTTCTCACGTCGTCAGCCCTAATCTGAAGGAGCTCCAACACAATCCAAAGTATGAGGATTTGTATGCGCCGGTTCTGGGACCGGATAACCCCTTCCACACGGCACAATCCAAGGCTGCGAAGAACATACTCTCCGGTTTTGTTGAGAAAGCTCACATGAGTGAATTCCAGTTTGAGAATCAGCGCCGGACCTTCACAAGTTATGGCCACGCTTTGGATCCTTCGGCCGATGGAGGAGAATCTGACGCCACAGCTATTGTTGGTGAGCCTTTACAAAATATATTATTTTTTCTTTGTACTGTTAGTTTTTGTTGTTGTACTGTTAGTACTTTGTACTGTGAAGACGCATCTGCGGAGGTACCGGCCACCCCTAGTGGAACGGCGGCAGGATACAGACAGAGACAGACAGACTGTCTTAAGAGATAGATGCCGCTTTGAGCTGCCTGACGTTTCGTGTTTTGCTCCCACTGTTTTTATAATTTTTAATTCTTATTTTTAACAATTTTATCTGTTTAAATTATGATGAACTTTTCATACTCTGTTTTTGAGTGTTTGTGTAGTTTTATAGCTCTTTTTTTCATTTTACTTTTGTTTTTGACAAATGAATTTTATTGTTGCCAAGTACCTGACTCTGGCTTAGTTGTTTGTTTTGCATTTCTACACTACGCCAAGTGACTGATTATGATACAAAAAAGGATGAGCGGCAAGAGGTCACGCAGCTTTAAATGCGCTGTACATCATCGCGACCGGGAGATTGCACCATGCTGATGAAAAAATCTGCAACCTTTGCTAAACCAGAGAGCGGAAAAAAAGATCAGGAATGACAGCGTCAAACTGTGTTTCGTAGATCCTGCAGAGACATCCACATCCTGACCGTGGGCAGCTACACGTACACCTCCGACCAGCGCTTCCAGACCACGCAGCCATTCTTTTGTGTACCTCATTTTAATTTAAAATATTTCTTATTTTATGGCTTTAATCTGGAAATTAATGTACAGAGTGAATAAATAATGAATTTGGTAAGTTTTAAGTATTGAGTAAATTTTATTTGTTACCTTACAAATGATGTAGGTATTTTACCCAGTAATAATAATATCAGGCTAATTTATTTTAAATTACAAATGATAAGAGAGTGCCGTTTTTGTGTGTGTCACACCTCAAGGGCCCTCTCCAATCATGGATAAGACTTTTTGAAAAGGTGAGTCCTGAGTGCTCTGTGAAATACACCCACAGATTTGGAGTTCTTCACTCCGGGTGGCAGTCTGTTCCACCACTCCACCGGACCCGCAACACGGAAAGCGCGGTCTCCGAAATTTGTACGAATCTGACGGCGTGGCTGAACTAAATTGACTGCTCCATCGCCCGCGGATCTGAGTGTCTGCCTCCTTACACCCATCTCAACAGGCAACATCATGTCAGTCAGATAAGGTGGAGCCAAGCCATTGATGGCTTTATATACCATCACACAAACACAGTAGACCACCCTCTCCGGGAAACGAAGCCAAATGTTTTTAACAGCAGAGTGATGTGAGCGAATTTGGATATCCCGAATATGAGTCTTGCTGTCGAATTCAACACAAATTGAAAGCGTAGTAGTTAATATATTATGTTTGTTGTAAATCTGTTGTTGTAAGTTGTAAGTCTGTGTTCAAAATGATGATGATGATGATTTGTAGAGCGCCGTTTCGTGACTACTGTCACTGCAAGGGCGCTAAAAGCAATAACTATTTGTTCTAAGCTTATTTCCTTCCAAGGCTTTTACAGTTAAAAGTCCTTCTCTATAAGAAATATTGCAATCTTTGTTTCGTTTTTTCAGTGTCTGCCACAATACCACCACCAGAGGAAAAGAAAACCGTCTTTGAGTCTTCCAAACTCCGACCTCTTGATAAGAGAAAGCGAGCCAAGAATGACAATCCATCAGACATAGAGGGCTTCTTGGGGCCATGGGGAGGGTACGTGGACGAAAAAAGGTAAAGTGTCGCTCCTACTTGTTCGTAATTATAAAAAACAAGATTTTTTTCCGGCAATGAGGAAAATATATGGTAACACTGAAAAAACAAATTGTGTTTCCACTACCCTCAGCATTTAGGTGGAAGCTAAAATCCCCATCTATTCACCTGATACACCCGCATTAACATTGATGAAGGATTTTCTTATTTGTTATAATCTGTCAATGGTATGTCTGTATGTAAAATGTCACAATAATATGTTTCTCTACAGGGTTATGAAACCATCAGGCGAGGAAGCAGAGGCTCTTGAGGAAATATTAGCCAAAAGACAAAAGAGAGGAAAGGTTACCGAAGACAAACCCATCGAAGAGAAATCAATCCTTCATAGTAAGTAAACATTTTATCTAACCTTACAATACTCGTAAGGGCAATGCAGTGGATGACTCTCATTCACATCTTTGCAGTCAATGTGAAAACTATGGAACTTGACATTTTTACAGCTCATTCCTTTGCCAAACTGTATATTTATGGAATTAGTTTGGCCAATGTCATCCCTGCTTCAGGGAAGGTCGGCAAGAGTTGCAGGGCTTATGTTCATTTGAGATTGGGTTTTTTAATTAATCAAATAAATATACTGTTTTAATTCACTTTTTTATTATTTTATTTTAAATATGTCTAACAGTTTTCGCCTAAAAAGGCATCCTCAGGACAATGACAATCAAAATTTTTTAAAGGGTTTTTTATATTGTAGGTCCACATGCGGCATGTGTAAGTGCGAAATAATGCGTGTCTGCTTGTGGGAATGCATTTAATATGAATCTCAAATGATACATATCTTTGCAGCTTAGATTTAGATTTAGATTAGTCACTGGTATCTGTGTTTCCATCCCAAAATAATCCTGGTCTGTTCAAAACCAAAATCAATCGCCACTTCCTATCAGTGTTTTAAAACAAGGGCAACACAGCACAACACTTCACAGCTAACGCCCCTGCTGTACAGAATCAGTACATCAACTACCACCTCACCAACACCTCTGCGGTACTCCTGCAAGCGGCATACACCTCCAGACTTTCTAAAATCTTCGGGTCTCCTTACAGATTCCGTAAAGAAAAAATCCTAATCGTGTACTCAACAACTTCAATGAGTTCTTAATTATTTTCTATTTGTGTTTTAGTTACGGATAGTGTCGATTACCAAGGAAGATCATTTCTCAATGCTCCGCAAGATGTGGGTGTTAACTTGCGCAGTGAAACTCCTCCCCAGAGGTGCTTCTTGCCCAAAGCTCACATACACACTTGGAAGGGACACACCAAGGGCATCGCTGCCGTCAAATGGTTCCCCAAGACTGCACACCTCATGCTCTCTGCCAGTATGGATTGCCGAGTAAAGGTATTTCAATTTTTGTGTAAGAAAACTGCTTTGGGTTCACAACTCTTACAACTCCCGAAATCAACATGTCACAAGTGTCTAAAATTGAAGAAACGCTATTTTGCACAAACCCATGCCGCTAGCTGCCCACAAGGATAAAGCAGTGGAAGAAAGAGAAAATGAGGAGTTATTCATTATTCCATTGTTTGTTTCATGTTTTTTAATTTTTGTTGTTTGAAAATTACTTTTAATTTCTCTTTGTTTCTTGTTTTATGACCATTTTTATCTTTTTTGTGTTGATGTGTCTCAAACAAGTTATTGCAATACCCTTAAAAATGGAGAGTGAAAATTTGGGTCCTGTATTCTTTATCATAGAAAAGCCGGTTGCTTCCAGTACCAAAAGTAAGCTCTAGCAAGATATAACTGGAGTTTACCTTTAATAATAATAATAATGCAAGATTTTTAAAGCGCCTTTTCATGACTCTTGGTCATCCCAAAGGCGCTTGCTCATATGAGAGCTCATATGATATTTCTAAAACTGGTTGATGAGATTGATAAGCTTAAGTGCAACCAAGAGCATCTGGAAGACGTTCAATTCTGTCCAGCTGTATGTCCAATGATGGATCTTCACACCACTGTTACATTGCTGTACATTGGTATAATATTATATGGTGTATATTGGTAGGTTGTTACATTAAAGTGTACATTTGGATTATCCAAACAAATCAATGTTATGAACACCCATGTCCACCAATAAGTTCAGACAATGAGGAGATTGGACAGGGATAAGGACAGTGAAGGACCTATTTATGAACCGCGAGAGAAGGAGACATTCCCGCAAGTGATAGTCGACGTCAGGAGTAACTGACATGGCACTAGAGGAAGAAGAAGAATAAGAATCAAGGCTCTTGTGTACTTTTATGATGACCACAAAAATGTGACTTTATTTCTGAATACGATCTTGAAAATTATTTACAGATATGGGAAGTCTACAAAGAGAGAAGATGCATCAGAACTTATTATGGGCACAGACAAGCTGTCAGAGATGTCAACTTTAATAATGAAGGAAATCTCTTTGTATCTGCAGGTGAATATTGTTTTCAACAGAAACTGAATACTTGCTTTATGTTAGCTTTATTTTAGCTGTATGTACATATTCTTAAATATGAAATTCATCTTTTTGCATTGTGTGTGGAACCTATTTATTTTCACAGATAAAGGAGCTGGCCTTACTCCAACTATTCCACTTTATGTGAGGGTTCTGAAATTTCGAGGGACCGGATTTTTATTTCTTATGAAGGCTAAAAAGCATCCTAACGCCTAAAACCTTGTAAACCGTGCTGGTATTTTTCTTTTGAGTTTGAAATATAAACCCAAATGGAAAAATATTTGTGACATCCTTGGTGAGAATGATGTATAGATCTCTGGCATGGAACGCAAGCATCATGCCAACTGAACAGTTGATAAACTGGACTTAGATGTAAATCAATAACAGCCATGTGTATTTGTGATGTACAGTTTAATACAATATGAGCATGCATTTTTTTTCAGCTTACGACAGGTATATAAAGTTATGGGATACGGAAACTGGCGAGTGTGTGAATCGCTTCACGAGCAGAAAAATTCCATTCTGTGCCAAATTCCACCCTGATGAGGATAAGCAACATCTGTTTGTGGCCGGAACCTCAGATAAGAAAATTATTTGTGTAAGTTCTTCTCCTTCCCACATCAATCTATATATTTTTCTAATCAAATTGTTTTGAATGTCTGATTGATTGATTATTTTTACCGTATTTTTAGTGGGACACTCGCTCTGGTGAGATTGTACAAGAATATGATCGACATCTCGGCGCTGTGAACTCTATTACGTTTGTGGATGAAAACCGAAGATTTGTTACAACGTCAGATGACAAAAGTTTACGAGTTTGGGAATGGTAAATATTATTTCAACTTTTAAATTTGTTCAATTTGTGTCACACATGTCATACTTAGACTAGTTCATCTCCTATGATGACATCAGGTGGTTTCTGAATAGGAGTTCTAGGCTTACACGACCAGCTGATGATGCTGGAGTGATTTTTTCCGGGATCTGTTGCCGTGGTTTGTGGGAGCTGGAGCTTCCGGACGTTTCACCCATATCTACAGTGGGCTTCTTCATCATTAGACATGGTTGAAACGACCGGCAGCTCCAGCTCCCACAGATCACGACAACAGATCCCGGAAAGCAACTCTCCAGCATCAGGTAGTTTCTGTCAATGTCTTATGGAACTAAATTAACGTCTTTGGCAGAACCAGCTTTTAGTAACAAGTGAAGAAGAAGCAAAATGCAACTAAAATACACAAAATTTGCAACTTCTTACGGTTTGTCCCTGAAGGGGTCGTATTTGGAAAGTGAATGAAAGAAGTATGCAAGGACAGGAAGAAGTGGCGGCTAATCTGCAATGTTGATTTCTAATGTTGGTGTATTCATTTGCTACATTTTTTGCATAGGAAATTTTTGACTTTTTTTGTATAGATTTCTTTGTAAGGTTTTGTTCTTTTTTATATTTAAATGTAATTTATTATTCATATTCCTTGACTTATAGGTTGGTATGAGGCTGACCACCCATACTGTAAAAAATGGTTCACTTTGCCAATGTCACCCCTGTTTCAGGGAAGGTCGGCAAAAGTTGTGGGGCTTATGTTCATTTGAGGTTTGGATTTTATTTGTAAGTACACATTCAGCATTTGTAAGCGCGAACTACACTTGTTGGTTTGTGGGCATACATCTGAGAGCTTTAAATGAATATATCCTTGCAACTTAGATTATAGATTATAGAAACCTATTAATCTTTACTGAGGATCAACCTTACGCCAACCACTAACTTAAATTAGGATTTCTCTGCTCTCAATGAATTAGATTCTAATTTCTGGTGAAAGCTGAGTTAACCATGCTATGTAATATGAATTTGACTGAGTTGACGCACCAGATCTACTATAATTTGGGTCTACAAAAACAAGGAAACAGCAAATCATGAAATCAAATGCTTGCCCTCTGGCATTGAAGCGAGAACGCTACCAACTGAGCTATAGATCAGAATCTTTGTACATTTGTTAATGCTGATTTCTTTTACAGGGATATACCAGTCGATATGAAATACATTGCGGACCCCACAATGCACTCTATGCCGTTTGTCACATCTTCACCAAATAAGAAGTGGCTGGCCTGTCAATCCATGGACAACAAAGTGGTTGTGTTCAGTGCCCTCAACAGATTTAAAATGAACAGGAAGAAGACATTTACTGGCCATATGGTTGCCGGTTATGCTTGTGGACTGGACTATTCTCCTGATATGAGGTTTGTTTTATTTTTTACTCGCCTTTTGCTTCTTTTTCTTTTTATAGTGCCATGTTAGGTCCCCCAGATGTCGATGATCACTTGTAGGAATATCTCCCTATTCCTCCACTGTTATTATCCGTGCCCAATCTCGTATGTTACAGAGCCATGAGATCTGCTTCCTGCTGACACCTTGTTTACCCTTAATTTTTCCTCCATGATCAAATGAAACAGTTCGTACTTTTTTCGTCTATACACATGCCCCAAGTACAACACCTTTCTAGCTTTAATACTTGTTAGCAATTGTCTCTCAGTTCTGGCTCCCTGGAGCACATCTGAATTGCTGACCATATCTGTCCATGGTATTCGCAATATTCTACAGGGCAACCTTTTTAGTGTATGCTATTTTTTCATTTAGTACATAAAATAATTTAAAGTTTTCCCCATTGACTTTTGATATTTGTGTTGTTATATATCTGTTTCAACTTACCTACTTACAAAAATGGTCATTAATAAGAAAGAGAACAAAGAACTTCACAGTTGCATTTTCATGTATACAAAAAACTCGGTTGAATGTAAGAATGTTCCTAGAAAGTTGGCACTATTGCGAATAATAATGGCTGCCAGTTGACAGATAACACATGTTATAAATATTGTGATTGCTAAAATTGATGAATTTTAAAGGAAAAAGGCATTATTTTAAGACATTATGGCATGTGCTATAATTGGGTGTCGAAACACAAAATGGATTTGGACAAAATTGCCTTATTTTGTATGACTACACCAATGTAACGTTTGACAGGACTGAGACAAATGTGGGCTATGTAGCAATGCAGTAAGTTAGTTTCTGCTCCTCTATGTTGTTACTCAATGGTTTTCCCTGTTGATTAATTAATTGCCCCTTGACCTTAATTGTGAACCAAAGTCAAAACAGTGTCACAAAAAATATTCCTGGGAATTTGCAATAAAAAGGCAATTAATAACTGCTAATAATATTATGATACATAAGGAAAACTGAACAGTTTATTCTTTTAAATCGCTTTAAAGTGATAATAAAATATAAGTGGCTTGTAAATTAAATAATAAACAAATTAGGGAATCCCCTTTAGCATAAGGAAATTTCCAATAAATATAAAAACACTCAGAGAGCAAGAAAAATATGTATTATGGCGCTGTGGGGTATACTATCTCATTGATTGTAGAGGCATATAGGTACTTTGTAATCTTTCATCTTACAAGATAAAAGTAAAACCTCTAAGTTTTAAAAATGTAATTTGTTTTGTATGTTCCTTGACTTATAGGTTGGTATCTTATTATCTTATAGTATACTTATATCGCAGTTGACCACCCATGCTGTAGAAAATGGTTCACTTTGCCAATCACCCCTTCAACAGTTGCAAGGTGTATGTTCATTTGAGATTTGACTCCACATGTGGCATGTTTAAGCGTGAACTTATACATGTCTGCTTCTGAAAATTAATATAATATGAATCCTCAATGTTACATATCTTTGCAACTTAGATTAGATTAGATTTTAGATTATGTGGAGTATATTAATTTTCACGACGGGTTTTCGCAAACAAACCGTTTGCATTTTCAGGTGGCTTAAGGATTACTAATGCCCGTTTTCACCGACTCCTTCTAAACCGTCACCTAGCTAAAAGTATTTAAATATAAGAGACTCTTTAAACGGGTACCTAGCACCGTTGAGTTTCACGGGTGAAACTGTCACCTAAAAATCGGCCACCTAGCTAGGAGCCTGTTTAGCAAACCACTAGTGTTGTGAAACTCGATTTTCGTAAATTTGAAATGTATTTTATGGTTTATAAAATAATATACACATTTCAAATAGAAACAACACATGACTATTTGATGTTTATAATAATATCTACCATTTACGCTGCAAATATTATTTGTTAATTGAATTTTTATCTTTACAATGGTGTGTACATAGTATATTTTGATATGCACACACTATAAA
This sequence comes from Agapetus fuscipes, assembly GCA_951799405.1. NCBI lineage: Eukaryota > Metazoa > Arthropoda > Insecta > Trichoptera > Glossosomatidae > Agapetus > Agapetus fuscipes. The sequence continues at coordinate 2,917,914 of OX637340.1, read as the reverse complement.
AAAAAGCGTAATGTTGCCGGCACAGAGGTTGCCGGCTTGTAGTCTGCAGATGCATTCAGATGCGGTTTTGTTTTTGTTGACAATTCACATTCGACATGTAAAATCGGCATTTTCAAATATACGGCGGTCACCAATCAATTATCAAATTAAAGAAGAAACATGGTTCAACTTTTCAGAGGCTGACCGCGAGAAACTTGTTCAATCCTGCTACATGGGGCTACATTTACGCCTCTCACGTCTGTCACAGATATCAGCTGATGGCTTACAGTGGCATAACATTGTAATGCCTCTAATCAGTTATCCCCGTGTGTCACTGAATTGTTTCTGTACAAAACAATAAGTAACAATCCATCTGAAGGATATCATAAGGCCTGTGATATGACAAATTTATGGTAGGTACCTATAAACATCGATCAATGTAAAAGATCGATGTTTTTAAATACGTAATAAATTCATGGACGATAATAGTTATTCCACAACATCTTTACCAAAACTATATGTGTACAGCTCTGTTGTCCGAAAATATAAAAATTACTACAATTTTATCCAGCAAGGAGCTACATGATTGTATTTTTGACAGCCGATATCCGCACCAAAAATCGATGTCATTCTTATCGACATTTTTTTACCTTTCTCAAAACTTTTTGGACGTAGATAAGTCCTAGCAACTTCTATATCCTCAAGAGTTTCTAAAAAAAACAAGGATATCGGCGTCCATATCCACTTATTTGCAGTTAAAACATGACATAACCTCACTGACAGGCCGCTAAAGTGTCCTTTAGCGTAAGAGACAGTTTAGGGAGCGGAATATCGGGCTCGCAAATATAAGAAGTTCTTAGCGAGTTAAGAGGTTCTTAAATGCTGGTGAAAACAAAACTGGTACCTAAATATTTTTAAACAGCACTTTATCTTTAAATATTCTTGGTGAAAACGGGCATAAATGTTCCAGAATAGCCACACACCCCCAGATGATACTAACTTGGCACATGCCTGTCCTGCATCTCCATCCTCCTTCATACCCTCACACGATTACACCCTCAACGACTGATTTTATATCTGGACCATTTAGTTATCAATAAGCCATGTGTTGTACAAACCGGTCGTGGAAATTAATATACTCAACATAGTCTAAAACAAAGTTGGTTTTATTTTTATCTGGTTTACTACCTATCGGATTGAATCTTTGGAATTCCTTGAAGATCTCTATAAAAGGACTCCTCAGGCATGCTAATCTAAACAATCTAATCTAAGTTGCAAAGATATGTTACATTGGAGATTCACATTACATGCATTCTCACAACCAGATACGTACAAGTTCGCACTTGCACATGCCTCATGTGGACTTTCAACATAAAAACCAAATCTCAAATGGACATACACGCTGCAACTCTTGCCATCCTTCCCTGTAACAGGGGTGACATTGGCAAAGTATACCATTTGTACAGCATGGGTGGTCAGCCGCATACCAACCTATAAGTCAAGGAACATACATGACAAATTACATTTTATAAATCAGTAAATAATAATATCAAAACTAAACAGAAAACGAATTCCATAACAAACCCTAGCCGCCAACATTACAGATCAACCGCCATTTGTTAATGCCAAGTGTGTAAAATAAATACCTTTGGACTGAAATAAATAAATTTATGCCCTTTCAAAAAAACTTAGATACTCGTATATAGGACAGTTTGATATCAAATGCTTAAACAAATAAAAAACTTATAAATGCCTTATGTTGCCTTTTCATGATGACTTTCAATGTGTGAACCACAAAACCAAAAAATAATTGCTGGGATTGTCGCTCAAATTTGCATTATTGACACTAACACTGGGTCGAAACCCGCCTGTGTCATGTCTTATCGACAATAACTTTAACCCTGGTTCAAGATATGTCATTGGGTAGTTATTAATGAACAATTTATTAAATATATTTACTAATAAATTATTGATTGATAATGTTAACACCTGTTTCTAGCCAGGTTTGTGAATCGCATTCCTCTTCACAAATCTATTTAAAAAACAGACATATACAACTATCATTTTATGCTGAAATATAAACTGATAGACAAAAAAACAATATGTTATGTATTTTACAAATGCTTATCACTAAGAATAATGTAATTTTTTTATGTTTTTTCCTTATATGCTCAATATTGAATGATTATTATAATCACCTTACATAATTACAATGAATTGATATTTCAAGTGGTCCAATAAAATGTTATGAAGCTTAACTGTGTGCAAACGGTGTTGCTTACTTTTAAATTGGCAAGATATCAATCTAATAAATGCCTTATTCTGTGACACAGCATGTCTGCCTTCCTATTGTACGCCTACCTACCAAAGTGAGGTAAAAATATTTGTTTTAGGCGGCTGTACACATTTAGTAAATATAGACATGCAAATTATAGGGAATATAATGTAACTGACACTATCAACGATGTGATATTCCATAATAATGAAGTCTGTATATTAATAGGGTAATATCACTTTTTTTTTTTCATTGTATAAAATGGTAAAATATTTTTTTTTAAATGCATCTGCGTTTTTAAAAAAAATATTTCTTGCTTAGTTTTTAAACTAAAGCTCTTTAAAATTAGCGTATTCTCGATTTCCGGAAAAAAAGGTCATTTTGTTTATTTAGGCAGATTTGACGTCGATGCATCTTCGGAGTGTAGGTATCGACGGGCCCAGTGGTGAACCTTGACGTCATTTTGACGTCAAGGTTCGCTAAGTCGAACGCCCTGCGTTTTGGTGCGACTCAAATTCTCCACATTTTATTTTTGAAAATTATCAATGATATTTTTTATTTTTACTACACAAAAAATATATGGTTGTGATCTTTGAAATATACTCTAGGTACAGAACCATATTATTTTCAACCGTTTTCCCTACCACTGCAACTACCCTATTGACATAGACAAAGTTGTGACTTCACTCGTCCAGGTTGCTAGGGCAAAGGTTTGTTATTATTGCTTGCTTAGAACCCTAGTCACAAAGGCCTGTGACATTTTCCTGCTAGGAACTATAATCTTAGTTGCAAAGATATATTACATTTAAGATTTATATTAAATGTATTCCCACAAGCTGACACGTTTTGATATCTAGCTAAGGCACCCTCCTGCAGGATCCAATCAATGAGGATCCTGTATTCAAATTGATATTGTCGACACGCAAAAGTGAATAAATAGACCCCACGAAGGAAGGAAGGCCACAGTTGAACCTTTACCATCTTGCCTTCAGCATCTTCTGTCTGTAGACTATCCAGATTCAGGGCCGAAACCCTTGACAATTCATCTAACTTCAATAAAGAATATTTTTTATTAAATTTATCCTTTGACCTATAGGTTCCTTGACTTATAGGTTGGTATGCGGCTGACCACCCATACTGTAAAAAATGGTTCACTTTGCCAATGTCACCCCTGTTTCAGGGAAGGACGGCAAGAGTTGCAGGGATTATGTTCATTTGAGATTGGGTTTTTATATTGTAGGTCCACATGCAACAAGTGTTAGCGCGAAATTATACATGTCTGCTTGTGGGAATGCATTTAATATAAATCTTAAATGATGTATATCTTTGCAGCTTAGATTAGATTAGATTAGACCAAACCAGTTATAACAGTATCCTTTGTTGGCTGAGCTGGAGAGCAAAACTGGCTTACCAGGCTGGCAAACCTGGCTTACTGGCTGGGTTGAAAGAGCAAAACTGGCTTACTAGTTTTGCTCTTTCCATGAATTATGTTGATTTAGGAAAATAGAAAGTCTTTCTAAAAACAAAAAACAACAATAATATAGGAAATGTTTAATGGTATGTTCTGAATGATAAATATAGCAAAATTTTAGGTCGGTTGCCACTTTCAAAGTTGCGTGACAGTATAAGCAAATCGCATTGGCTACTTATACTGAGACATGTGTCCTTGACCGGATTTACATATGTAGTATGTAGTATTTATTTGTAAGGATAGTTGTTTTTGCCTGATGAAATGAAATTTCTTGACTTAAAGGTTGGTATGAGGCTGACCACCCATACTGTAAAAAATGGTCCACTTTGCCAATGTCACCCCTGTTTCAGGGAAGGTCGGCCTGAGTTGCAGGGCTTATGTTCATTGGAGATTGAGTGTTTTTTATATTGTAGGTCCACATGCGGTATGTGTGAGCGCAAAATTATGCGTGTCTGCTTGTGGGAATGCATTTAATATGAATCTCAAATGATACATATCTTTGCAACTTAGATTTAAATTTAGAAATAATGTGTCTATTTTTTTCTATTTTTTTGTTATGCTGAAACTTGAACAACAAAAGGCAGTGCAATTTTTTTTTATGTATAACTAGTTTTGACTTATTTTTTCATCACCCTGTTTTCATCATGTTAGCTAACCTCCAGCGCTTACAAATTTATTCTGACTAACGCCGCTCACACATAATTTATGTAAGTTTGAATGGGGACAAATAATTGACCATGTGTGGTAAACATGTTTTCTGTAGTCCAAACCTGATATATCCAGTATGAACTGGTACCGAAGGGTTGGACTATTCTCAAATCCACGTACCTACTTCAATCTGTTTATGCAATAAAGCCTGTACCTATAATACTTGGTGAATGTGTGAAGGATTCTGAGCTTGCAACACTAATGCTTATGATATCTTGCCTTTAGAGCTACTTTTGAAGCCAATGCGGTTCTCACTTATCAATTAGCCTTGTAGCTTTTTATCTTTGTTCAAAAATATTTATCGAAATAAAAATTACTTATGTGTGAAATGTCACCAAATTCCCAATGAGGAAAATAAACATTGCGTATTTATTTGATATATTTATCATATTAGCAACTTTTCACATCACTTTTGATGGTTTTCACATTTGACCTTATTATGTGTTTGTAATTGACTTGTTGAAATTAAATTAGCTTTCTTTTGTTTTGATGGGTGGCAGGCAGGCGCGTGCATAGGGTATAGGCAAACACATTTAAAAATAAACACCTTCTCCCATTCTTTTAAAATATCTAATCTAATCTAAGCTGCAAAGATATATATCATTTAAGATTTATATTAAATGCATTCCCACAAGCAGATATGTATAATTTCGCGCTAACACATGCCGCATGTGGACCTACAATATAAAAACCCAATCTCAAATGAACATAAGCCTTGCAACTCTTGCCGTCCTTCCCTGAAACAGGGGTGACATTGGCAAAGTGAACCAATTTTTTACAGTATGGGTGGTCAGCCGCATAACAACCTATAAGTCAAGGAACATACATGACAAAAATATATTTTTTTAAATTAGCCACATGCGACCCCTTCGGGGATAACGTGATAAGAAATTACACTACATGTGTACCTTAGTTGCGTAAATGCTAACGATGGCTCCAATAGAATTTTAATTTTGAATTTTAAATCTCAATATCAAGCTTCAATTCATTTTTTACCATATGTTACCTACCTATTAGGCGCATGTGCCTGTATGGGATGCACGCCCCTGGCTGCCGGTACTGAATGTAATACTGGCATTTGTGTGACTTTCAGGAAGCCTCAGATGGTTTTCTATTGACTTACATTTTTCAATTTACTGAGTTTTTTATTTACAATTCTATTAAATTCATACCAATATGCTTATTTTTATGTGACAAATGTATGTCTTTTTCAAGTTTACATCTGATTATGTTAGCTTTTTGTTGTTTTTTGCATCCAACAGAGCATACCCTTGCATTTTCTTAAGACAGCACCTTGTTGTGTTAAGAATTTGTCTCTGATGGTCAACATCCTCTCGTGTGGTGGATAGGGAGTCCACACCCATGAGCCAATTCACATCCTATTGTTCTTGGGAGACCTCTCATTGCTATGTTTAACCTACAGAAATTAATCTGAACCTTACGTCCTTACCGAAATGTATGTGGAATGACTGTTGCAGTGTGTCTGTTCCATTTGTGATATGAAAGTTTTCACTTTGATGGAGTTTACAATGGCTCTTTTAAAAATGTGTTTAATCATGTGTTTTAAATAAACACTCCTTCCATAAATTATTCTTTAGATCAATGGATGTTATCTGCATACTTGTCACTCGAGTGTTGATGATTCAGCATAAAACAGTTATTCATACTTTATCAGCCGGCTGGTGTTGGCATAGATTAGAAATGCACATATGATTAGCCTGCATACATTACAATATAATTTGACTTGTTTTTCAGTTACCTCGTGTCTGGAGACGCGGATGGGAAATGCTACATATGGGACTGGAAGACTACCAAACTTTACAAGAAGTGGAAAGCCCATGATGGGGTCTGCATATCAGCGCTGTGGCATCCTCATGAGCCCAGCAAGGTCCTGACTGCTGGGTGGGACGGAGTCATCAAATATTGGGATTAATCTGTTCTTCACAGTTGTAAATAAATTTAAAAATCTTACTAAAAATAAAGTTTTGAAATGACTTTTTATGCTTTTTTATTCATAAAAATATGAACTCGGAAAGAGTAACATTCTATCCATTATTTGAAGGAGTAAAACATGTTGACAATTTTAACAGTGCTCATTTAATGACTAGGAATTAAGAAAATCACCTTTGGAGTGACAAGGTGGGTTGCTGTAAAATGATGCTTGTAACTAATCATCATAATCAAAAATATATTTTTTTTCGTTAATATTATCGTTTAGCAGGATTCCATGCTGCTTTTTGTGAAAACTTTGTGTTTGTAGCAAGGAAAGGTAATATCTTGAAACGTCTATAAAGCAGAGTTTTGGAACACAACTTCTGTTTATCGTTTTCAATTAGTATTATTCAGGGTATTAAGATGTTTGGGATCCTTCATCAAGCTTTACATAACATGTAAAATAGGTCAATCAATAATGTAACAAAGGATAGAGTAGTTTATAACATGTTTATTTTTTGTCAAAAGACAAGACTATCAACAGGAAGACATCAATTTGTGTATAATCTTTGACTTGACAAAAATGCTCATAAAGTGATTTTGGAATAAATAAAAATATATTTTGCTATATTGCCAACACCAAACAATGTGCTTGAAGCGATTCAAATTCACATTTACTTAAGTAAAATAAAAAATATATATTCAACATTCATTTGCGAACAAATAAATAGATAACATGGAATAAGTTCCCTTTTAAGAGCTTTTATAGAGTTGCCAGATTTTAATTTTTTTTTTAACGCATGCCACATCATAATATTTCAAAATAATGAAATCAGCATTATTCACAAGGCTGGGATCCCTGGCAACTTTTTATAATTGTGAAAATAGCGTCAACAACTTTGAAGGTCTCTTGCTGGGTTCAAGGGGAGATGGAGTTTCTTCCATATGACGAGCATGTCTTCAATGAACTTGTTCATCATCTCCTCCGTATGGTGCGGAGTGGGAGCCAGGCGCAGCTTCTCTTGTCCTCTAGGAACAGTCGGGTAATTGATGGCTTGTATGTAGTGCCCAAAGTCCTTCAGCAGCATATTTGATATGTTCGTTGATATCTCCGGGTTGCCTATTTTTATTGGAATTATGTGACTCGGGGTCATCTCCACGGGAATGCCAGCCAGCGCAAGGGATCGCTTCATGTAGCGCACATTCTTCTGATGGAGCTCTCTCAGCTGTTGACCTTGGGGTCCGGAGAGCAGACGCACCGCTGCCAGAGCCCCTGCCAGGACGGATGGGGGAAGAGAAGTTGTAAAGATGAAGCCTGCCGCGTACGACCTTATCATGTCTATCAATTGAGCGGAGCCTGCAATGTAGCCGCCTATATTTCCGAAAGCCTTCCCCAAGGTCCCGGAGATGATGTCCATGTGCTGCATCTGGCCGTCCCGCTCCCCCACGCCGGCCCCATGAGCCCCGTACAGCCCCACAGCGTGCACCTCATCTACAAAGGTCAGCGCGCCGTGCTCTCGGGCGATGCTGTTCAACTCTTCCAGCGGGCACACGGCTCCACTCATGGAATGCACGGTTTCGAAGGCAACAATCTTGGGCGTCTCGATGGGGACCTGCTCCAGGAGAGACGCCAGGTGGTTGGGATCATTGTGCCGGAAGACGTGCTTTGGAGCTCGGCTGTTCCTGATGCCCTGGATCATGGAGGCGTGGTTTCCTTCATCCGAGAAGATGTGGCAGCCGGGCAGAGACTTGGCCAGCGTGTAGAGCGTGGAGTCGTTGGCCACGTAGCAGGAGGTGAACAGCAGGGCCGCCTCCTTGTTGTGCAGCTGCGCCAGGGCGGCTTCCAGGTTCTCGTGGAACAGGGAGTTCCCGGAGATGTTGCGCGTCCCCCCGGCACCGGTGCCGTGCTTCTGCAGGGCCTCCTGAGCTGCCGCCTTCACCTCGGGGTGGCACGACATGCCGAGGTAGTCGTTGGAGCACCACACAGTGATGGGGCGCTCTCCCCACGAGTACTCCAGCGCCCCCGGGAACTTTCCTTCCGCCGCGAGCCTGTTCACTTTCTTGAAGACTCGATAAGAGTGATCCTGCTTCTTGAGAAGGATCTGCCCGCGGAAGAAGTCCTCGTAGGGGAACTTCTTGGGCGGCGTGACGGTCTCTGCGGGCAGCTGGGCGGAGGCCTGGCTGATGGTGGACGCGGCGCGGGGCTTGAATGGACAGCCCGCTGCTGATGCAGCAGTGGGAGCTTTCCCCGCCCCGATGATCCTTGACACCGCGGGACATTGTTGTCCGAACTGCTTGAAGAGCTGAGTTCCATAATTTTTGACATAATTGCCACTGAACGAATTCATGAAAGGGCAAGGCATATCGGAAGAATTTAGCAATTCCTTGTTAAGTGACCGATATCTCTGAAGTCTAGCGGTAAACTGGAATATTCGCGAGCGATTGCCAATAGCAAGAATCAATTATGCAAGGCGACGACACGGACGGACGTAGGTCACCAGTATTATATCGCGAACGTAAACGTCATGTATTCTGTCAAACTTATGTTTTTACTTTCACCCAGAATGTGGCACATTATTCCCAACTAAATGTCACACTTAAAGAGGTAGGTACAATATATTTGACATTTTCTAATTTTATTATCTAAATCTTTTGTTTGCCTATTGAAATCTTTGGAAATATTTTTTACATTGATAATCAGATATTAAATGTGAGTTCTGGATTATTTTATAGTTTATTAATAGAAAAAAGATATTTACGTTTCATACAGACGAGGGCAGTAAATAATTAGTAAGTTTTTTTTTATAGATAGTAAAATTAGTAAATGAGTCGAAACTGTTATAAAATAATAATAGCAAGGATGTCCTGTTAACACTCGAAGCCTTTTGAAACTTCTGCTGCCTTTTGTTTAGTACCCTAAGCTGTTGCAAACTTACATTTGGCCCTGGGACTTGTAATACCCATGCCCATTGATTTTTTTTGTGGTCAATGCCCATGCCCGTCGCCCGCCGATTCGATGCTTGTTATGAAAGGTCTGTACACACTACAGTCTACAAACAATCAAATACAAAAAAGCAAATTTATTCAACACATTCAACATCATCTCGAATGGACAACAACTAAACATTGAAGCAGCAGGCAGACTTCACTTGATATACATCATTTGCTTGAAGAGAAGAAACGTCTGCCAACGATCCCACACCGCTTGACGACATCATGCAGATCAGAAAATCACAGACCTCAAAGAGAACATATTATCACAAACGGCACATGAAATAGCACCACATGACAAACATCGATATAAATAATAGCATTGTAAACAACACAGAGGTACCAGGTACCTACATTCATTTTACAAAATGGATTCTCCCGTTTTGGTGTTTTTTTCAAAACCAAAATAAAATACTGACAAATTAACTCAGCCTTCATAAGAAATGACAACCAGCCTCCTCGGGATCTTAAAAAACCCCCACTTCAACTGAAGTAGTTTGCGTAAGGTCAGCCCTTTATCTGTAAAAAGTCAAATTTTTTGACAATTTTTCCCAAAAATATATGCACGTACTTATTCCAGTTTCATTGTGATTTATTGCCATTGTGATGTAATGTCATGAGATGTTATGTGATGTAATGTCATGTGTTGTTTTGTGACTGCCTGTTCTGTCACGGAACCGAAAAATATGTAAGTATGTAAGATTTGTTAAAATCTATTTTCGCCAGCATTAAGACCAAAAGTACTTGAAATAGCACCCTAATGTTTTTTTGGATGCGCAGATACAGTTGTTCCTTTTTTTTTTAGCAATGCTTTTGCTTTTATTGTTCGTAAATGTTATAAAGCCGTCATAACTTTTTGCGATTATTCATTCCCATTTCCTATTGCGTTTGGGTGGTTCAAAGTGTTACAGGAAATAATAAAAAAGTTTGTTCTAACGTTTGTACAAACGTATACATGTTTTCACTCATATTGGAAAATAAAAATATTCAGTATTTAATTGCAAAACTTATTGTCATAACAAACGTAAACAAAAATCTATTTATTGAAGAAATATTAGAAAATAAATATTTTTATGCAGCTTGTTCTGTCTGTAGCTTCATGCCACTAGTTTCGTCGCTTGTGCGCAACGTACAGCAGAAGTGGCGCCCTAGAGATTTTGACATTTTACTCGACTCACTATTTATAAATTGTTACAATATTTTACTGTTTACAATTATCAACTAACTGTTCCGTTTAAGTGGATTGTGAGAACACAAAAAGAAGATGATAACAATGCCAAACGTTGCAGGGTCGTTGAAGAGGCTATGGGAGTCAAAAAGACAAAGACAGGACGAAATAAAATAGGTAAATGCCCAATGTAAATGCCTGACTTCAACACTGGCGAATACCCTGTTTTAACATCAATTTAAATGTGAAACTTATATTTCTCTTCCATACACACTTTATGCTTCATTTTAAATATGAGTTTCGTTAAGTTTTATGGCCGTAAAGCCACTTTTATTTTCGATTTTCTGATTATATCGGACAGGGACGGATTCAGAACTTGACATGTCCCAGTCACATTCTCTATTTTCGTCGCAACTAGAAATCTACTCTTAAATCCTTTCAGTGTATATAAATTCAAAAATAAATTTCTCTAGACTTTGTAAAAGTTTCATACTAGACGGACTGCTATAGAATATGCACTCTGAATAGACTCGGCACAAATTCCATTGACAACAATCATGTGAAGTCACACGTCCGAGTTGGTGGGAATGTTTTTATTGTTGCTAAGGAACTTAGTCGCACAGTCCATTTCAAATATGGATGTTGGCAGACTGTACATATTGTTGTTTGCACTCTTTTGTCTTTCGCAACTATTTTTTTCCTTCCCACCTGCTTGGGTAGGCACTCTTATTTCTATGGGCCATTATTCGTAAAATGAACATTCCTTTTTACGCATTTGGGTATTTCTGATTTGTAATTTTATTGCAAATATTGTACATTGCAACCTTCCGAGGCAAGATCCAAAGAAACTATCACTCTTGTCTTGCCTTAAAATAATGGATGCAGCTTATGTTAACCGTCTTATTCCAAAGGATTTATATTTTGCAGGTGGCTCCTTTTTAGTGTTGACAAAGCTCAGAAGAGAATGATTGCCAATCTGCCGCTCTTGTTTACTCGAGGGAATCCAATATGTCTTTCCAAGATGGTCGCCCAGGAGCTGGAGTGTTTTATAACATTCCTGGTTCACTGCTCGTGGGGCCGAGACACAGCCAAGACTATACAGCAGCCCGCATGGTGGCCCGCAGACGTCAAGTTCTCCAACCCCTTCCACCGACCACCAAACGTCCCAAAAGACTGGGCGGAGCGCCTCAGAGAGCTCATCAAGAGTTGCTACGTGTACCACAGCAGTGAATACTTACTAAAGTTCTCCGAGCAACTTGCCAAGAATCCTCCAGAATCATTGCGATATGTGGACAATTGTGACCGGACTACGTCTTTATACCAAAGACCATCTGGCCGGCTTCTCGTCACATTTAGAAACGAGAATATATTCTACGATCGAAAAAATGATTCTCTCTCTCGCAAATGCCTTATGCCCCAACGAGCTAACACATCCGAGTCCATGGTTGAACCGATGGCTCCAGAATTGTATCTCTGTGATACTTGTGATGAAGTGTTTGACAACTTGAGCAGCATACAAGAGCATGAGAAGCTCTGCGCTCAGCGAGCCGAGTCTCCCGAGCCGCGCCCAATCACTCCAGATCCTCCCGTCAGGCAAGAAGTCGACAAAGATAAGTTTTTAAACATTCTTGGACTTCAGCTTCAAAATGCATCTCAAGATACAACACAAAATGTAGCACAAAGCAGTAGTCCACACAAAAATGAGGTTAGACCGAGGAGATCAGTTTTTGGAAATCTCTCATATTTTCCATTTTCATCTCTCGCTGGCAAAAGAATAAACCGTGGACACACTATGCCCAAGGAATCTGCTGCGTGGCAGAGGGAGCATTTGGAGAGGCTGTGCCCCGCGCCTGCATTTAATATGGAGCAACCTAAATGGCTGCACAAGCGCTCTAGGCGATGCTTTCCCAATAGATATAAAAGAACTGAAAACTATTGGAATAGAAGATATACATTTACTGGTCAACGCGGGAAACATGTACTTGACTTAAAGAGCCAACTTAACTTCCTCAAGTGCAAACCTGTTTATGTCCTAGTTGAAAGACTGACTGAAAAGTTCATAGAAAATTATATATTGGAATGTGCAAAACGAGCCAAAGAGAGACTCCTCGACAACGATATTGAATTTGTGTCAGAAACTGTGTGTAGTCCTTCATTAAGGCAGTGTATTATAAGTAAACGGCGGTCAGAAGGTAAATTGGACAGTTCTAGTTGTAGTGTTGTTCTGACGAGGCTGTCTCCTGCCCGGGCGGATGTTATAGACCTCTGTTCAGAGGACGAAGACAGTGTAGAGAACAGTGTTCCCTTCCCCGTCGCGCTCCATGCCAGCAATGAGCTGTTGTCGCTCGGCATCAACCTTGCTGCTATTCCTCATTGTGACAACCCCGTGGAGCCAGGTGATACAATAGAAGCGGCTAAATGCAATTCTTTACCTAGAAAAAGATCTCATTGTGGTAACCTTACAAATATTGAAGAAGTAAAAGAGAAAATAAGTAAATTAAAGGAAATAAGCATTAGTCATAAATCGACATAATTTATTTTATAGATATTTACAATCGTATTCACAAACAATGCTATGGGATCTTGCAATGCTATGCTTTCATTTAGATAAATCAATCTCATGTTTTGAATGCACTTTAAGCATTGTCTGCTCTTATAAGGGTTGCTTGTGGATATGGGTGTTATTTTATTTATTTTTGCAATCTGCTCAGACTTCCTTTAGATAAAATATTAATCAATCTAGCACATGATAGATTTTTACTTTTTTTTTTTGTAAAAATATGCTCAATAAAAATTAGCAGTTTTTTTCTTAATTGGTGTCTGAAATTAATGTTACATTTGAACTAAATTATTTTTATTTGGTGAACTTTATTTTATTTCCATAACAAAAATATAAACATGTGTCTTGGATTATTTCAAGATCAGAAAAGTTGTTTGAAAGTATAAACTTACAAAAGAAAGTGTTGATTTACAGACATTTTTAAATAGACTGAAATTATTTTCTTTTACTGTGCAGAAAGTAACACTTTTTATGTTCACACTTTTCCTCGGACTTAATGGATATTGTTAAGTTTAAACAGTAATGGGGAAATGTTGGAACCTTGAAGCACTCCAGTTATGAGTCAAATAAAATCAAAGACTGAAATCTTGACCTTTTTTTAAAAATGAAATGAATGAATGGAATTGATGAGAAAATGATTTCATGTATTTATCTCATTGAAAAAAAAAACAATAATTGATTGCCACCTTTGGTTCTATATGGCTCATATATTTTTTTGCTTTTCACTGAGATTATTTAATTTTTTGTCTTGAATTCAACGGCAATTTTTTTTCATGAATCCCATCTAATTACTGAAGACTAAAAAACCTAGATATTCATTGTATTGGCATTTATTCCTGATCTTCTTCTTCGTGTCAGCTTCACACCGTATTGGCCCAGTTTTCCTGATGAAGTGATTGTTTCTTGTTAAACCAATTTCAATTACAAAAACTATGTCTCTTTAATAATATTGTCTTACAAGGTAAATGTGAATAAAAAGAATTTCAAATAAGTAAAATCAAATGTACATAGTATATAGGTAATTCAATTATAATTAGATATAAGTAGGTCATTTTGGTTTATTCCCATTATCTTTACTTTGCAATGCCCCGTTGTGTTATTTTCTGGCAAGGTCTACTCAGCCCTTACAAAAAAATGAGGATCATATAGAGCCATTTCAGGTACAAGGAAAACATTCACTTTTTGTATAGTGATTTCCATAACTTATTGCTAAAAATGTTGCTAAGAAATCTGCCCCATTTTGGAATAATACCTTTGTAAATTTTGAATTGGTAAGATAAATTAAATTAGACACTAGGAATGAAAATGGCATTTCTTCCTTCAAAATTGAAACTTTCAGCTTCTAATCAAATGGATTCAGAACATCACCAAAACAGATGCTCCATTTATCATGCATAAGGTATGTCCAAGAAGTTGAGTGACTAATTTGAGTCTGTGCAAAGGAGGGCAGTGAGGTTAATCAATAATCCTTCTCTGACATCCGATCTGCAGCCGCTCCGGCACAGAAGAAAAGTTAGAATGCTCAGTCTTTTTTACCGATATATCCACGGTGCTTGTTCTAATGAGCTCCATTCATTAATCCCTCCCCCTCGCATTTCAGAAAGGGAAACTCGTAGTACAACTCTCATTCATCCCTTTGCAGTCAATCTCAAAACTTTGAGAAGTTGGCGTTTTCATGACTCATTCCTTTGCCAAACCGCCCGCTTATGGAATGATCTATCAGTATATGTGTTCTCTTCCCAATTTAATCAGGTTTTATTCAAAACCAACATCAATCGCCACTTCCTTGCAGCGCCTCACGACAGAAGCAACAATTCAAGCAACACCTCTGCCCCCAAGACTTTCAAGAATTGGGGAGCCTCCCGCACAGATTTGCTTAAAAAAAAATGAACATCTGGAGGTTTTCCACATTTGATGTTCTAATCTAATCTACAAAATTTTAGCATTAGCAAAGTGAAGGAATGGTGTAATGACAACTAATGTATTGTATCTGTACATTATAAAACTAAGCTTGTATCATATCATCTGAATATAATGACTATGTACAAAATGAAGGTATGTTTTTAATTATTAGGCGATATAATAATGTTAGGCTGAGCTGAACTGATGTTTCTTGTGTTAAAATATGAGTCTCTATGCCAACTTTTTTACCTACCGATGTGTCTGGAAAATAAAGAGGGAAATCAAACTGAAGTCTTTCTCATCAATTTTTTCAATGCCAAAAGATACAGATCTTATAGAGAAATTTGTTGTAAATAATTTTTGATTAATGTTTTTCTCCCTCGTATCTTTCGACACAATAATATACTTTTCAAAGTTAACTGTTTATGTAAGAGTCATTTCATGGAAATATTTTTGTAAATATTTTATTATAGTTGTAAATAATGGGCTCTGCACAAAATTGGGATTAGATTTTTTCTCGGCGGGCTAACATCACGGGTCCTTTAAGACTAGGTTCCATAGCAACCTCTGCGGTGTTGTCCTTCCTGTCCGACAAGCTGCTCCATGGATGATCTCTTTGCGGGAAACCAAAGAGCTGTAGACATTGCTCGTTACTGGGCCAATACGGTGTGAAGCTGACACGAAGAAGAAGAATAGCAACCAATTACAATTATATCTTTGTTTAATAATGAATGTTTAAAAAAAACATGAGGAGGAGCAGTGATAATTGTCCTGAAGAGGCATTGTTAGGCGAAAGCGTTAGAGCCAAATACAAAAAGTAAAAAGCAAATTAAAACCGTGTATTTGAATGAAGTCGGAACGTTTTTTCTCCACAAGGAAATGCCTGTCTTGTATGGGACTACCGTCCTTAGCAACTAATAACAAAATATTTTTATGCTTTTTCCTAGGATCCCGGTCGTGTGACGACACAATATTGTCTATGTCAATTCTTGTGCAGACCTCATTAAAAATATATGTATATGTTAATTATTATACTAATATGCAGTGGACTTTCACTGTGTGAACAACCCAACCCCTTAAAAACATGTAAAATATTAATTATTATTAGTTTGCCTTTTCTCTAGTAACCTGGCCGTTTGACATTTTCTTGTTTGATGTTTCATATTTTTTTGTCTGTGGGATCTAGGCCGAGTCCATTATATTTATTGTATCAGGGTTGGAAGTCTCATCCCCAAGGTAATTCTTACCTACCGAATATTGGTAATATTTGCAGTACCCTTGCGGTGAACTCACAAAACAGTACTAAAAATATTTTCAAATTAATATTATTATTAATTGTATGACGACTAATCAGCTGTTCATTTGCGGCCATCTTGGATTGCCAGGTCTTTGTACAAATATGACCGATATTCGGTAGGTAAGAATTACCGTTGTGATGAGACTCCCAGCCCTGGTCTAGTCTATAGCTTGGTTGTTTCTTGTTTAAAATTAAAACCAGAGGACTAGTGTTTGATTCTTATGATGATAATGATGAATCAGTTCACTTTTTTCTTTGGCGCTGTTTCGTGACATCGCCACTCCAAGGGCGGCCCAAAAGATTTGGTGAGCAGATCGGTCTTGAGACATCTCTTGAAATGACTGTCGGCAATCTCTCGAACCACAGGTGGCAGTCGTTTCCATGCCCTTGGATTCTCCATTGCAAAAGCATGCTCCCCAAACTCTAACTTAGGATGTCAAACATTATTTTCTGATTCAATGTTTTTAATTAACATGATTTGTTATTAAATATTATTTTCTTTTATAATTGAATATGATCTATTTACGTGAAATGACTCTGCTGGAAGATTAAAATAGCATTAAACAATACTTTATTAATTGGATCGTTCCAATGTAATTCTGATTACATATTGGAAGCGTATTTGTATGAATTTATGTTGTGCATATAGTCATTACCTTCAGCATCTAAGATGATTGAATCAGCACAAAATTTAAAAATAGTTTTTTTTTCTGGACAGGCTAATATCACAGGTCAATGTGATTAAAGTCTATATGATCCCTATACATGGTGCGGAAAGTATGTCAGTTTTTTTACCATGATTTGTTTCTCTTTTTGACTCAAACTTCACAGATTTCCTTCTCGTCTATGATGTATTGGCTATTTGCACAACGTAGCATATTTCCTTACAAATCTAATCCAATGTGTCGCCAGTCTAATGAATAAAATTAACATTATTACAAATAACATTATTAGAGGTACTGTTTAATTGTTAAAAGTGTTATTTCAATAAATGATGTACCTATCTCTAACCTTTTTTATTCAATATTTTTTATTTGACACCAAAAATCATGTTGCTTTTTAAATATTTTATCGAAATAAAAATAACTTTGTATTTATTTATTTGTAATAAATATATTTATAGCACAGCCAGGCTGTGGGAATCTTAATAAACATTTATTTTTTAATCATTTAAAATAAAACATCTATAATCTTAAATATATTGTAAACATTTCACATTGATCCTAAAATTAGTTATTGAAGTAGTTAATTGATTGTTTTTTAATCACTGTCGTCATCATTTCGGGTTCTGTTGAGAGGTCTTCGGCTTTCCTCATCTGATCCATAGATAACATCTTCGTCAGAATCATTGATCATGGAAAAAGCAGGGTTGTCCTTTGTAATGGCCACCTCTGGAAAAGTGTACAAACTTTTATTTTTAAAACGTTTATGTTTCTTTGTTTTCACCATCGATATATAGAACTGGATGGGCTAAGAAATCAATTCTTTGAGAATTAGAAATACGCTACTCCACTCATCATACAAAAATCCAAATTCAGTCTATCGGTAACCTTCCAACTATCAACAGGTGTGTTACATAATTGGAAAAAAATAATATAAATGCCAAACTGGGTATTTTCTAAATGTGCCAACAAAAGAGAGTAAATGTGTTATAGAACATGGAATAATATTTCACTTTAATCACTATTCTATATGATAACGTTGATAAAATTTATTTTTCGTTTGTCGAAATATTTTGTTCGCGAAAGTGACAGCCATTTCTAGAACTAGTGATGTTCAAATATATAGGTACTTGCTTCTTCAAGTATGTAACTTCTATGCTCGAGGTAATAGATACTTGTGAAAATCATCCCGTACATAATGAGGTGGGAACATTTTTGAATTCGGAATTTATAAGATATTTTCATACTTTCAACAACACTAGTAACAAACACATTACCATAGTGATTTCATGGGTTTCCATGGTGATATGTACATAGATTGAAGACGGAGTAGAGACACGTTGCTTACATAGAAAATAACAAAAGCATTTCATATGTCGTGAGCGAGACAGCACTATTAACAATGTATGGTGTCAAAGACGGTGCATCATGTCGATTAGTACTAAATCACATTCATAGCCCTTCCACTGAATATACTTCCATGGTTAAATATGGTAAATTAAACACCAACTATTGAAAATTACAATATGATGCAGATTTTAAATTCAATATCTGTATATTTCTTCCTGATTCATTAGAAACAATGATAAAAATCAAGGGGAAAAAATATAATTGAATAAAAGTAGGTATTCCGAGTATGAAACATGTGAATTGCCCTAGATTTCCTAAATGGATTTCAGCATCCATGCCATTTACTCTCACTGGAGCCGCTTTAAAATTTCCCATACAATGATTCAATAGCGCCACCAGTTACGGTAAATGGAAACGTGATCCTCCATACATATTTTACTCCTCACGACTTGTGAGCGTACTAGTTTTTTTTTTACTAGTACTAGGGTTTAAGAGTTCAAAAAGTGTACATTTGAAAACATGTGTTGATATCCTTTTTGAGGTGTACAAATTCCACTATTACATTTTTGAACTCTATTGCCCGAAACTATGTGAGAAGATTTAGTTGGGAAAAGAATCAGAAAATTGATTTGGGTAGCATAGAAGAAAATATTTTACCGTGAGGGGGTTTGCTGGATGGAGAATACACGTACGCCATCGTGTATATGTAGAAGTTGAGTAGTCCGTAGAATGTCATGAATTGGGCGGAACTGTTATAGTGTGTCGACAGCTGGGCAACAAAATTATCCTCTAGAACTCCGGCACCAAATCTAGAGAAGGTGACGGCCACACTCACACCCAGCACTGTCAGCATCAGCAGGGTCAGGCATTTCAACCTCATGTCTGAAATTAAACCCGAGTACAGATCAATATCTTTGAGATGAAAAATGAGATACAGCCAGCATAACAAAAGGAGAGAGTGCATGAAAAATATTATGACTGAATGAAATGAAAGAAGTATGTAAGGACCGAATGAAATGGCTGTTTTTCAATGTTGGCGGCTAGGGCATTAAATTTGAATTTTCATTGTTTTTTTTTTTTTTTTAAACAATTTATAATTTTTTGTGCTCCTCGACTAATAGGTTGGTATGAGGCTGATCCCCCGTGCTGTAAAAATTTATTCACTTTTGCCAATGCCACCCCGGTTTCAGGGAAAGGCGGCAGGAGTTGCAAGGTTTATGTTCATGTGAGGTTTTGTTTATGTGCAGAATGTGTAGGCATGAACCTACATGTGCCTGTCTGGGCATGCATTTAATATGAGCCTTAAATGTTAACATATCTTTGCAGCTTAGATTATAGACAATTGTTGTACAGTTCAGTAAATATGTAATAATTTATGGGATAATTTTTCAATGTTTTAGTCGCTTTGAGATCATGAAGGATGTTCAAAGGAGCAAGATCTTTAAGGCTATACATTCAAAGCGATCAAATTAAATAAAATCTTGAGATCATTCTGTTTTTTTTACTAGCAGAAAGCAAGGCCTTTAGCGCACTATGTTGCTTTCCATCTGTCATAATGATATCGCAGACAACACATGCAAGCAGTTGAGGAAAACAACACAAGAATCAAACGTTAAATCCTATGCAGTCACCAACTGGGTAATTGATATGGGGAGGCGTCTACTAGAATTACTTTGGGGATGATTCTCGACCGTGCCTAGAAAAGGCAATGTGCCGTTTTTTTAATCCGACTACTTTGGGGATGTCTCATATAGTCATATCCTCTGCAGGGACCTTAAGTTTGATAATATTACAATTTGTTGCTGGTTTCTTACCAAAGAAAGGCATGTTGCGCAGTTCCGTGTATGCTTTCAGCATCAAAAACACAAGGTAGAGAAGATATATACCTCCAAATGTGAAGAAAAATACTTTGAGGGTCTGAAAATTAAACAAAATAATATTTATAGCTTAAATTTTTGTTTAAAAAATTGATTGAGTACCTATTTATAAATCTACTCACATAATAATTTGATGTGTCCACTATGTAATCATAGGTTGGGTCATGCAGTTCATTGTATTTCTGCCAGGTTGCCAAAATAACTGCAGATATCCAAATCATCCCGACAATAAACACTTTGATAAAGTAGAATGTCAGTATTCGTCTTTCATTCTGAAAATAAATGAAACTATTTAGTCCCATTTTTTGTGCTATGGGATTATGTCATTTATGGCATAAAACCTTGAAAACAATTTACCTGTCTCAATCCATGGTACATACACAGCCAGAACATTAGTAGAGCGCATAAAAAGGATGCTTGAAGCACAGCATCCAGAAGACCTGGTACCCATGAGTTTACAAGGAATGTCACTGGGAATACAGGATCTATGAACAAAATGTATATACGTGTAAAGAACATTGTATATAAAGATAAACATTACCTTAGTGTATCAGTAAAAACAGCTAGACTTTGCTAATAATCAGGACTGCCAATTATTCTGGCAAAGCAGGAGGCTGGTTAGTTTTTCAATACTTTATCTCTTGATAATTAAAGTAACTTAGTAAATAAATACTATAATATTTCATGTAAGTGTTCAAGTTTTAAACATTTTCTGATTACAGTCCGGACCCCTTAAAAATCCGCCAATGGTATGTTGTTTGCAGGGGCGTGCATTCCATACAGGTACATGCACCTAATAGGTAGTCAATATATGGTATAAAACATTTAAGCTTGATATTTAGATTTAAAATTTAAACTTGAAATTCGATTGGAGCCATCTTTAGCACTTCAGTCAATTTCAAGTGAGTTATTTTGAAGCAATGGGAGAATTTTTTTATTCCGAAATGTGTTTCCTTATATCCTATGTACGCGCCTGGTTGTTTGCCTGTCCGGATAAACAAGGCCCTATGGTACATTTTAATAATAAAATACATGATTTTGTTCTTACTGTTATAGAGAAGAAGCAAGGGCAATAGCACCGATAACCATTTTTGTTCAATTGACCAGTCGTGTACAACATATTTCCTTAGCGAGTGAGCGAACCAACACTGAAATGAATACATCAAATTATAAAATATTGTAGTGATAATAATGCCAAGTTGATTGTAAGGAAACTGAATACATACCGCCACAACGAAAGTTCCCAATAGAAATATGAATCGAAACCAAATTTCTATTTGTGTGAATGCTGGATTATACGTTTTAAACTGAAAATGATAAAAAGTACCTCAATATTACTTTTGTACATTTCAAATGAGTTGTATAGAGCCAAAGATGGCATTAATGACATAAATATACAGGGATGTAGCAGAATGGTACATTCAAAGTTTGTGTATCGCGTACGTTCATATGCATAGGGTGGTTAAAAAAAATCTAAGATTGTCACTTTTGGTTCCACATGACTAAAATATGGCAATAATTTAAAAAATATTCAGGCCCTTACATAGAATGTGATGTCACTGATGTGATATCGTTGATGGAAAGCATCGAGACCATAGAACCTGATCCCCAGCACATAGTGTGTGTACTCGAGGAAACCTATGTGCAGCGCTATGAACTCATCGCATGTCGGCTTCTCACAGCGGAGATGTCTTGTTCTGGAACAAATAGTTTGATTGCTGTTAAATAATAATCAACATAATTCTATCAACTAGCATGCCCATTTTAGTCCATTTAATTTAAGTGCTTATTTATTTAGAGTTTTTGATTTTTCATGAATCAGATGAAACCTTTTTGTGTGAATGCTGTAAGGCTCGATGGACTTTTGGTGACCAATCTTTGGAAAGTTATATGAATTTTTCAACTCAGCGAAGAGCATTACATGGTAATTTTTTGCTCTGTTACAACCTTTGGATTATGAGTCCATAGTGTGAACCACTTACCTAACTATGGACTGGTCAACAAGTAAATGATTGATATTACAAGTATATAGTAATATGCTGCATATTTATCACAATTTTTATTAAGCACTTACCTATTTTTAACATCATCTTCATGAATGATGGTAACAGGCTTGTGATCTTCAGTGAGTCCTTCTATGGATACACTTACCAGAAAGCTTTTGTCAAAGATTTCCTCTAAAAAGAAAACACAATATTTGTAAACAAACAAGCATGTATGGGTCAAAGAGATAAATATATGGGAATGATAGAAAAATGGCTTTTATGTTTTCCATATGTTTACCTATCTTATTTAAAAAAAAAAACGTAGATTGTCAGATTCTTTATGCAATATGTGAAGCATATGGTTATATTTTTATGGATAAAGATCTTACCATCAGTGTTATCGGTGGATATTTCAGCAATGAGCCAAAGTTGTTGGTTGTACGTGCCGAGGGGAGGACTTCTCATCATGTAGGGGCCTCCAGGAAGGGAACTCTTATTGTTGAGAAGTGGAAGACCTCGTATGATGGATGTAGACGTTATAGGAGGACCTGCATTTAAGAAACGTTGAGAATATGTTTCAATAATAGTTTGTCGAATATTTAAATTTGTAAATATTACAAAAAGTCCATTAATCATTTGCTCTTCTCACCTGCTAAACCAATGAAGACTCCCAAACCAAAGAAAGCAAAAAATGCTATAAACACCATCACAAATTCTCCCTTATGCATGGAATAAAGTCGCATTTGAACAGATCTGTAACAGATAATAAAATTAATAACAATTGCTAAAATTATGATTATAAACAATTTAAATTGTATTTCACCTTTCACATCGATCATGATGATAAGCTGGAGAAATGTATTTGTTAAATTCACTGAAGAGATCACTAAATTGTGATAAGCCATTTCTTATTCTCACTGCCCAACCAGCAGATGGAAGTTGGTAGGAATATCCCAGGCCACTGGTATCCATTATGAAATAATATTTAATGTTCTTCTGGATGTGTATACAACTGTGGAATTATTTATTGAGAAAACAAGAACTTCTTATAGGTCTCATTTTATTTTAAGTAAAACATTAAGCTTTTTATGTTTTTACTATTCTAATGATATGAGAGTGGCTTTAGACTGTTACTTATTTTAAGTTTTTCCTAAAATATATTTCACAGCAATATTTACGTCTTTTTTTTTTTTTTTTTATATTTGAGGCAAAATAAATTACAATAATAAATAGTGTTTTCTTTTCGAAATCAAGTATTGATCGCGCTACACAAAATCTATAGAACTCTGTGTGCTCAGTCGAAAAAATATGTGGATTACTCAGATAGGTATGTATTTGCGGATAAATCGTAAATTAAAAAATCAAAATAAATGGTAGAAGATTTATAAAAAAAAAACAATAAAGTCTTTTTTGCATGGCTTATTGGCAATATAAAATTATTTTCAAAGTTCATTAGAAGAATACCTTTTAGGGGCACTTTAATTTTATTTATCAGCAATCAGCAAGAAAAAGAAGATGCGTTTCAGAAAAACGTCAGTTTGACAGTCTGTCAGATTTGAAATTAAATTTAAGAAAGCAATAATTATTAATTAAAATAACCATGATTGAAGTATTGACGGACGATAACTTAAAGTTAGAGAAGTTAAAAGGATGTGACTCTTTAACAGAAGACTCAAAGATATGGGAAGATATCGTAAAATACATTGAAGATTGCATGGTGCCATGTTTGTCAAAACCTTATGACGAACAAAGTGGACCTCTTAAAAATGAATTTATTAATTTTTTTGCTGTCATTGATTCCGCTCTTTTGAAATTGGAACGGGTTTTAAATGTACTGGGACCAAAAATGGTGGACAAGATAATGAGCCCTGACTTTTGTGCGGCTTTGCTTTTGCTGCTTGAGGAAATGCGCGCGGAAGACGAATGGTCCAACGCGGGGTTCCTCAAGCATTGCAAGAACATCTTTGAATGGTTCCAAGGGACCAGAACGTACTATTACTTGTATGATTATAAGAAGATACCGGAAGGTCGCAAATACAGAGACAAGGTGTTTGAGATGTGCATGCTGAGGCTCCACCGGAAACTGACTAAAGAGAAGTGGAAGCATTATCCAGCCGCCATTTATTGTTTTAGGAATATTGTGAATAATTGGTTCAGGGTAAGTATTTATCGAGAGTTTCATTGCTGTTGTTTGCATTTGACCAAGTAAGTATATTGATTCATTTGAACAAATCGAAAAACAGTTCTTGAGGTACCTCCTCATGGGAAAATATGGGAAGTATCCTAAATACATGCACCATGGAGAGTTGCTTAAAGAATGTGCTGGTCTGAAACAAAAGTATTAAAGGCCTCATTCATAGTCCCACAATATTGGAGAATTTTCAGCTTTATGTGCCGTATGGCTACAGTAGGAGGAGACGGTATGATCTATTTTATGTACCTCTCTCTCTGGTACTGATGTCGAGGCACAATATGCCTTAACTCTAATGAACTATTTATAAATATTTGAAGTAAATGTGAATACTTTTATTTAAATATAAACATACAATTATTTTTATGATTTCTCAGCCATCTGCAGATGCTGGATATTTTTCTATTAAATCTGGGCCATGGTCTATAGTTTTGTCCATAGACACTTACTTAAGCCTCTGAGGACAAAACTATGCACCACTGCCAAGAACTGTGAGAAGAACATTCAAACGTGTGAACATACCCGTGTCTGCTTGTGGGCAAGCATTGAATATGTTTTTTTTTTATATCCTTGCAACTTGGATTATAGATAATTCAAACTATGGATGCTGGTTTCTGTATTACAGCATATACGGCTATATAAGACTAGAGTTTTTGTTTGAGCGCCAAGTGACAAGTGCATGCAGAACAGGCATTAAATTTAACAACATTATATATCCCTTGATAACAGCAAAGCTTAATCACCTTCAGATCCAAGAGCTGTCTTGTCCGCTGCCTTACATCTTCCCCGGGATATTGTTACAAATTGATGACCACGAAGTGGAAAACAAACTGGAAGGGTTGAAGTGCTGCCTTATTATCCTAAAGAAGCTTGTAAGTATATTTGTACCTTATTGTGTAAAGTAGGTAGTATGAATATAAATGCAGGCTTGCTTCCTCAACTAAAGGTCACAACAATTATGTAGATGTTTTACTGTAATTTAATTCTAAAAGATGTTTTTTATAAAACTGTGATGTTATTTTTTCAATACTAAAAAGGTAAAAACAACTCGGGCCCTTCGTACATTCCATCTTTTAGGCGGCCAGTATTCTATGGGTTAATGTAATATGGGGTTTACACTCAGCCCTCTTTGGACGGGAAGTGAGCAGGATAGTGAGGAAGGTCGAATGTAAACACATTCCTCTCACTGCTTCTGCTCATGCTACACCCACTGCCTAGTGATCCATGTTTTGTCTGTTTTTGGCGGATTTCAAAGGATTGTTGCTAGTTCTTTGCCGTATTGATACTGTCTATCTTTTTTTTTCTAATTGAGAGGGGAAAACTTCAAAAGGTTATGTGATGTGAGTCACAGGGTGTATGAGATTTTTACTCACTAAAAACCCCCCTTGTCATCTTACCACACCCCGGAACTGCCGTAAAGCATGACTTCAGAGTGTGGTGTGTCTTTACATGCACAGCATGACTTTACATTTCAGTTGCGTCAATTGGCAAAACTACACTATCTACATTTACTACATTTTGGCGGATCGTGGTCATCCTTCGCCTTACGCGCTCGGCATCCTCCTTCTCTCCGATCACGCGAGAGGCAAAGGTATTCCAGGCCCGCCAGTTCTCTTCTGATTGGAGCATTGACGGTACTACCATGTCCAGGTCTAGTCGATCGACCACAATGGTTGCCATTAATGACCCCCTGTGGTCCGCCCAGGCAGGACACGACAGTAGCGTGTGCTCCGCGTCATCATTTGTTGAGTTGCAGTGCCAGCATGCTGCAATTTCTTCTTTTCCTATCCGGTGTAGGTATAAGTTTATGATACTCTAGCTCCGCCTGTTATTGCTGACAGCGACAGAGCCATCAGTGAGAGCAGGGGCAGTTGCCAAATGCAAACGTAGTGTAAGAATTTCAAGCTGTATTATAGTGTTACATGTTCTTGTTTCAGAATTTTGCTGAGCATGTGATCACTGGGTATGAGATTGTTATATATGAAGTGTTGATGAAGCACATACAGTACAGGGAAGATGCCGTCCTCTCAGCCACCTTGGACTGCTTGCTTGTCTTACTTCCAATATTCAAGAGTGAAAAAACTGGATCCTCGGTGAGTAAGGCAACATCCTCATCATCAAATAGTTGTGTTTCCATCTTCCTAAGATAGTCTTTGAAAGATCAGTATTCTGTTTCAAAACATATCATGTTATTCTGGTGCAAATAATTTTATTTTATCTAATCTAATCTAATCTAAGCTGCAAAGATATATATCATTTAAGTTTTATATTAAATGCATTCCCACAAGCAGATATGTATAATTTCGCGCTAACACATGCCGCATGTGGACCTACAATATAAAAACCCAATCTCAAATGAACATAAGCCTTGCAACTCTTGCCGTCCTTCCCTGAAACAGAGGTGACATTGGCAAAGTGAACCAATTTTTACATTATGGGTGGTCAGCCGCATAACAACCTATAAGTCAAGGAACATACATGACAAATTACATTTTTTAAAAACAATAAATCACAATATATACATGGACATAAAAACTAAATCATAAAACCAATTTTACTTTAACAAACCTCAGCCGCCAACATCACAGATCAACCGCCATTTCTTTCTATCCTTACATACTTCTTTCATTTCCTCCAGAGTCATTTTTTCAAATTTTATGGTTATTCAAAATATATTTGTTTTTGTTTCAGTGGACCAAATATGATGATGTCTTCCAAATTATCCTTAATGATATTTCCATAGAATCCAACGTGAAGAGGAAAGAAATATATTTGAAGCATTTGTTCCCACTGATTAAGGAGAGCGGCAACAGCCCCATCAGGTGGAAGAAGAAGTTTCTTCTAATCATGACAGAGAATTTAGAAATCTGTTTACATCAATCTCTGAAAACCCCGTTCACATTACAATGCTTGGAGGTATAAACATTTGCAAATATCAAGGTTATTTTTCAACAAGATTACAATTATTTTTACAGTATCTTTGGATAACATAGTGCCATCTATTAAGATAAATTGTACTGACAATGTACATCAAGGTGCTAATTTTAACTCACTGAAGATTTTTTTGTGAAGAAAGTCAAAAAGAAAGACTTTCAATCTTACCTTCATTTAAAAGACGAAGAATGATAGAGTTGGAACATTGTAATTTGCTGTTAAAACAAAGGCAGAATGCGTCGCAGGTCTTTGTGACTAGGGCTCCTAGCAAGTAAACAGAAACAAGATATGGGTTAGTTACGTAGTTAGAAATCTTTCGAGTGACACCACAGTTTTTCCCCTGTTTTTCTATTCTGAATATTTTCATTTTGATATCAGTAATTGATGAGGCATTCACTTTGTAACCTTTCATTTTTGAAAAATTAAAATTAAAAATAAAAAACAATTGTATTAGGTTACGGGGCGAGTAAAATTCAATAATGTATGACCGGTTTCGGAAACAATGTTTCCATCGTCAGGTACAAAATGGAAACATTGTTTCCGAAACCGGTCGTACATTATTGAATTTTACTCGCCCCGTAACCTAATACAATTTGTTTTTTATTTTTAATTTTAATTATCATTTTGTTTTGTTTTGAATAAAAGTAGCATTCTCCAAGTATAAAAGGTTTTCTTATAAGCAACTAAAAAGCTATTGGAGCAAGGAAGTAATTGGAATAGGAAAACTGATGAAAAAAATGATTAAATGAGTGAGATTGCAAAACATAGGAATCTACAGTGAATAAAGAAGAGCATCCATGAAAAGAACAAGGAATGTTGAGGAAACAAAATAAATGTGTACGGAGTTGCATTGTAGAGTGACCAACAACCCCCAACAGCTTAAACATTCGGTTAAAGATTTGGAAATGTTGGAAGAGACATTGTAATGGTGTTTTCTTTGCTTTCAGTGTTTGCGAGCTTGGCTGAATGTTGGTTGGCCTGTCTTCAACTACAAAGAGGATTTTGAGGTTATTGTGTTGCTGTTTAAGATAATAATGATGTGCTGTGAGGATAACCAGCCACCACCGTGTGAGAATAACCAGCAGACCCTCATGGCTGAAGAGTGTGTGCTGAAGATGCTGTCGCTGTGTACCAAGGAGGAGAGAGAACTGTTGCTGGATGATGATGACCTGGATACATCCCTGATAAATGACTACTTCATCTCCTTTTGGGACAACTTAAAAAATATGATGTAAACATTTGCACGTGTCAAAAAAAAATCAACTAAAGAAGTAAAAGATGAAAAGCGCAAGCACAAGAGAATATCTCTTGACAGCTTCGTTGGCACAACAAAAGAAGTGACAAAAAACAACTTATGCCCGTTCTCTGTATGGAGTTACATGGAAATACCAGTATCCGAGTATAAAACATTGGGCAAATCTCACCTTGATTGCGTAAATCAAAAAAATATGGGATAAAAGATGGTACTCTCCTCGAGAGTTATTTACTTTTCGTTTAATTTTTTTGATTCATGCAATCGAGGTGAGCTTATGCAATGTTGTATACTAGGGGCACAGAACAAAGTTTCAGATTTCTATTTCCCTGATCGCTGTGTGGTCACATCTAGAAAACTAATAGCAAAATTAGGGTCCATAGCAACCCAGCTGGTGACATCACAAAAGTATTTCCTGGATTATTTGTGCTGACTCCGATATGTTGAATTAATGGTCCACTGTTTATGCATATTTCCTTGTAGGTATATTATATTTTTATAAAAAAAAAATTAAATGTGAAAGTTGTTGTATTTATTTTCTTTCTAAAAGTGTATTTTTAGAAATTAATGAAAAGGCCAAACTTACAAAAAACTAAGGAAGTACTTTTTGATGCTCAACAATACATAAACTGTATAATTTTTTTCAGTTGAATCAAAATCGTGCAATGACTGAGTTTTAACAGTTTTTTTAATAGTTATCCATGAATATGAACATAAACATGCCTTTGGGTTCTTCTTGGACCTTAGACAGTACTTTACCATCATCCTGTGAACTGAAACATCAAGATTTTTCACAAAACGGAGCCATAGAGAAATCATCATCATGGTAGTGGATGAAATAGAAGTATTATCACTCTTTCAATGTAAGAACAAAATCATCAAAAATACATTATTTTACATCCTACCCATCAAAGAATGAAGGAACGACGAGCCCTGGAAGAACATCCTAGTTGAAGAACCTGAGACAGGATGGCGGAAGCACAATATTCCTCGTGTGTCGGTATTGAAAGTTCAAATTGACGCATGATGATGCTGGAGAGTTGCTTTTCGGGATCTGCTGCCAGGGTCTGTAGGAGCTGGAGCCTCGGGATATTTCGCCCATGTCTTATCTATAGCCCACATTTGTCTCGGTCCTGTCAAACGTCACAGTGGTGTAGTCAACGAAAGAAGGCCATTTTGTCCGCATCCATTTTGTGTTTTGACACCCATAATACATGCCATAATGTCTTAAAATAATTCCCTTTTCCATTAAAATTCATAAATTTGAGCGATCACAATATTTATAACGCATGTTACCTATCTGTCAACTTGCAGCCATTATTATTCGCAATAGTACCAACTTTCTAGGAACATTTCTACATTCGCTCGAGTTTTTTTGTACACAGAAATGCAATTGTGAAGTTCTTTGTTCTCTTTCTTACCAATGATCATTTTCGTAAGTAAGTTGAAACGTTATATAATGTCTGTTTTCGTCAAAATAATTTCTAGTCCACAGATATTCGTGGATACAGATATTCTAGTCGTATAACTGCAAACGCCGTCATCTCCAAAATTTATGATTTTTGAGATAATTATTGAATTTGATTCTGCGCAGTGTAACAAATCATTTGCTGTGTGCGATATAATGTAAACTTCACTTAATCCTTCGTAATTTTAATTGAAAAAGTATGATTTCGTGCAAACGCTGTCATCTTCAACTTGTGGTGTCGTTTTACAAGTTTACAAGTTTATTTTTCTCAAAATCATCGCGTAAACAGTTGACGGCGTTTGCATTTATACGACTCATATATAAAACTACTTATAAAACATATCGAAGTATACTCGCAAGTATATGTGGGTATTCATCATTGAATGGGCCCCGAATAGGCGTGAATCATAATAGATCTCAAGTCAGAGGACAATGAGGCTCTCCCTATTGTTCTGCCTGAGTGACTGATGGCTGCCACCTCACGCACGCCACATTCGCCATCCACTTCCTTCAGGATAAACCTTTACTCATCAGCCGATAAGTCTTACATGAGCTGGCTTTTAAATCTGTACGTTGCCATTGAATCCTGACAGAAATATTCAGCTTCAATTAAATTACACTTCAAAACCGGTCCGTAGTCTAGAGGTTAACACTTCTGACTCGTAAATGGAAGGTTGTGGGTTCGGATCCCGGCGGAGCACAAAAAATATACCATTTATATTTTTAATTTTTTTCTTTGCTGGGTTGAAAAATTCATGAACTTCTGCCAAAGACAGGTCATCGAAAGGTCCATCCAGCCCTACAGTAACTGGGTCTTGCTTGAGAATTGACGCTTGTGTAGGAGTAGTGCATAGAATGGCGTCCGGTATGAGTGAGAGATCTAATGATCTGGAATATGCAAGAAAGATCTCTTTTGTACCTATTTAAAGGGGCTGCAATGGAGCATCAGCAGATTAGTAGCTTCAAGCATTTTTCCGTGAAAGAACAACAAGCAGTGATTGTCAATTGTGAACCAAACCGTGTAAAATAAATTCTGTTAAAATAAATAACTGTAGTTTAATTAAAAGAGAACTCTGGTAAAATCATAATTATACGTACCAAAGCATGTAAAAATTCATATAAAATATGCTATCGTGATAGGTACCAGAAAAACAAGCTCTGCCGCCCTTCAACAGGCTACAGGCTACTGCCAGCTTCTACATTCAATAAGATAGTGAAGGGGTGGTGGGGGAGGGAGGGAGTGGGTGGGTTAGATCATAACATCAATTACGCTGCACTTTTTCTTGTGTAATGTAAAGAAACCATTATTGTAAAAAAATGCGCGGGTAACATTGGGGAGGAATAAATTGCGAGCGATGTGCGTAGGGTAAAATATTCAACACTATCATCATTTGGACCGGTCCGTAGTCCAGTGGCAACACTTCGGACTCGTAAATGGAAGGTTGTGGATTCGGATCCCGGCGGAGCACAAAAAATATGACATTTTATATTTCGAATGTGCTCTTCGCTGAGTTGAAAAATTCATAAACCTTTACCAAAGACCGGTCACTGAAAGGTCCATCCAACCTTACAACAACTGGGTCTTGCTTGAGAATTAGCGCTTTCTACAGCGACGACCAAGCTCGCAGAGGGCTCTTGAGGTGCGATACACACAAAAACAGCGCTCACCAAATAAATCATCATAATATTATTATTATTATCATCAGTATGTATTGTATATAATCCCATTATAATAATAATAAAGCTTTATTCCGGCCTAGTCACGCGAATAGTGCAATACGTGACTAGCCGTATTCAATTTTCCGGTTATTACAGAGGAGATAAAGAAATAACAAAAGAACAAATAAAATAATTATGAAACAGAGAAAGGAAAATAAATCTGAGAAAATATAAAAAATAAAACATCGGCATTCTGCATTGCTATGATTACAACTGGAATAGACTAAAATCTATGATCTAAGTTGCAAAGATGTATAAACAATAATGCATGCCCACAAACAAACACGTGTAAGTTAGCGTCTACAAATGCTGAATGTGTACTTACAGATTAAAATCCAGACCTCAAATAAACATAAGCCGTGCAACTTTTTCCAGCCACCCCTGGAAGAGGGGTGACATTGACAAAGTGAACCATTTTTTACAGTATGGGGGTCAGCCAGGTGCGTGCATAGGGTATAGGCAAATACATTTTAGAATATTTTTTTTCTCCCATTCCTTTAAAATAACTCATTTGAAATTGACTGAAGTGCTAACGATGGTTCCAATCGAACTTAATTTTTTTATTTTATTTGAATATCAAGCTTAAAGGGGTTTTTACCATAAAATGCCTACCTATTAGGCGTATGTGCCTGTATGGAATGCACGCCCCTGGGGTCAGCCTCATACCAACCTATAAGTCAAGGAATCAATTAATAATAGGTCTAGACACAGCTTAATATTTCAAATAAAGGTCAAGGTCCTAAGCAACTAACAACAAAATATAGTTAGCCTTCGCCGTAGCCTTGTGAAAATCTTAAATACTTATTTTATTATTGGATGCAAAGGACTGTAGTCCCATACAAGTGTGACATTTGCCTGCCGAGATAAAAGTTCTAAATTCAAATTTGTGCTGTGCTCATTTCAAGTCTGTATTTGATCCAAAACTGATCCATGGAACACTGTTTTTTTGTATGGAAAATTTACTGTAGGCTGCGGATGAGCCATGGCTTTGCTGTATGAGAATAACACCGTAAATATGAATTTGTTCTGTCGAAATATATCGTATGTGCTTCAGCCACGATGCCCTCCGGTGTTCATAAAACCTTCAGCCCTAAACCTTTCCTCATATGAAAAAAGTATGAAATTTTCATAGAAAGGATTTTTTTTTTCTCTGAAAAAAAAAAATTAAAATCTAAATCTACATCTAAATCTAAGCTGCAAAGATATATATAATTTAAGATTCATAATAAACGCATTCCCGCAAGCAGACATGTATAATTTCGCGCTCACACATGCCGCATGTCCATGTGGACCTACAATATAAAAAACCCAATCTCAAATGAACATAAGCCCTGCAACTCTTGCCGACCTTCCCTGAAACAGGGGTGACATTGGCAAAGTGAACCATTTTTTACAGTATGGGTGGTCAGCCTCACACCAAGCTATAAGTCAAGGATTTTATTTAAAAAAAAAGAGAGAATTTGAAGAATGCTAATGTCTCATCTAGATTCGCGGTGGACGCGAGCAAAAAAAGATTAATTTAATTTAAAAAGGCGAGTCTGTCTCAAGTGGTGATATTTAAAGAGTTTTCGGCGAGTTTAACTGGATCTTGGTTACGTTAGCAGGTTGACAAGGCAGCGGTTAAATAATTACAGTAAGTATGAAGAATCGCGTAAACTCACATCGATTGCGTGAATCGAAAAAAGTACGAAAACTAATCCACTCACTGGGAGTGCCGCTGTGTATTGCATACATTTGAGGTTTACGCGATCGGGGTGAGCTCACGCAGTGTCTCACACTCGAGGCACAGTTTATAAAGGAGCCGCCGGAGCGGGAAATTCCTCCGCTTAGAAAACAATTAGAACGGATAAAAATCTGCAAGCGGGTAAAAATAACCCATTTTTAAGCCTTTTTTTTTTGGCGACTTGAATGCGAATTTTAATTTAATTTCGTCTCGAGATGATTTCGAATTTACGGCACCGCTGCGTCTATTACACTTTTCTTCTTCTTCTTTGTGGCGAACCTTCGCGCGGAGAGCAGGGGCGCCAGTGTCAAGTTGACTTAATGTGGGGATTGGAGAAGTTGGGGAAAAACTAAGGGAGGATTATTACATTTCCCCCCTCGTAGTAATCGCTATAATAAAACTATCAATTTAGTTATATTGAATCAAAGATCGCAATCTAGGCCTTTTTTGTTGAGCAGATGTCAAAAAAAATAATTGCAAACTCGAATCCATTTTTCCTTCGATTGCTTTTATGCTCAAAATGGCTACCCCGCTCCACAAAATTCAAGTTACAGGTACACTTCCATTGTTCAGCCAGTTGTTTTATACAGATGCGAAGCCTGGAGTCTGACTCAGAAACAAAAGACATCTCTCCAGGTCCTTGAGAACAAAATGCTTCGTCGCATTCTCGGACCTGTATTTGAAGGTGACAGGTGGCGTATGCGGACCAACGCGGAGCTGATGTCCGTGTTTCAAGACCCAAAAGTAGTGTCGGTAATGAAATCAAGAAGACTCCAGTGGGCCGGACATGTAGCACGTGCAGAGGACTCCAGGATCATCAGAACTGTCTTGGATGGTGCCCCCTCAGGTGTCAGGTGTAGACTACTCGGACGTCCCAGGATGCGGTGGGCAGACAACGTTGAAGCCGACGCCGAAGTTCTGGGAGCGAGGGGACCATGGAGGGAAGCTGCACAAGGTTGAGAGTCCTGGAGGATTGTGGTGCGGGAGGCCCTGAGCCTTCAAGGCTTCTGAGCCGAAGAAAGTAAAAAGTAAAAGTAAAAAATAAATATTGAAACCAAAAATAATGTCATCTTCAGTGTTTCTATATACTTCTCTCCTTAAAAAAAAACAAGATTGCCGCTTCGATTCTATATACAAGTACATTGTATACCTGTTTATTTTGGCTAGGTGGTTTTTGATTCCGGTTTGCTTGAAAGATATGAAAGTTCTTTCTTGGATCCTGTTGGCCATCGAATCACAAATCTGTTGGACAACAGTCCAAGGGGATGGTCATTAAACTATCACCGCTTATATTTTGGGATCCATAAATCAATTACTGCCCTTTTTGGAAACAATAATAATTTTAGGATGATTTATTTGGTGAGCGCTGTTTTTGTGTAAATCACACCTCTGAGAGCTTGGTCGTCACTGTAGAAAGCGCCAATTCTCAAGCAAGACTCAGTTTCTGTAAGGCTGGATGGACCTTTAGTGACCGGTCTTTGGTCAAGGAATATTAAATTTTCACCCAGCTATAATCTAATAATCTATAATCTAAGTTGCAAGGATATATTCATTTAAAGCTCTCAGATGTATGCCCACAAACCAACAAGTGTAGTTCGCGCTTACAAATGCTGAATGTGTACTTACAAATAAAATCCAAACCTCAAATGAACATAAGCCCCACAACTTTTGCCGACCTTCCCTGAAACAGGGGTGACATTGGCAAAGTGAACCATTTTTTACAGTATGGGTGGTCAGCCTCATACCAACCTATAAGTCAAGGAATATGAATAATAAATTACATTTAAATATAAAAAAAGAACAAAACCTTACAAAGAAATCTATTCAAAAAAAGTCAAGAATTTCCTATGCAAAAAATGTAGCAAATGAATACACCAACATTAGAAATCAACATTGCAGATTAGCCGCCACTTCTTCCTGTCCTTGCATACTTCTTTCATTTCATCCAGAGTCATAACCTTTTTCATACAAGTCCTCCTTTTATTATGACTCTGGATATCCCATTCATTCGCTATTTCAGAGATTTGATCCTTCCATACTTTTCTCGGTCTTCCTCTACCACGACATCCATCTATTCTAGCAACATATACTCTCTTCGTCAATCTTTCATCACTCATTCTCTCCAAATGCCCGAACCATCTTAACATACTTCTTTTAATCTTCACTTTCACACTTTCCCTTACACCACAGCGAAGAGCGTATTTGAAAATATAAAAGATACATATTTTTTGTGCTCCGCCGGGATTCAAGCCCACAACCTTCCATTTACGAGTCAGAACCATTAGACTACGGACCGGTCAACAGTTGCGAGTTATATTTGGCATTTCATTTCATCCAAGAAAATTTACAAATGTTGAAAATTTGGTTCTTATTGTAGGTTGTTTTGAGGTTGACCACCTATACTGTAAAAAAATGTTTCACTTTGCCAATGTCGCTTCTGTTTCAGGGAAGGCCGGCAAGAGTTGCAGGGCTTATATTCATTTAAGATTAGGTTTAAATGTTGTAAGTCCACATGCGGCACGTGCGTAAGCGCAAACTTTACACGTCTTCTTATGGGTACATATGCGCGTAATATGAATCTTAAATGTAGCATATCCTAGCATCTTAGATTACAGAGTGCTTTCACATTATAGGTCAATATTTCTTAAGGGGTAGCATTGGCGTTCCGTCACTAATGCAACAACTTGTAGTATCTGATGTTTGTGCCGAGTCAGAAGCTTCCCTTATAGCGCAGATGTGAATAGAGATTCCCCCTCCATGTGTGAGGGAGGAAACTGAGCCTTAGGGAAAATGTACCTAAAACTCACTTTCCCTTACTACACGGTGTTTCAATTTGATTTCATTATACTAGAAAATAATAAAATAAATATTTTTTACCTGATAATTTCTTCTTCTTATCTTCTTGTATAAGGTCTAAGATCTGTTTATTGCGGAACCCCCTCCTGTGAAGCAAAAGACCCATCCCGGAGGTCTCATCACCACGCTAATTCTCACCTACCGAATATCGGTAATATTTGTATGAAGACCTGTCAATCCAAGATGGCTACAAGTGAACAGCTACGTACAAATATTACCGATATTCGGTAAGTAAGAATGACCGTGGTGAAGAGGCTTCTACCCTATTCTTAAACATTTGGGGTGGGCGGCCTGGTAGACGCTGGCCGTCTGCTATTTCTTGTGATTTTTTAAACCGCCTGAAGATGCAAAGGATATGTCTAGCAAAACTGATCGTAGATACTCATCGTAATCAGTAAACAAAGTTTTTTAGTTCTGCATATCCAAGCTGGTTGGATTATAAAGTTTTAGAAACAATAAAAATTAAACAACATACTTCTTGCACTTTAACAAATCAGCTAACTTCACGTTGAACTATCAAAAGTGACGTTTTTCAAGATGGCGGAAAAAAAGTTTAGCTTAGGCAGCGTAGATATAAAGCCGTTTGCCAGTCGAAATTTTTTTTTGGAATATCCTTGCAAAAAAAAACTTTTCTAGTCCATTTTTTTTTACCGCTGTATCATCCTGTGTGTTGTACAGAGAAGCTAGTGATGTGCCATTTGGGCGGCGCGCTTCTGTCGGCAGGCCTTTAGCGCGGCGCCACTTCTCCCGCCTGCCCACCCCTAGTTCCATACCCCGCAGGCGCGGTGACACCCCTAACCCACTTATTGGTGACATCTTTTAAATAGTTTCTAGTAAGGTGTACCTACAAAAAAAAGTCATCGAGATTTTTGTTGTTGATTATTATCGCAAAATGATTCACTTCGCCAATGTCACCCCTGTTGTAGGAAAGTACGGCAGGAGTTGCAGAATTTATGTTCATTTGAGATTTGGATTTTTCTTTTTTAAGTGCATAGCATACACTGACGTGTCTGGCATCGAGTTTATCTTTGCAACTAAAATTATAGATAATCCATATTTTGATGATGTGATGATTTTTCCTATTTTTTTATATATTTTTTTACAAATGGTTAAATTTGTTTAATTAATATTCATTGATTTAAGAGCACTTTATAACCTTAATCTGCCGTTTTTGTTTCTTACACTTTATGGTCTTAGTAAAAGAGTTACAGTAATGAAAAAATTCAAGCATGTTTATTTTTTTTTAATCTTAATTATTAAGTTTTAACAAAATATATAACATAAAAATGGTCACAACAAAAAAACATATTTATAAAAACGCGTTTTTTTCACATTTTTAGCGTTTTTTTCCGTGCGCGCTGTATATTTTTTTCTTCTTTATTAAAGAACGATACATTTTTTAGTGAAATATTGGGCCAATTTTTTTATAATGTCAATACTTTTTGAGTAAATAAGAAAAAGAAAACTGTGTTCTTTGATTAAATTAAAATTTCATTCATTAAGTAGTTTCACTTTTCCATAAATTCAATTAAAAATACAATTAAAGCGATTGCTTGAATTTTTTAACATTTACAAAAGTTTGCAAGAATGCCATTTCCTCAGCAAGTATGTATGTGATATGGGAGAGATAAGAATATACTTCCTACTCGGATAACAATATTGTAATGTGGCTTTTTTCCATTTGCCAAAACTTATACATCAGGCAGGCAGGTAGGTACGTCTGCCGAACTTGTAAAACTCGTATCAGCTTTGCTCTCGCATTCCACCCCCAAACTACCCCCCCCCCTTTATTCTCATCACCCCCAACTGCTACCCCCCTCCCCCCGGCCAGCCGTCGCGGCGCCGCGTCGGTCAGCCACTGCCACATCTATCTCCGGATAGTTTAAGAGCTCCCGGTTATCCGTGCTCACGTGAGACCAACGGGGGAGGGGTAGGGGGGGTGGTAGCCGGATAACCGAATGTTTGGGGTGGCTGGATAATCGGGCTGGAGCCGAATAACAGGCGCTGGGAAACGTATATTCAAATAAAGCAATTGATTCCTTGACTTATAGCTTGATATGAGGCTGAACATTCATACTGTAAAAAATGACTCACTTTGCCAATGTCACCCCTGTTTCAGGAAAGGTCGCGCAAAAGTTGGAGGGTTTATGTTCATTTGAGGTTTGGTTTTAATTTTGAAGTAGAACACGTTCAGCATTTGTAAGCGCGAACTTAAACGTGTCTGTTTGTGGACATGCATTTGATATCAGTTTTGAATGTCAATATGTCTTTTCAACTTAGATTATAGACTATAGATTCGGCACAAAATATGCGGGAAAATTATGACGTCACCTGACCAAGTTGCTAGGGACTCAAGGGAGATAGTTATCTAATGTTTTGTCATTGGTTGCTTAGGACCTGAACCTGTGACAACATCCTGCTAGAAAGAAGAAAGCGATAAAACATGGCTGCGCGTGAACAGCTAATTATGCAGTCATAATGCCCCCAAATAAATTATGTAAAAATTCTAAGAGAGTTTCATTCGATAACCAAATTTACCTGAAAAACAGATCTGTTAAAGCTTACATTTTTTTGCTACTTTAATTGGCATTTTTATGAACACTTGAGCAGAACACACACAGCCTGATCAGCTGTTCACGCGAAGTCATGTTTTATCGCTTTCTATCTACGTTTCCCTTCCCGCAAAGTTGAGTTGCGGTTCGAAAAAAAGAGGCAGAGAAAAAAAATGCGGTGCGTGTCCGGATAACCGAGGGCTGAGGAGGGTGGCTGTAGAAGCGGGGGGGAGGGTGTCCGGATAACCGGGGGCGAAGAATGCCGAATCGTAAAATTTGATAGAATTAATAAAATATACCATTCCACCGCGTGACGTCACAGAGAGGGGCGTGTAGATACAGGGAACAATCTTCCTACTCAAGATTCTTACTTCTCATCAGACCAAGATAATATCATTCTCTTTTATGTATACAAATAGTGAGCGTTTTATAGCATTTTTTTCCTTTTTTCTTATAAAAAAAAAGTGTATCGACAATTGGTTAAAAAAAAAACGCAACTAAGCTACACATATAGTGTAACTTCTTGCCTGCGTTATCCCGAAGGGGTCGCATGTGGCGATTCGGGACCTATTTATTTTTACGGGTAAGGGGGCCGGCCTCACACCAACCACTTTCAGTTGAAGTGGGGATTTCCAAGCTCCTGGGGGAGGGGCTAACCCCCGTATTCACGATCAAAACTAGCACTAACTTAAGGGCAAACTAGCGCTTAAATTGGGGATTTCAGCGACGTAGCCGACGTCTTCAGGAGAACATCCTCTCTGTACGGCGACTGTTCATCCTCAGTCGCCGTACATAGAGGATGTTCTCCTGAAGACGTCGGCTACGTCGCTGACGAAACGTAGAGAAAAATGTAAGTTCTCACCAAACGGTTCGTTAAATATCCGATTTAAATTAAGTTTTAAAAAAAAATAATATAATTGTCAAAATGTCAAACGACCGTAATTCTAACTTAAACCTAACTAGGGTTTATTTAGACAAAAACCGCGATTTTTTTGGTTAAAGTGTACAAGCTTTTTCCTGCAATTTTTAAATTCATACAGGGTGATTTACATTTCGATCCTTAGATCATCAATGGATCATCGTTTTTTTTGTATGGAAATCTCACGTTAGGTGGCGGTTGAGCCATGGAATTGCATTGTGTGAATAACACAGATAGTCATTAATAAAAAAACAAGCAAAAGGTAATGAAGCATTTAAATAAAATAATTTTTAGACATGCCATCCTCCAAAAAATGTTTGCAAATTGAAAACAGGTTTGCTTTCATATTGTTCTTAATTTTTTTTTTTTTTTTTTGAATTTTTTTTTATAAAAATGTATGATATGAAATCTTCCAATTCAGATTCACAAAGATTTCTCAATCGTACCGCAAGCCTCAAGTCGAGAGAATGAAATGTATAAGAAGGTATTTAAGGAGAGGAAGAAATGGAGACAATTCAGCTTTTCAGCAAAGACTCTGGCAACCTCTATCGGAATAGAGACAGAGTAGGAAAAAAAGCCTAACACTGTGCTCAGCTGAAACTGGAGCCAAAGCAAAGGTTGTTAGACAAGAAAGAGTTAACACAATGTTTGAAGAGCGTGCATTTGCAGTTGCTGGTCCTCTGGCCTGGAACCACCTGCCACATCATGTGAGAGAGCTAGAGGACCATGGAAAGTTCTGTTTTTTTTTTAGAAATCCTGTGCGGGGGACTCCCTAGATTCTAGAGAATTTAGAGAATCTAGGGATCTATGACACTTGTTGTAGTGCCACAGAGGTGTACGAGCTTGGTCGTCGCTACAAAGCGCCAATACTCAAGCAAGACCCAGTTGCTGTAAGGCTGAATGGACCTTTGGTGACCGGTCATTGGTAAAGGTTTATGAATTTTTCAACCCAGCAAAGAGCAAATTTGAAAATATAAATGGTATATTTTTTGTGCTCCGCCGGGATTCGAACCCACAACCTTTCTATTCAGAGTCCGCAGTGTTACCACTGAGCTACGGACCGGTCAAATGGTTAACCTGGTCAACCGGGAATGCACTGCAGACAAGCAAATTTCTGGCATCATTTGCACAAGCGCCCTTGGAGTGACTACATCCCGAAACGGCACTATAAAGAAATCGTCAACTCATAATCATCATCAGAGTAACATTCACAGTATTTGCAGATATTCTTGGACCTGAAAACTAAGAAAATCAAAAGTTTAACACTAATATTTTTCAATTTAAATATCAAAACTCGCATTCAAAATAACTAGTTAACCACGCAACCTGTTGCTTGCTTGTTTGTTGTATATTCTACTGACTTAGCTTATTTATTCTCAACACCCTGGCTCTCACTTGTGTATATAAACGTATGGACATTATTGTTGCCAAGTCTGGGGGATGAAAAACGCCCAAGATGAAAGTGCCGTTATAAACAAGGATGCTGAATTTAAATAAGCCATTTATTAAAAATCGTTTTTTACATACAAAAAGCTAGTTTATGAAGTAATTGAAATACAATCAAAATCTTACATATATATATATATATATATATATATATATATATATATATATATGTATATATATTTATGTAATTAATTTATTTTTAATTACACATGATAAGAGAGCGCCGTTTTTGTGTGTGTCACACCTCAAGGGCCCATCACTGCCTTAAAGTTGGAAATCTGTACTGTGAAGCCCTTTTATGTAATTTAAATTAGATTAACATAATAAAAAAAACATTGAAATCGGCAACAGATATCCCAATTGATTTTAATAAACGCTGACAGAAAGCCCGAATTTGAAGCCATTAATTTTTGAAATTATTACACTTGCGTTTTTGTTGTTGATGTTTATTAAAGCTCTATTTAACACGATTTCATACAATGTAAGCTGGATTATTATAAGATGGATTATACAACAACTATATATTTTACAAAAAAAGTGACTTTTTGCAAAAGTTTTTCCTGGTAACAATCATGATTCAATACACTCAGCAAGATATTTAGATTGAGGGGAATTTTTTGATGTCGAAAAAGGCGAACAAATATTTTGTTGTTGCTAAGATTGTAGTCTCGTAGAAACGTGACGTTTGTTCGCCGAGATTTTTTTTTTAATGTAAATTTTAGTTCAATCCTAATAAAAAATTACTCGTACAATAAGTTTATTATACAGGCAAACTCCCGGCTTCTACAAACGTCCTTCTCGATAAACTCTTTCGATCGAGAGGAATTTTGTGTTCAAGCAAACCTCTGGCTGCTACAGACTATTGAATTACTATACTTGAGAGGAATTTTATTTAGTAAGAAGACGAATTTGATTGGAACAAAAACTGCCATATACAATTAGGGTTGAGGTTGACTAATTCAAATTCCTCTACATGCATTATTTAAGTACTGAATTTACTTACCATTATTTAAATATTGAATTAACCTACCATTATTTAAATGTTTGTATCAGTGTAACTTTTAACTCTCCAAAATTCCAATCGGTATATATTATTGTAAATGTAGAATTGAGATGTGGCTCGATGTCTAGATTCGCCCGATGGGAAAATCGTTTCCCCGAAAGCAGTTTGCCAAGTAAGTAATATAAAAAGTTTCCACTACTTAGCGACGTGTAGACGATTAAATACTTCCACAAACTTTACTTTATTATAATACGGGGCCGGCGATGTTGTGGCAAAATTAAAATGAAAGACCTAATAAATCTAGACAAAAGGAGAAAATATGAAGAAGTCGGAGAGAAAAGTTGGACATCGACTTCGTTAGCTGAATTGCAAAAGTTGAAGTTGCCGGCGATTGTGCGGACCGAGCGACGTTTCCCGAGTCGCGTACTTACCAGGCGCTGAACGACTTCCAGGATACCGAGTACAGAGCGACACGCTTAACCCTGCGATGTTCGGCAGGGGTGAACGTCCCTTAGAGGCACATGCACTTTTTTTTAAATATTTGATTAAAAAAATTACCTAAATAATTTTTAGAATAGGTACTTACATAAAAAACTGTGTTTTTATCCAATGTCCGTTGGACCGGTCCGTAGTCCGTAGTGGCAACACTTCGGACTCGTAAATGGAAGGTTGTGGATTCGGATCCCGGCGGAGCACAAAAATATACCATTTATATTTCGAATGTGCTCTTTGCTGGGTTGAAAAATTCATAAACCTTTACCAATGACCGGTCACCAAAGGTCCATCCAGCCTTACAGCAACTGGGTCTTGCTTGAGTATTGGCGCTTTGTAGCGACGACCAAGCTCGTACACCTCTGCGGCACTACAAAAAGTGTCATAGACCCCTAGAGTCTCTAGAATATTTAGAGTCTTTAGAATCTAGGGAGTCTCCCGCACAGGATTTCTTAAAAAAAAATAAAAAATGTGGGTATTTATTTTTTGAAAAAAAAACGTTTTCAGAGATTAATCTCCATCCTCAGTTTCTTACATACTAAACTTAAAACTAATAACAAGACATGCAATTAAGATGGGGGAGGGGGCGGGGCTAAAATTTTTGTAATTTTATATTTTTAAGAAATCCTGTGCGGGAGACTCCCTAGATTTCAGAGAGTATAGATGTCTATGACACTTGCTGTAGTGCCGTAGAGTTGTTGTTTTACGAGCTTGGTCATCGATATAAAGGGCCAATACTCAAGCAAAACCCAGTTGCTGTAAGGCTGAATGGATTTTTAAGTGACCGGTCTTTGGTAAAGGTTGTATGAATTTTTCAACCCGGCGATGAGCATATTTGAAAATATAAATGGTGGTATCTATTTATTTAAACTGATACGCCAACCACCCCACTTGAAGTGGGGATTTTCCTGCTCCTTAGGGGACAGGTTCTGATTTCTTGTAAAGCCTGAGTAAGCTTTTCTGATACTTTGGTTTTGGGTTTGAAATCAACACCAAAACTGGAAATAATTTTACTCAATAATGATAACCTTGGGATCGAATTTTTCTATCGTTAAAATAAAACAAAAAAGATTTAATGTGGACGTTTTGTTATACAAAAAATAGCTTTCCTGGGGTGGAAGTCTCGTCACCACGATAATTGTTACATACCGAATATCAGTATTATTTGAATTAAGACTAATCAGCTGTTCACTTGCGGCCATCTTGGATAGCCAGATCTTCATACAAATATTATCGATATTCAGTAGGTAAGAATTACCGTAGTGATGAGACTTCCAGCCTTGGTTGCGTAAGCCGTACAAACTGTATAAAGGCCTAGAAAAACTTACTTAATGAAAATTGAAAAATACTGAAACATCGTAGAGTTAAACTCAAACTTATCGTTTTGCAGAAAAAATTATAAAAATTAAAACGCTGACTAGAGGCGCTGTTTTATATTACGTAGTTTTTTTGGGTAGAACGCTATTGTTGAGTTTTGGACAAATGTTAGAGCTGTGAAGGACCCTTACTCCTCTTTATTCCTAAGTTGCTTCCTCCGTGAGGTCCTCAGTATATTATGATAGATGTGTGCAAGATTGAGCGGCCCACCTCTGAGGGAATTCCAACAGTTATTAGATCTAAGAATTTATGTAAAAAAGAATAAGTCGAGGGTGTCAATCTGCCTCGAGGGGCGGTGGAGGTTTATATTAAAAACTTTTAAATTATTTTTCTCGCGTAATTCAAACTTCACTTTAAATCAAAGGTAGGTACACGCGGGCACCTTAATACGCATTTCTTTTTCAGACGCCTTTTTTTTGGAAATCGGCACACAACTGTAGGTAAGTTTACGTTTTATATTTTGAAGCCATGGAAGGTTGTGGGCTCGAATCCCGGCGGAGCACAAAAGATATATCATTTAGATTTTCAAATATGCTCTTCGCTGGATGAAAATGCATATACCTTTACCAAATA
Organism: Agapetus fuscipes; assembly: GCA_951799405.1. Classification (NCBI taxonomy): domain Eukaryota; kingdom Metazoa; phylum Arthropoda; class Insecta; order Trichoptera; family Glossosomatidae; genus Agapetus; species Agapetus fuscipes. The sequence continues at coordinate 2,873,252 of OX637340.1, read as the reverse complement.
CCGATCACTAAAGGTCCATACAGCCTTAGAGAAACTTCTTGTCTTGCTTGAGAATTGGCGCTTTCTACAGCGACGATCAAGCTCGCAGAGGACTCTTGAGGTGTGATACACACAAAAACTGCCCTCATCAAATAAATCATCCTAATATATTATTATTATTATCTTTCTATATATATAATCTAAGTTTTAAAGATATATTAACATTTACAATTCATGTTAAATGTTAAAAACAGACACGTGTAAGTTCGCGCTTACAAATGCTGCATGTGTATTTACATGTTAAAAACTAAACGTCAAATTAACACAGAACCTGCAACTTTTGCTGACCTTCCCCAAAACAGAGCTAATCTGTACATGAAATTATGTATCACCTTTCAATAACGAGTCCGAAGTGTTGACCACAGGACTACGGACCGATCACAAGTCTATACCTATATCTTTTTTTTAAAATAAAATTATTTTTTCATAAACGTAGTTTAATTTTCACAATAAAAGAAAAAATAATTTTATTTTTAATAAAATGAATTTTCACTGTGTGAATACACAAACCCTACAAAATCTATATATTTTTAATTAATTTTATAAAAATGAACTTTCACAAAGTAACTGCCGACAATTAGCCGACTTTAGATAATGTACTAGTAAGTATCTAATATTAATCGCCCGTGACCTTAACAAAAAATAAAATTTTCATAAGTTGAATTAATCAAGGCGCAAATCTGAAGGCTGATTTAAACCAAAAATTATTCAAAACTTCAGAGGGATGAAAACTCAATTCACTCGTTAACAAAGTGAGGGCTGATTCAATTGCCTCCTCCCGAAATCTCCGACCTCAAGGCGGGAGAGGACGCGCAAATTGACACTACGCAAAGAATTCATAAATATGACGGGCGCAACTTTCATCACTTTTCTATAAAATTACGCGGTGACGTCATAATGCCGCGAAAACCTGTGCGGACGGAGCTCAGTGCGGGGAAAACTTGGCGGGAAATCTACATTTTAAATTTGCGAATGAAAGCTGTGCGAAAAAATGGCGGCCCCCCCCCCCGCGTGTGTCAATAGAAGTGATTATTTAAAATTATTTACGTAAAATATGTGCGGACGCAAATTAAAAGGAATGTCAAAAGGCGTTCATTCTTCTTCTTGTGCCTCTGCAGGGAAACTTGGCGATCGGTTCGAATCCCGTTTCGGTGTTTATTTCAAACCTTGAATAAAAAAAATCGACTTGGCTTACTTAGCCTTCACAAGAGATGAGTACCAGCCCTATCGGAAGCTGGGAAACCCCCACTTCAATTGAAGTGGTTGGCGTAAGGCCGGCCCTCTTACCTGCAAAAATAAATAGGTTCAACTCGCCACATGCAACCCATTCGGGGATAACGCGGCGAGAAAATTACACTATATGTGTAGCTTAGTTGCGTTGTGTTGCGTTCTTTCATTAACTTCTTTTTATATGCTCCTTTTCACTACTATTTATAATTATATATCAAGAATTTATCATTGATTTTTCTGAGTTCTCTTTTGTGTATTTTCTTGCGATGAAGAGTATGATATTGCCGTGTATTGTGACCATATATAACTTTTCTATAGGTTCCAGTGCGGGTCATTTCTTCCCCGCCGGACGCAAATCGGAAGTTGGCAAGCGGCAATACGGAAGATCGGCGGATCGCGACTAGACTTATTATGTTACAATATAATCATATCCGCCCTGGGCATGGCAGAGCGCTTCACGCAACACGCACAAATTTGATAAATGGAGCGGCGGTGTCAGGCCGACGCGAAACTTCCCTTGGAGAGAATTTTTCCTCCGCCAGCTAACTATGACGACACTGAAATCTTTAATTGCTTTTTTCATCCCCTTCGCCCGCGAATTAAGTGATTAATTATCTGCGAGCGTCGCGGGATTTGTCAGGAGTGCCTGCGCCTCAAGTGCCAAAAAATACGTTGAAACTCAAGCAGAGCGTATCAACAATGGAGACTCTTTTTAAGTTTCTGAACATTTTACGATGTATCTCTCAACGGCATTGTCTGAAACTGTGTAATAAGAGAGATCTGACAGATAGAGGACATCTTGTCCTACCATGTCTACGATGGACTTTTTCAGAGTGAAGTGTGATTATGAAGATGATCTTGATGAAAACTAAAACGTCCGGAAGCTCCAGCTCCCATAGACAACGGCAACAGATCCTGGAAAACATCTCTCCAGCATCATAAACCAGCCGTGTAAGCCTTAAAATTCTTAATCATTTTGAGATGGGGTAGGAAGAAATTGTGGTACTGGAGGAACCACGTGGATAGAATAGTCAGTTGGACTGTTGGAGAATTTCCCATATGCCTGCCCACAGTACCAGCACTTGTTGGATATTGCTTGCAAGGAAGACCAGTCAAGAGATGGAGAGATAGCTGGAACTCTGCTAAGAAAGGGGACAACTTCCATTCAATAGCAGATTCATCATCATCATCATGAGAGACCTGGATGGACAATGGCTGAATCAAGGATTCTCCTCCACTCTTGCCTGTCCTTCGCCTTGTCTCTTCAATCAAACAATCATGTATGCCTACCTTCGCTATGTCTGCATTGACACCGTCCATCCATCGCATTTTTTACCTTCCTGAGCTGGAAGTCTCATCACCACGGTAATTCTTACCTACCAAATATCGGTAATATTTGTATGGAGACCTGTCAATCCAAGATGGCCGCAAGTGAACAGCTGATTAGCCTTCACACAAATATTTCCGATATTCGGTAGGTCAGAATTGTGGTGATGAGACTTTAAGCCCTGGTCTCCTTCGGCCTTGTGGTGATGAGTATGTTGGACGCTTAAAGGGGTTTGCGCCGACCATCCAATCTTCTAATTAATATTTGACCAGCCCGCTGCATATTGATGGAAGTAATCATATTGGTCTCTTTCAATAACAGATTATTAATCTAAGCAAAAAGAAGAAGAAGAGATTTGTTGGTGAAACGCTGTGGTTGAGTGCTAACGCTAGGTTCTATACTTGGGGTCCTGATGGGCCGCCGAGAATCAATCTTCTTCGCGTCTCGCTCCACGGAATTTTTGAATGGCCGCCGAGTTGGCCCGTGAGGGATTTTTCTTTAAATTTTCTCGACCGCCTGTCACTTAAGGGGAGCACGCCGCCTCCCACCACGCACAAGATGTATGGGCCGTGGGCTCATTTTTTTTTATAATAAAATGCAATATTATTATTATTACTTACCTCAGCATTGTCTTGCCTCTTTTCACTGTTATGTTATTCTTACTGCGTTGTACTTACATAATATCGGTCCAAAAAAAGGCAGCAGTATTTTTTTTATATATCTCAGATTTATTTTAGAATTTAGATAGAACACAATATGGACATTGTACATACTGAGATTTTTCACCCATTTATTGATACCAGTAAAATGCTCTCTCGCTTCACGAAAAACCTTAAACAAGCGTTGAAGAAGGGCCGAGAGATCACTATAGTGTATCTGGATTCATCCACACATACCAGCATGCCCGACCATGTACTACGTAGAAGACTCCAGACAAGCACATACGTACTCTCACGATCTACCCAGAAGTGCATTGATATTTATAGACCACTATTGGAATATTCTTATCCTGTCATTCGATTGAAGCTACTCTCGGATTAAAGATCACTGACTTTCCAAATCGGGTAGGGGATTCGGCTCTTTGATCAACCACATCCACTACTGCCTGTCCGAAGCCTTCCTCCTTCAGATCCATATTTCTACCGATAATAGTCTACTACCACAAAAATGCTGAAGCAAATATAATCATTACATTTGCTAGCAAAATTATTAGCCTTAATTTAAGCATAGAACGAAGTCTGTAGGTCACAAAATGACACTCATTTACTCAAAAGTTCGGTCTACATCTGGCTTGGACCACCACTGAAATAATTTACATAAAATCCCCATAGAAAAAGTAAAATGACTTCAAGTTCTTATACGTGTAACACACTTGCGCCCAACTTGGGATTCCTTATAAAGGAGAGTGAAATATTAATAAGAATTTCTTTTCTTTTCCTCCAACTATAGCGAGAGTATGTACGCGCGAGCAGCGTAAAAAATATTAGCTTGTTACTCTGTCGAGCGGCACAATGAGGGGCCTAGAGGGAAAGTGGAAAGTTGCCCCAAATTATCCCTCTCGGCGCCCTCTCCTTGTAAAAAATATCGCAAATCTGATGTAAACACGTCGTTTAATTTGCACTTTTGCCCCCAAAACTCCCCTAAACGATCGTCCGGGTGGCGCGAATTCTTTTCCACGCCGAGAAGAATGTTCTTTCATTAATATTTAACTAGTCAGATTCTTTTTTGGCGGCTGCTAGAAGGAAAGGGAAAGGGGACAGCTGATGTAGACCCAGGAGGAGATCAATCAGTCTGCGGTGGACTTGGGCAGAAACCATCACTTCTTACCCCTAGCGAGAACCTTCATTCCAAATCGAAAAAAAATGCGGAGTTTTTTGAAGAATTTGGGAAAGAGTTAATTTTTTAAACTTTTAATAAAGTATATTTTTTTGCTGGTTGCAATCAAAATGATTGATAGGAACAATATCTTGGTTGGTTATTAATTATGTATTTATTCTTTCTTGTAGTTTACATAGGGCAATGAAAGACTCTAAAGAAAACAAACCACTCGTATTCATACCCACACCTGGTCTACCTTGATAAATAAATAAAAAATACGGGAAATAATTGCTATACACACATCAAAAATTAAATTAATTACACTATATTTATATTGTTACCTGAGAATGATGCATTGATAGTAGACAGACATTTGATTAAAGAAATATTGCAAAATATATTTATTCTTACTAGACAGATGATTTTTTAGCGATTTTTTCAGGTGCGTATAATTATATTTCCATGGATGTTCACGCATCCATAATATTATGCATTCTTGTTTGTCTTCCTGTTTTTTGGTTTTCAAGAGTAACATGCCAATTCCATTGTGATCATGGAGGTAGTAAATTTGCTCTATTTTTGATGACGGTGATGTATTATTTCTGAATATACTTTGTCCATCTAGACGTAAAAAACACGTAAGTATAATTCCCCTTCTCAAATGCTTAGAGCACAATTATATGCATACTTTTTGAATAGTTCATTAAAAACAAAAACAAACATGAACTTTTAATAAAAAACTTTGTTTTATCCCACTGATTTTAATGAGTATTTATTTACGAAAAATCTTTTTCAGAGATACCTCTCCATCTTTCTTAGATACTCTAATATCTAAGGTATCTAAAAAAACGTTTTTTCGTAAATAAATACTCATTAAAATCAGTGGAATACAACCAAGTTTTTTTTTATTAAAAGTTCATATACCGGAGTGATGTTTTCCGGGATGAACTGAGTTCTCATCAAGATCATCATCATCATCATACTTCACGCTGAAGATGCCCATCGTAGAAACCCATCGTAGAAATGGGCGAAACGTCCGGAAGCTCCAGCTCCCACAGACCACGGCAACAGATCCCGGAAAACATCTCTCCAGCATCATCAGCCGGCCGTGTAAGCCTAAAACTCTTATTCAGTTCATATACCTACATATATATTTTTTTAATCAAATATTTAAAATAGAATTCCACAATGTATCACCAAAACAATTTGAAAAATCATAATTTTTGGTTTACATACGCCCATCATTTATTAAAGCCTCATCAATAGTGGTAGAGAACGTAAACAGCGTGCTGTGAGAAAATCTGAAAGAAAAATGTGAGAGGGAGTGAGGGCTAATAAAAGAAGTGAGAGAGGAAACTTCACATGTTTATTTAAAATAATAATATATCTACATTTTCATTACTTAGATCGAATTGAAATTTAAATTTCTCGTGGATTCCCCCCCCCCGGCTAGCACTCAAGCAGATCCTACCCACCCTCCCGCTTCCCCATTCAACCAAGGTATAAATTTTCTATCCAATCACACAATTTGCATTCTATAATATTAATATATAATAATTTGATTTCATTCACATTGTTTTTATTTTTTCGATTTATACAAACATGCTCGCGTTATATTCACCTCTGCCAGTACACTTAGTATGAGTTGCAAAACTTGAGAAAAGTAAAGTTTACGGAAAATATTAAAGAGTGATAGTACTCCCAAAATCTGTCGTTTTTGTTTTTTACACTTAGCAAAAACGTTTTTACGTCTTAGCAAAAGAGTTACAGTGATGAAGAAAATCATGTTCAAACAAACAAAAACGGCAGATTTTGGGGGAAATCACTCTTTAATAAATAATTGCTGTAAACTTTACATTACTCAAGTTTTGCAGCTCCTACTAAGGGTACAGGACAATATAACAAAACGTCTCAACAAATAACAAACAACATAATTTTCAATAAACGCTATCATTCTCTTTATATTATTATTTTAGACAATATATTAATTTATAAAGCATTCAAACCTATTTCGCTATTGTACAATAATTATTATACACTTTTTTTAAAAAAGACGTTTTCTTTTTGTTGTATTTTCTATAAAAATTCTAGCTAACTAATGCAACTCTATATTGAACAGGTATTATCGGTGTTTCTGCTCATATCTTTTTTTACATACAGCCATGCTGAGCGTTCACGCGGGTCGCTCTCTACGCATTATATATAGTATAGGATCTATCAAACACAGTAGCGGGGCCCACACACATTTAAATGCACGGCGCCGTGTGACGCAAACTCTGCCAGAGGTGGTTCTAACTAGAATGATCAGTATATCACATTTTAATAATTATAGTTCATCCATTGTGGTAAGTGTCCACATCAGACAAGATAGTCGAGAGAATAGGGTTGAGATTAGACTCACAAACGGAAATTTGTGCTAGAGCACTCGTGAACTATCTAATTCAGTGGTTCTCAAACAACCAAAAAAAAAACACAAAAGCATCGGAAGGGCTCTGCGGAATAATCGTTTTGCAGATATTTTTTTCAAAGCAACGGTACAAATTTGATGAAACCCTTGTCGATTGTTTCAGTTAAAAAAAAATTATGCCAAAAAAAGTCGTCCCTTGTCAATAAAACAATCAATAAAAATAATCGGATAGATGTTAAGAACCTCTGATCTATTCACATTTTGAGGCTCTCAGGGCTGCAATTTTGATAACACCCATAGTTCTAGTATTTAAGAAATAGAAAAAGTTTTTTTTTCAATTCGCATTCTTCTTCACTGTCAGACAATAAATTTGTCATTCCATTGTTCTCCTTTTCTAAAAACTCTAAGCAGGCCACCAATAAACCTTTCATAAAAGGTTATCTGTCTCTCTCGCACTTGCTTACTTCAAATGCATCCATCCCCCTTTATCGCGAAAATCGCTTAGTGACAGTTAAAGAAATCCCAAGCCAGGGGTCCAATTTAGATTCCTAGCCTTAATATTCACTTGCAATGCATCTATCCCCCTCCTCACTTGCTTATTTTCAGTGCATCTATCTCTCTTCCTCGCGAGAGTTGCTTAGTGACGACCAAACTCGCCAGGGATCAAAATTGCGCCCCAGGCTTCCATTTGTGAGTCTAATCTCGACCCTGTTCTCTATGGTATTGTGTCTGTTGTGGACACTTACCATCAAAGTTAAACAGCTGAAATTCATATTATTTTGTACATCACAATAAATCTATAAGTAACGTCTAGGATTCTTACGCGCTCCCGGCGAGAGCGTGAAAGTGTACGTAGAGTGAGCGTAATGCATTCAACACAGGCAGCTCGTCCTAAAAAGTAAACCATAGGAAAACATCGCGACTTAATTCACTACTACAACTTAACAGCAAATTATCGTAACCTTAACAATGAGACAATTGACTATCAACATTTAACTAACTAGGTAATTCAATTATAAACCGTACAGAACCCAACGCGGCAATCAAGGATCTTTTTTATACAAAATAATGGAAATACAGAATGTCGATTCGATAGATCAGCTTGTGTTCCATATCAGAGGGCTAGATTTCGATGCTTAGTAAGAATTTCAGAAATAAATTTCATTGTTTAATAATGAAATCCCAAAATAAAAATACAGGCAGCTTTTCCAAGACATGAAAATCAGCATCCTTGGAAGATGGGACACCATCATTTTAAGTGAAGTGGTTGGTCCCCTTACCTGTGAAAATAAATAGGTTCCACGTGACACATACAAACCCTTTGGGGACAAAGCAGTAATAAGTTTCACTACATGTGCAACAACCTTCTCTCAGGGTCAGTCTCCCCACCACTGACTCACGCCCTGTATATCCATCCCATCAGGAGATGTGTCACAGGACTCGCATGCAAAAGTTATGTGAGATACGAGTGGCAGAAGGCCCTTCAGTGAAGCTAAACTTGCACTACATGTGCAGCTTCTCTGTGTTTCCATACATTTATCTGTTTTCTTAAAAAAACAATGAGATTGCCGCCTTTGATTCTGCACGACTCACATTCAACCAATGCGTCTTCCACGATGCACGAAGTTTCTCTTCATTATCATTAAATACAAAAATTGTAATATTATAATATAATGCGTTTTTTTTTCTTCCAAAATATTGTATTTATTTGTTAGTTATATAAAATATGGTAACCCGTTGAGTAATGTAAAAAAACCTATTTAGTTGTGTCTACGCCGTGAGAGCATTATTGCAAGCTGTACCCGAAGTGTAAAATTTTATCTTTAAACTCAAGTAGAGCGTTTACTAATAATGTATGAAAAATTAAACGATCAATACATGCACTGTTTTAGTATCCACACATTTTTTCGGTAAACTCTATGGTTGAGTTGAAGCTTTAGATCAAAATAAAGTAAATAGAACCCTTTGGAATATAAGAGTCGTTTGGCGTGCCTACAAGGTAGTGTTATCTGTAAGGCAAAGTATGTATATGAGAACTATCGAACAAAAATTGTCCGTATTTTAGGTCTCTTTTTATGATGTTTGAGGGCTATTTCAGACACACAATAATTTGCCCGGATTTCTATAGATTACCGGAAGAATTGTGTAAAAGCTTTCAGACATATCCGTACGTTTCTGACTTCTGACCCGGCGCCGGATGAAAAAAAAAACAGAAAAACCGAGGGCAGAATGAGTCTAGTATGTAATCGCTATATTATGCTTATTTTTTCATTGCCTACCTACTAACGCTCCATGGCACGAGCATTAGAATATGGAAGAATCTATCATGCGCTATTTATTTAATGTATTATGATCAATAGTTCAACTGCCCTATGCATATGAACGTAAGCGACACGCAAACTTTGAGTGTCCCATTCTGCTACATCCCGTATTGCTTACGCCCTTGAGAAAAAAATATATATTAGAAAACTGCAAACCGACTGGCGTCCGCCTGAGTTCCAAAGTCGCGTCATTACAAGTCTAGAAAAGTTAGTTCCTCAAGAGCAGGCTAAGCGTTCGGTTGTTTGTTGAAGTTTTGTAATTTTTCATAACATTGCGGTTTCGATTCCTGATTATTTTTTGACTGTTAATAGGAAAGTAACCTGAAGGTAGGGGGGCTAAACGTAAAGGTTCACACTTGGGGCACAGATCACACATGATCATTAGCATCACCGCGCACTGTCGACTGTAGAATATATGTATAATATAATTGATGTTGTACTTTTGCGTTTAAACTGAATCAGTCGGTTCATCAGAGTCGTAATTTGACGATAATAATTAACGTATTGTACCTATCGAAACACAGCTCCTTACAAACGAATTTCAAATAAATTGAAATGAGAACACATTGTTATGTATGTACGAGTATGACGTCACCAGGACGACTTGAGTTAGTTTCAGTGGACCCAGGAGGGAGCTACTGAGTAAGCAGGCGGCCTCTGCTGTGGTCCCAGGGAATCTTCTGAGGAAGATCCTCCACCAGTTCCCGTGAGGGAGCCGTGGAACAGCTGTTGACTGGGTTGGCTTTGTTGGAGACTCTGATGTTGTTGTTGCTGCTGCTGTTGTTGTTGTTGCAGTTGCTGTTGCTGCTGCTGTTGTTGTTGCTGTTGTTGTTGTGAGAAATTGAAGTCTAGGGAGCCATCCATTGACAATTCATGCTTGATGACCTGTAAACGAAATGCGAATTTGGTTTAGTTGGTGTGACGGTCATTCAAGATACGAGTATAGTGTGAAGGTCATCATTGTTGGATATGAATGTTCAGTTCTTCGTTTATATCGACGATTTTGAATGGATGGGTCTGTAATACCTGTAATGCAAAATATGCAATCAAGAGAATGCATGAAATTATTATAGACTGACATTTATTCAGCTTAGATTTAGGGTGTTTCTTTGCTTAGTGCCTGTTGTACCAAATTCCAATCAAACACAAATCAAAATTAAATGTGATTTCTCCCATCAAATAAAAATTTTGGTTGCATATACGTAAATAAACAAATGTACATCATCTTTCCTGTTCAAATTCCATCATAATATTACCCACTTCCGAGAAATATTTAACCGAGGTCCTTACCAGAATTAAGCTATCAAATTTGATGTGTCAATCAAATATCCATTAAAGGTTAATGCAACAGGCCTTTAGTGGCTTAATGTTGGATGAAAAGAACAAACTTCTAAAACATCGTGCAGATGGATTCTTTCAGTTTGAAGTCACACAAGCTAAGCTTGAAAATTCGAGCCTGAGACTGGCTTTGACTTTGCTTTTGATAAAAGCGGTAGACGTTCAAATTGCTAAGATTTGGTCACTTGGAACGCAAGGTTCTTCGAATTCACTGAAAAAGCACATAGAAGACATATAATAAATGTCCGGAACTACAAGCGCCGATGGATCATAGCAACATATCCCAGAAAACAGCATTCAAGAAAGCGTAAAGGCATCTTTGGAAGTGTTTGTTTACCTCATCCACGTTGCAGTCGAATGCCCCATGCTCCAGGGTCTCAATGTTGATGTTGAGGTCATCCAGCAGGGCCGTGTTGTTGAGGGCTCCCATCAGCTGTCCCATCATGGTGGAGGCGGAGGTCAGCTGGTCGTGCTGGCTTCCTATTAATGCACCATTCAACAATGGCGAATCTGGGCTGACACCACCTGATAAAAGGAGAATCCCGTGAACCAGACAGTAAGAGGTAGTAAAAAGTTAAGATTACGTCTCGTATATTCATCATCATCATCTTCTAAAGGCAGCGCCTTGTTGTGTCAGCCATTTGTCTCTGTCTGTTGTCATCCTCTTGAGATGCGAATAGGAGGAGACATTCATGAGCCGCTTCAAATCCTCGAAGTATGAAGTTCTTGAGCGGCCTCGATGTTTTTAAGAAAGGTGCTTTGTCTAATCATTACTTTGGCTTTCCTCTTTAAAATGTGACTTGTAAACTCTCTCGTATAATGATGTCCAGTAATAATGAAGCTTTCATTATCAGAAAAAATACTTCAACAACTTCTTTATATCAAGAAATTTAGATTTGAAAGAAGCTATCCACATATTCATTTGTTCGTGATCTGTGGATTTGTTGATGAACAGCGCAGTAATAGAATTGGAATGGATAAAATTTGTTACGGATATGAATAAGCTGTAGGATTACACTCCGACAGAGACAAAGTCTTCGGCACTAGAAATCAAGAAGTATTTTGTTTAAATATCAATTAAATCAATAATACCAAGATTCCATTTACCAATATATGGGTAAAAAGAGTGTAAGCCAAATGATCGAATTAGTGGGAAATGGATGCCCCAATATCTACTTAGTTCTAATCTAATCTAATCTAAGTTGCATGAGGAAACGGTTGAAAATACTATGGTTGTGTAGAGTACATTTCAAGGATCACAACCATATATTTTTTATATAGTCAAAATAAATATATCATTGATAATTTTCAAAAATAAAATGCCGAAAATTTGAGTCTCGCCAAAACGCACCGTGGCCGACTAGCCACGCCGTGACGTCAAAATTACGTAGATGGATCCGACAGACTGACTACCTGGGCCCGTCAGTAAACTCCGAAGATCCGAAGATCCATCGACGTCACACCCGCCTAAATAAAAAAAATGTCTTGTTTTACCGGAAATCGAAAATTCGCAAATTTTAAAGAGCTATAATGTAAAAACTAAGCCAGATATTATTTTTTAAAAACGCAGATGTATTTTTAAAAATGTAGTCTATCATTTTATGAAATAAAAATAAGTGAAATTTTCCTATTGAGCCTAGATCGTTTGTGAATAAATCAATGCACTAATGCTTAAAATATTCCACCCGCAAGAGAAAGAGGCGGACGTGGACTTACTGTGATGCAGCATGTCGGTCATCTGTGGAGGCGGCAGCAGAGCCCCCGGGGTGAGCGGGGTGCGGGGCGGACTGCAGGAGGGGGGGCGCGCCCTCAGGTAGGCGGCGCCGCAGGCTTCGGGGTACGAGGGGGACATGCCGGACACTGACGATGGCGACATACTCTGGAAGGGCGGCACAACAAGCATCAGTAAACCACAAGTCGAGGAAAAACGGTGTTACCTCAATGCAGCGAGTTTTAAAACGATCAAGTTTTCAAGAGTTTCAAAAATACCGTTTTCAGGGAAAGTCGACAAGAGTAGCAGGGTTTACGTTTATTTAAGGTTTGGGTCTTATTTTAGAAGAACACGTGTTTGGATAAACATAAACACGTGTTGCTTGTGGATGGATATGCATTAAATATGAATCTGAAATTTTAATATCTTGACAACATAGATAACATATTATCTATGTGAAAGTCTTCCGCTAGCTGATTGCAAGCTCTTGTAATTTTTTGGTGATATCGGCGAAGTCACATTTTTATTGACATCGAACAATTCGATTTCAACAATGAAAAATGACCCTTTTTTTCTGAAGACTGCAGATTGACCTATCCCAAATGGATTTATTGATTTTCATTGTGCAAAGACTATGTAATCTAACTTTGGGTATGGAAGAGAAAGACACCGTCTGACATCTTGAAACTCAAAAGTGAGGTGGGTTCTCAGAAATTCTTGGATAGAAAATATCTTTCATCTTTCCATCTAATCAAATGATATCGGAAATGGATCTTTTTGAAGAGTAAATAAAATGAAAGGCCTTTAATTGGTGTTACCTCTGTGTGGTGCATAGGTCTGTGCATGCACGCGCAGGGCTGTCTTCCATGCACCGCACAACTCCTGGGAAGGAAGTTCCTTCCGTAGCCTGCACCAGCTGGATACGGAGGCGGAGGACCTGCAGGACCGCTGGCCAACCCGCCCGAGAACCTGTTCACATGGGGATCATCAGTAGGGGAAACCAACGTAGAGAGGTTGCTGGCAAGTTGAGTAGGCATATCAATGATCAAAGCTGAATAACAGATTAGCAAGCCACCAGCAGATTATGGCAGAATATTTTTAGTGTGATTCATTTAAAAAAACACTTTTTTGAATACAAGTAGGTAATTTTAATTTAATCGACAGTGTAAGCTGAAAAAGTAAAGAATTGGTTTATAAAACATTGCAGGGAGTTTAATAAATAATATGATGTACTATGTACTAAGAAAACCTTTTCGTAAATCATGCTTTATTTACTTTAAAAACCTGTATACTGTAAATAGGTTTTTATAATCACTACCATAATAAATCTTTATTTCTACAAATTACTGTTCAAACCATTTTACTCTAGGACGAGACAATATTGATAAGAAAACTTTTGTAAACTAGCTACCGTGCAAAAACTGTAAAAAGCTTCTTCATCAAAGCCTCACAGGTCGCTGCAAAAAATGGTTGAATCGATTAAGTTAGAGGTACTCACGGACTGATGTGGTTGAGGTAGGGATCAGACCCTTGCAGGTTCATGGAGTCGGCGAGGTTTCCTGCGAGTTGGTCTGCCCCGGGAGGCGGTGGATAGTCTTGGGATCCCCAATCTGTGTCTCCACCAAACACTGAGGGAATTGGAGACAAGCGTCCGCAGGAAGACGCGTTTGAAGAAGCCCGTTGTCTGTAGTCTGGGGACAGTTGGAATCCACCCTGGTTTCCTCCACTATGTGATGAACATTGGTCCAATGGGGAGAGTTACGGTTTTCCAGGTGATGGTAGGTGGGTGAGGCAGCGGCGGGATTTGACGTGAAGCGGCAAAAAATAAAGAAAGAAAAAAAAATGCAATACTATATACAGTAAAACACACACAACCTAAATCAAAGTTACTGCCTAGATCATAATTAATTAATGTGTACTTACTTACTAATCCTTGAGTGCCTGACAGAGGTTTAAATTGTCGATAAAAAATAACTGAATTGAATTTTTATTTACAATTAGAAAGGATCATAATCATGACCAAAGCAAATCTTTTCACTAGATCCAGTGATGAAAGATGTTACTTAAACATTGTATTTATTTTGTGTTTTATGAATATGTACGTAAAATCCATTATTTTTGGAAAACACACATTAAGAAGAAAACTTACAAGGCATAATAAATTATGATCGGAAAGATTTTTTTATTTTATGAAAATCGCTACAATTGTTTCATACAATATTGCTTTAATTGTTACATTACTAATGCAGTATAATTTTTCTCTGTCAGGTATAATGATAAATTACTTACATCTTATTATGAAGAAGCTACTTAATGTTAATTCAAAATCATCAGTGTATAATTCTGCTCATGCATACATACCTACAAGTACTGCTCATAAAATAATTATGCAAATTTTGTATTTTTAACCCCATCGCTAATACACCTGCCTTTACTCATCACATTTCATAAAATAATATCGTACCTGTTTTACCATTTAAACATAATATTATACTATTGATTCAACTTGAAAAAACATGCAGAGATGTATAAATATATAATGTTACACTCGTGGTAGAATAACAAAAAAATCGGTAAATTAAATTAACGCATTTACGAGAATATCTACTCTATTTACTTATAAATAGGTTCCACACGTCCCTTTGGGGATAAATTGATAAGAAGTTGCAATGTATGTACAGATCACTTGCATTTAAGTAAGATTCACATGGAAAAGGATTCATCACCTTCATCTCTCAACAGACCAGGGTGGGCCTCGGTTGATCAAGGATTCTCCTCAAGTCCAAGAAATGGATTCTAATCTGATCTAATCTAATCTAATCTAAGTTGCAAAGAGATATTGCATTGGAGATTCACATTACATGCATTTTCACAACCAGACACGTTCGCGCTTGCACATGCCGCATGTGAACCTACAACATAAAAACCGATTGCTTTTGCGAAAGCCATAATTTGACATGGATTCAAAACAATAAGGTTTGTTTAACGACTATGTGGATTTATTTTTCAAGGAGTAAGAGAACCACCATTCATTTTTGTGTATGAAAGATGAAGAAAATAACTTTTCTTAAGAGTTTCACTTAAGTATGGCGAAGCACAACCCTAAGACAAATGCAAACAATGGAAATAAAAACAAGACTTGACTTAATTTTTTTAGATTAATTTAAAGACAAAGCTGCAACTTGCGTTATTGTTTTTGATCAAGTAGTTTTTTAAATTTGTTTTTAATCGGCAAAGGTGAGAATTTTCTTTTTTAGATTACAAACTGCAGTGAACTATCAATTTACATTAGAATAAAAATAATAATAAAGGTTAGTACTTCAGTAGCCTTAATTTTTTGCATCCTTAAATATTTGAATCGGACAGAACAAAAGGAGGCGATACAAGTTTTTTTTTGTCAATGTGATGATATGGAAATGATAAGAAAATGATTTCTTGTTATTCCATATATTTACTAATTTTCCAAAAAAAAATGTGGATTGCCGAGTTTGTTTGTGTACTCATAAGTGAATGAGTATATTTATGATAAATAGTGATATATTAGGCAAGGTAAGAAGTTGATATTTTCACAATAATATGCGCCCAAGCCCCAGGAAATTGAGGAACTAAATCAAAAATTCTGAGCACAATGCCCGGGATGGGATTCTGGCATTTTCGCCAGCACAACAATACATTGGGGTCTGCTCATAAACATAACACGAAGGTGCCTAATATTTCTCAGTCATTTCTCCCGACTCGGAAATTGATTAGGACGAAGGAAGCCGAGTAACGAAAAACGTTCTCGCGGTTTCATATTTCACATGGCGGGTGACTAAACCCCGCTCTATGTATGTTCGGATCGACTATATTATAACGTGTGCGGGCAGTGAAAAAGGTTGCGGACCACTTCCATTAATAATTCCCTTTCTGACATTGTAAAATTGTCATTGTTATGCAAAAACACTTAAAGATATTTTTTTACGAATGTATGATTGTCTGTCTGTGTGTTTCGCACTTGTAAGTGTCTCTAATAATAATATTATTAAGATGATTTATCTTTAGCAGCCAAACGCAAAATATTTATTTGCCTTTCCCTAGCAACCCAGCTGTGTGACGTCACATTTTTTTCATTTAAAATTTGTGCCGAGTCCATTAAAAAATAAAATCAAAATTTAAAAAGGCAGTATGCTATGCGTTTCCTATGGTGCAATTTTGATTTTGCGCCAGTGCAATAACTCGAAAACCACTACGATACTATAATCTAAGTTGTACCTTAATTTCTAAATTCTAAAATCTAATACTAGACTACATGTATGTTTGACTATTAATAATTTTGAAAAAAATCCATAGGGGAATTCTTTATACTAGTTTAATGTAACTAAGTGGTAACTTTCCATTTGAGAAAAAATAGTCATACTTAATATGAGTTGAATAGTCCGTGAAGCACCTTTACAAAGGATATGCCCAAAGAGAGGATCTGATTTTTGCAGCCTGGCGACAAATTTTTCCACTTATTTGTGTACAGGGCTCTTATTCACGATAGGGGATAGAGAAGACTCATCTCGATTTTCCCCGAAAAAGCAATTAATGGTATTGTGAGGCACAATACCTTTATTCCTTTTTCGGGGAAAATCGAGATGAGTCTTCTCTATCCCCTATCGTGAATAAAAGCCCAGTTTTGTGTACTTTTTCATAGTCAAAAAAACATAGTAAAATCTTTTTTGATTTTAAAGTTATGTATTTGACAAGAGAAACCTTGTTGAACTGCGTTAAAACTGATTTCAAAATAATATTCTAACTGTGCTATTCTTTTGACATTTTAGTCGCCCGTTGAGCCCACGGTTTGACAAACTAATGATGCATTTGTATGAAGATCTGTCAATCCAAGATGGCCGCAAGTGAACAGCTGATTTGTCTACTTACAAATATTACCGAAATTCGGTAGGTAAGAATGACCGTGGTGATGAAACTTCCAGCTCAGGCATCATTAGTTTGTCAAAGCGTAGGCTCAACCGAAGACTAAAATGTCTAAGAATAGTACCTTTAGGGTGTTATTCACACCCTGCAAATCCATGGTTCAGCCGCCGCCTAAATTGAATTTGAAAAAAAAAACGATGGTCCATGGATGAGCTACGGATCAAACGTGTTGTGAATAGCATGCCTCAATTACGTTTGAATGCAATGCAATTAAGTCCACACGTTATTATTAAATTAAAAAGGATTTAATGAGTTACTCCTATGCAACTAAAAACGCAATTAAAATACACATTTAGTGTAACTTCTTGCCTGCGTTATCCCCGAAAGGGTCGAATGTGGCGATTCGGGACGTATTTATTTTTACGGGTAAGGGGGCCGGCCTCACACCAACCACTTTCATTAGAAGTGGGAGTTTCCCAGCTCCCGGATAGGCTGTTCTCATTTCTTGTGAAGGCTGAGTAAACCTTGAAATCGAACCCTTGCTCTCGGCATGGAATGCAAGCATTTTACCAATTGACTAATAGGCCTTTTTGACGAGCTTGGTCGTCGTCGCTACAAAGCGTCAATTCTCAAGCAAGACCCAGTTGCTGTAAGGCTGGATGGACCTTTGGTATGTATATGAAGAAACATAAAAAAACGCAGTCAAAAATATATATTGATATTTTTTTTGCCAGGCAATGAAAATCATATGATCCCTTTTGACGGATAGTTTGTAAAGGTGGATGCTCTCAGTGCCATATCCATTTGTGAGTTTAGTCTCGACACTGTTCTCTCGACTATTTAGTCTCATGTGGACATTTATCATAAATGAATCAGGTATAATTGAATAAATTAATATGTTTGATCGTTACCTGTGCAGGGGCGAGTCTGGGAACATGTCGAGTCCTTCTGAAACTGAGCTACTCGGGCTGGGGGTGGCGTCCGCTGTAAGGCCACTTCTTATAGCCTCGACCTGAAGGAAAATGTAGGATTTATAATTTACAACATTCTTTGAAAATTGTTTTTTTGAAGAGGAATGCGATTCATCAATCAATTCTACTTGGCCAGTTGTCTTTATGCGAAAGCAAAAGTATGTGTGCATGCAATGGCATCATTTTCTTTTTTGTTGAAACAGGGTCGAAGTTATGGTGAAATGGGCATGATGTAGTTCAGGACCGATCGACCGGTCCGTAGTCCAGGTGGTAACACTTCGGACTCGTAACTGGAAGGTCGTGGGTTCGAATCCCGGCGGAGCACAAAAAATATCCCATTTATATTTTCAAATTTGCTCTTCGCTGGGATGAAAAATTCATAAACCTTTACCAAAGACCGGTCATCAAAAGGTCCATCCAGCCTTACAACAACTGGGTCTTGCTTGAGAATTGGCGCTTTCTACAGCGACGACCAAGCTCGCAGAGGGCTCTTGAGGTGTGATACACACAAAAACAGCGCTCACCAAATAAATCAGCCTAATTTAATGTGATTCGAACCAACGTATTATATTATTCCAAATACGCTAGTCAAACATGCGCTTTTACCCCTCGGCCATAACACCGACGCGACGTTTACTATCAAAAAATTGCAGGAAAAAAAACAAAAATAAAAATAGCGGAAATACGTGTAGAAACAAGTAACTTTTGCAATAGTTTTCAATAAAATGATCTGCCATAAAACTACCATCATATTCGAAAACAGAAACAATGCAATTGCAATTATGCACTAAGCTGCACACATCGTGCAACTCCTTAAAACACCTCGCAAATGTCTAAGAATAGCACTGTTAGAAATTATATTAACATAAAAATGTCATCAAAATGTGAACCTTCTTTTTCGCCCTCCCCCTGCGTTTCTCAAACTTCGACGTCTCCATCGATGCGGCCCGTCGCCTCACAGACTTGCCGGGCTTGGCGTCGGGGTTGATCATCCACCACGAGGACTTCCCAGTGCCCTCGTTCTGCACCCTCATGAAGCGGTTGTGCAGCGATAGGTTGTGCCTGATTGAGTTCTGGAAAAATACAAAAAAAAAAGATATGATAAAGTTTGAGAATGCATGAAAATTAGAAACTTACTTGTATGTTTAAAGATTTTAAATTATGACTACGGTCGTTCGACATTTTTTGGAATGAAAAAAAACGGATGTTACTGACCGTGAGTAAAGAGAAGAACGATTTTCTCCAAGTTTCGTCGGAGTCATATCCGACGTCTTCAGGAGACGTGTGTCTTCTACAAGGAAGAAACACGAACTGTTTTATGTATTTAATTTAATTGATGTTTCGTTTTTTTAATTTTAAGTCAAAATGGAATTCTTTTCATTTTTTTTCTACAGTGATTGTTTGGATTAACTATCATTTGATTTAAAGATGACTGACTATAAATAGAATCGACTTCAAAATCACATCTTCCTTCCACAATCTGCGCTAAAAAACGGAATACACCATAATGTGAGAGCTATTTTTTTTATATTTAAAAAATCAACTCCTATCATTCATAAGACACATTCGCCCAGTACACATACAAACATCGCTCATGTGAAATAACCTCTGTTGGAGATAAGCCAAATAGGCACTAAGGGGACGATATGTAGGTATGTACCTAATTTTCTCAATGACAATATTCCTTGAGTTAAAGGTTGGTATGAGGCTGACCACCCATACTGTAAAAAATGGTTCACTCCGCCAATGTTTCAGGGAAGGTAGGCTAGAGTTGCAGGGCTTGTGTTCATTTGAGATTGGGTTTTATACTGTAGGTTCACATGCGAACTTATACGTGTCTGCTTGTGAGAATGCATTTTATATAAATCTTAAATATAAAATATCTTTGCAACTTTGATTATAGATTATATTATATAGACAATGTCTTCAGTTACTACTTCTTTGCGTTGATTCAATGTATTAAGTGATAAAATCCTCAACAAAATGGCATGGCGGACATTTTATGCGAGCAACGCTTGAATAATCATTAACATCATAAAACTGTGGGATTGGTGCACGATTAAATAGCTCTGTCAAAAATTGGCTTCACCCTCAGCGCGGCAGTAAAGTCGACGGAGCTATTTTCGGTAAACGGAAGTGCATTTTATTGCCGAGCGGAAGCTATGAATACAGGTGAGTCGCTCTACTGTAAAACCGTACAGTGACACTTGTGTAAAAAATGTATGGAACTAAAACAGCGCCTCTATACGAGAATTTAAGTTTGCAAACAATTGTTGTTTGTACGTTTTATACTACTTTTATAGTTCCTGAAGTATAAGTACAATATAACGTATAGTTTCACGTATTGATAGTGGCGGATGTAAGGTGTTTGTAGGATGCAACGAGGAAAACTGAATAAAAAGTAGAATTAACTGTTTTGATTCGTTAACCAAATCTCAAATGGACATACACCCTGCAACTCTTGCCGTCCTTCCCTGAGACAGGGGTGACATTGGCAAAGTGAACCATTTTTACAGCATGGGTGGTCAGCCGCATACCAACCTATAAGTCAAGGGAAGGACGGCAAGAGTTGCAGGGTGTATGTCCATTTGAGATTTGGTTTTTATGTTGTAGGTTCACATGAGGCATGTGCAAGCGCGAACTTGTACGTGTCTGGTTGTGAGAATGCATGTAATGTGAATCTCCAATGTAACATATCCTTGCAACTTAGATTAGATTAGATTAGATTAGATTCGTTAGAAAAGACATTTTTAAAAAGATCAATTTGTAATTTGTCGTTTATGTTCCTTGACTTATAGGTTGGTATGCGACTGACCACCCATGCTGTAAAAATGGTTCACTTTGCCAATGTCACCCCTGTCTCAGGGAAGGACGGCAAGAGTAGCAGGGTGTATGTCCATTTGAGATTTGGTTTTTATGTTGTAGGTTCACATGCGGCATGTGCAAGCGCGAACTTGTACGTGTCTGGTTGTGAAAATGCATGTAACATATCTTTGCAACTTAGATTAGATTAGATCAAAAAAGATTTTGAGCGCATGCTTTACGAGTACCGATTTTGTTAGAAAGTAAGTATACGATACACATACTACTTTAGGATTTTAAGGTCGAGTTCTCTCTTAGAAGGTCCGTTTTTTCAGCTTAGTTTTCTTACTTTTAATTTAAATAATAAGTCCCTTACACAAACAATGTAGGTACTCATATTACTTGAAAGTACAAGTAAATACTTCAACACTTTTTGAAGAATTAAAGAAACGAAAAATTGTAATACAAAGACGATCAAAATTTACTTAATCAATATTTGGGCATGTGATAAATCGTCTACGGCAAATAGAGGCGACAATAAAAAAATGTTGAAGCAATCGAAATTTCACGATAAATGCGTGTTTTTTTTGTGTAATATGGACTCGCCGCCGAAGGCCGATATAGTTCGACCTTTAGCTAGCTCTGCATCGACGCGAGAGTTAGATTTCGATCGCCCTCGCCGAAGGTCCATATCGTTAGACCTTTCGCTAACTCTACATCGACGCCAGAGTTAGACATTGAATCTCGCCGCCGGAGGCCGATATAGTTCGACCTTTCGCTTACTCGACAGCGCGCATCTTGCAACAATATAGTTTGTTCCTGCATCGCGCATAGTTACCATCGCACCGCCGAAAGAAGGAATCATCTACTTCGCCATCGCTGGATTCGTCTTCAGGAACAAGAGAAGCTCCAGGTAAGTCCCTGCAGTTACTTTTTGATTCTGTTGGCGTAACCAGAAACCCGCCCCTTGGGAATAGAAGGAATCCTAGTGGTTGAAACTCCCTGTGGATACAGGAAACCCAACATACAGTCCATTCATCCAAAACCTATCATTTTATTATTTATCAATATTTCCATGTTCAAAGATTAGTGTGCTACGCTTTTTACCTTGAACGGCAGACCCGCCTCTGTGAACAAACTGTCACATTCGAAAAGCAAATTGTCAAGTATTCGTCTCATTGTTTTTAGTGTAATTTTACGATTGGCAACCTTTTATAGTTTTTAGTTGCGTACGGCGAATGTAAAAGTTTAGTGCCATAGTCGCGGAGATTTCGGGTTAATAATAAACGGGGTGGGGTGGAGCATTGTCTCTGGCCGCAGGACGTTAAAGCGGCCGTTAACGATCGACTTTTAGAACTCTTTTTACTATTCAAAGCAAATAATATTTCAACCACAAAGTCATTATCTGCGATCAACGTTTCAAAACAATATGCGAGTCGTAAAGCCGCAACGCAGGAGAGCCAACGCATCACGGCAAACCTGGCTTGCTTGCATTTCACAAGCGGTGTGTTTGCAAGGATGGGCTCTTCAATGTTGCTAGTTTTTTGACAAAAATTATACATGACAGTCGAATTAATTTACTTAATATAACGTTGTGTCGTGTTGGGTTCAAAACGTATTTTCTACTTCATTTAGTTGTAATATTAAATTATTGCGTTAATACTTAACAAAAGGAGGTTAAAAACTCTTATGCGGACAAGGTCATTTTAGAATAATCTATAAGGTTGAGTATGAAAGGGGGATTGCTTACAACAGAGAAAAATTGTTGTGAAAATAAATGTAAAGTTCTTAAGCGACCTCAGATGAAATTGTGGAAACATCACCGTTTTTTAGACACAGTTTTTGTAAGGAAATGGTACTACTGTTGTACTCTGAAATTTAAATACTTACTAGCTAATTAGTTGAGATATTTTTTTACTTTACAATTTTCATTTTTGTTTCTTTATATTCATCTGCAAATTATGCATACATCTACTATAGATATAGAAGAATATACTTTATTCCAGATTCATTTTTTACAAGTTTTCAACTTGATATTTCGTCACAAATCTACAAATTCCTAGGCAATGAATAAGGAACAAGAAACGACATAATTTCCTTTCACTCCTCGAATACGCGCAATCGTATTTATTATACCTCGCAAAAAAAAAACTTGGAGCAAGGTTCTGAAATTTCCATTTGGCACAATAAAAACTAGAGCTCGGCGGACGTGATTCGATTTTGATTGCGTAAAAAAATAGTTTGCGCGGGATGTAAAAAAGTAAGGGTGTAAAAATTCATGAGCGCGGTCATCATATCGAATATTTACGGAGTTTGTCGAGGAGTTTTGATTCGCGAAAATGCGCGTTTATTGTGAAACGACGTATAAAAAGCAAACTGCGTCAGTTACGGGCGCGCACAAAAGGTGGCAGAAAACTGCCAGATATATGTGCCCGTATTCCGCATCAACTCTCCGATAAAAAGAACTTCTCGAGGACAAATCTGTGATGTACTTACAGGGAGAGGGAAAGGTGCGGGTATATATTGAAGTATTTCATATTATAAGGCAGGAATTTTTGAAATATACACCTTAGATTTTAATAATAATAATAATAAACAAGATTGTCCTGATGATGCCTTGTAGGCGAAAGTGCTAGACAGAAATAAAATTGTAAAAAGTGAATTGGAACTTTGTTAATTTGATTAATATACAATGGACTTTCACTGTGTAAACCATCAAACCCTTAAAAATAATAATAAACAAGATTTATTTGCGCCTTTTTGTGATTTACATCACTACAAAGGCGCAAATTTTATTTGATTTCTTTTATGCAGGATTACGAAAATAGCTTACTATTTCATAAGTAATCATACGAGTATGTAATATGGCAGTTTGCTAATGTCATGTTCTTTTAAAATTTCTAAAGTTAGTACATTCACGGTGTATAAAGTCAGATAGCGGTTAAGCATTGTCAACTCAATTTTTTTTTTTTTTTTTTTAAGAAATCCTGTGCGGGAGACTCCCTAGATTCTAAAGACTCTAGGGGTTTATGACACTTGTTGTAGTGCCGCAGAGGTGTACGAGCCTGGTTGTCGCTACAAAGCGCCAATACTCAAGCAAGACCCAGTTGCTGTAAGGCTGGATGGACCTTTGGTGACCGGTCATTGGTAAAGGATTATGAATTTTTCAACCCAGCGAAGAGCATATTCGAAATATAAATGGTATATTTTTTGTGCTCCGCCGGGATCCGAATCCACAACCTTCCATTTACGAGTCCGAAGTGTTGCCACTACGGACTACGGACCGGTCCAAGATGCCAACGACACGCGGTGTACCTGAGCGGTTACCCATCCAAGCCCTGACCACGCCCAATGTTGCTTAACTTCGGTGATCTATGGGAACCGGTGCTTTCAACATGGCTAACGTCGTTGACAAGAAAAAATAATGTGAAAATAAAACTATGTTATAAAAACAGTATTTTAAATTAAAATTAATGTTCTTTTGTAAAGGATACAACTCTTGCAATTTGCTAATGGTCAACGCATTCTTTACATCTTCAATTATGGTTCAATTGATTTCTTAATTAATATTTCAAACTATACATTCTTAAATAATACAATTTTTCTTTTCTTTGAAAAAAATACAAGTAGGTACATGTTTTTATTGTAAATTGATTTATAATCATTACATCAATTAACTGACAGTAATTTCATGCTTAAAATAAATTTTGCAATTTTTTTAGTTCATTTCGTTTTGCAAAAAAAGGTGTGTTATTTTAATTTATAGAAAAAACAGTAGAGTAAGATAAAAACAAAATAAAAATAAAACTGGATAACACTCGTAGTCATGGCCAGATAATGTGATTTAATATTTAATTAACAGAATGTAAGAGCATCCAATGCAAAAATAAGAAAAATGTTAAAATCCAATACATCCATTAATGAACGGATATCCTGTCTGAAGAGATTAAAAAAAATGCATGAAAAATTCATGCTCTCCTTTGTAAGTCATAAAAGAGATCTGAAAAAATATGAACTTTCTACCGGGGTTTTATACGTTATATAAATAAAATATTTCCTTGAGAGATTTTAAGTTTAAAATATTTTTATACTCTTTAATGTACCTACTTATTTAGATTTCAAATTGCAAAAGATCCCTTGTTTTATGGAAGTTTTCTGAAATCAAATTTATAATAAAATAATCTGAAAAAAAACCTGGTCAAAACAGAGTCTAATTCTACAATGAAAGTAGTCATCTCATTTCAAAATTAATTATTCCCTAGAACACTTATTTCTCTTATTATACGCTTAAAGTACTGAAGAGTTATTTAGTACTGCACTTAAAAAAATAATGTTCTTTTTTTTTCAAAAATACTCTCACCACAAAAAAGCTTAATACAATTTGCAGTACGTATCTACTGCATTTGCAGTACGTATCTACTGCATTTGCAGTACTACTACTAATGTGAGTGGGTATATACGAAGGTGAGTATACAAAAAGATTTGACCCAAATATCTGACACGGCACATCTATTGCCGTGATATATATACAAGAAGACCTCCCCCCCACACCCCCGACTATTAATTCAAAATGCCTGGACGAAAATATAAAATGATAAAGATACTGGGGGGGGGGGGCGCACTATCTCTCACCTAGAGTTTTTCCTCCCTTTATCTTACCTCTCCCCCCATTTCCGAACCACCCCCCTTCACCCAAAAACACACCCCCCAGACGGGGACCTACCCTTATACAGGCGCCACTGTACCTACATCCCTTGGCGGAAGGTAAAATTGTCTGTGCTAGGAGAGAAGGAAGCGCAAGAAAATATATACTGGAGTTATTTAAGATACCTTTTCGTCATTAAAAAAACACTGTTTTTTAATTTAAAAAAATGAAGACGAACACTGTTTGGTTCAACTTATTTATTATTTTATTTGTTTGTTATTTTACAAATAAAATACAAAATAAGAAGTTAAAAAAAAATTAAAATGTGGTTCTACAAAGTTTCCGCTGAAACATTTCATAAAACGCTGTTTTTTTATCATAATATTTTTTAAATTGCGTGCGCGAAAAATATGTTTTACGTTTGCTTTTGTAACTGAAGTTGGGATATTATAAGAATAAAGTAATTGTAAGGATAATAATTTATCAAAATTAAAAAATACGTATTTTTATTATAAGTTTAAAAAATTCTATATTTTTGTACATCCAATTAATAATTGAAATTACAATCTAATAAATTTAAGTCAAAAATAAATGTATTCAAATAAATGATATATTTATTACTGTCAAAAAATGCAAAATTCTACGTTTTTTCTACTAAATTGTAATTAAGAGCATGATTATATGATACTCGTATGATATCCAACAATCTAATGATTTTTGTAGTCACTTAAAAATATATTTGTAAATGTAACGAATCTGAATTTAATTTATTAATTTATTAATTCTGCCATGTGAAAAGTCATAGATTCAAATTATTTTCACGCGCGAGCCGTACCAGGTGAAATATTCGCAAAGTCTTTTCGCATGGCACAACTAAAACTTCTCTTTCTAAATCTACCTATGAAATAAATGGGTATACCCAACTAAAGTACTCTACACCCGCAGATTTCATCGCGACACGTCAAACTGGGAAAGGTAACAAGCGCCACCGTAGAATTGGGCGATTCTAGTGCTTGTAGCAAGTGGTTGTGGGGGCGTGATTTGCTTGAGTCGGGGGTGGTTTTTTGGTGGATTTTTCGCGATGGGGGGAAGACCAGGCGCCGGGTTTCCTACGGTAGACATATTCACGGGAGAACTTGCTAACGCCGCCGTGGAAAAACTTTTTCCCGTTTCAATCTTCTCAGATATATGTATTTCTGAAATACTCACCCGTTAATAACTATCGTTAATCCGGAGCTGCGTGAATTATCGTCAAAATGTTTTACTGGAGGAAAACGCCGCGGCGCGTTTCCCTTTCGCGTGCGTAACGAAGAGTTATGTCCTTTTCAAAAATGTTTTAAGCTATTTTTAAAATTATTTATTACCTACGAATGGTGAATGCGGACTGTTGTTTGGAGAGTTTTATTCAGTAATCGTGAGATGTAACTAAGATCGGCAGTGTCACCATTTTTATTTGAAATACGATGAAAGTACCTATGTATCTTTAGAAAAAAATAGTAAAAATTTCATTGATTGTAGATTCATCAATAATCTAAGTTGCAGGGCTATATTCACATTCAAAGCTAATATCAAATGCATGCTCACAAATAAACACTTGTAAGTTCGCTAAAATCCTCAAGTGGCGACCATGGGAAGATAAAAGAAGCGTCGGCAGACCACAAAAAAGATGGTCAGATGACATTGTTCCAGTCGCGGGGCGGAAATGGATTCAGAGGGCACAGGATAGAAAGGAGTGGAGAAACATGGAAGAGGCCTATATCCAGCAGTGGAGAGATGGCTAAGGAAGAAGAAGAAGAAGAAGTTCGCTAAATGCGTACAAATTAAAATCAAAGCATCAAATGAACATCAACCCTGCAACTTTTTCCGACCTTCCCTGGAACAGGGGTAACATTGGCAAAGTGAACCATTTTTTACAGTATGGGTGGTCAGCATCATATCAATGTATAAATGAAGGCATTCACTTTGCAATTTTTTTTATCTTGTAAGATAAAAAAGAACGCTGTATTAGATTATCAAGGACGCGCATCAAGACACTAATTGTGAAAAATATTTCCTCTCGCACCTGCATGCACAAATTTTAAAGTTAAAAAAAAGCGCCATAAATTCGTAAATTAAGTTTTATACACAATAATAACACTTTTAAAATGTATACCTAATTAAAAATACATCAACATTAAAAAAATCACGTTATTCAAGTTAAAGAAACGATTCCTAATGCCATTTTATCATTAGTTTCAATAATTCAATCGATTCTAGTAATTCAAATGTAAATACACTTTAATCCTACGACCATCTCGTGATCAGGTAGTGACTAATGCATCATTAGCATTCCTGCATACGATTGACAACCAAAAGAACATTAATAACCGTGGCAATATTATAATCCGCGTACTTAGCTAAGATTCAAGTAATGTGTTAGAACTGGAATTAAAAGGCTTTATTTAAATTATGAAAAGAGGCTCGCCTTGACTTGAGTGTAAATCTTGCATGAAAAGAACCTATGCAAGTATAGGAATGATCGGTACCCTTAGTACGAGTTGCAAAACTTGAGTAATGTAAAGTTTACGGCAATTATTAAAGAGTGATTTCTTCCAAAATCTGCCGTTTTTGTTTGTTTGAACTTGATTTTCTTCATCACTGTAACTCTTTTGCTAAGACCACAAAGTGTAAGGGAGAAATCGCGCTTTAATATTTTCCGTAAACTTTACTTTTCTCAAGTTTTGCAACTCGTACTAAGGGTACTGTAGTGGTACGCTCATGTTAGCTACAAAATGAAAAGTGAGATTTTATGCAACGCCATTTGATGCAATCTAAATCTAAATCTAAGTTGCAAAGATATGTACCATTTGAGATTCATATTAAATGCATTCCCACAAGCAGACACGCATAATTTTGCTCTAACACATGCCGCATGTGGACCTACAATATAAAAAAAAACCAATCTCAAATGAACATAAACCCTGCAACTCTTGCCGACCTTACCTGAAACAGGGGTGACATTGGCAAAGTGAACCATTTTTTACAGTATGGTCGGTCAGCCTCATACAAACCTATAAGTCAAGGAATAATGCAATAAAACATATAACTATTTGGATTCAGAAAATATGGTTATTACCATTTTTTTTCTTAATCTTAATAATTCTAGATTTCTATAAATGATTTTGGGGAAAACCACTCTTTAATACTTTCCGTCAACTTTACTTTACTCAAGTTTTGCAACTCGTACTCAGGGTACTAGACTATCGACCAGAGTTAAGTAATACTAAAAATGTCGCAGTGCATTAAGTTAGCGTGAACAGGACATAATGAGGCTGAACAAATAATTCAAGCCGCTTCAGGGAAAGTCATCATGCAACTTAGATCATGAATAATATATCGGAAGGTAAGTTGTCTTCTGTGAATTTGTCCAAGGAGCTGATTGCGCCGTGGGGCGGCAGTTTTCACGAAGGTTTTAAATAACAATGAAGAGGAAGGAAAAGTCGCTGTTGTCATAAGTGCTTACTCATGTTTAACGTCAAAAGTTCAAGGGAAGACAATTACTTAGACCTGCACAAGTATTTAAGTGGCACATTTAATTTTCTCATACTCGCATTATTTCATCATTCAGAGGAAGAATGTGTACGTGTTCTTGTTATACTGGAAAGTTTGGAATCATTGAGAGAAAGGGTTGATCTCCAACTAGAACTTTATATCCACCAGAAAATCTCTAATTTTATGCGACTAAAATGATCTCATTTTTGTACACATTTTACATTAACAATTTAAAGTTCTCAGATCTTTTCCTTGACTTATAGGTTGGTATGAGTCTGACCACCCATACTGTAAAAAATGGTTCACTTTTCCAATGTTACCCCTGTTTCAGGAAAGGTCGGCAAGAGTTGCAGGGCCTAGGTTCATTTGAGATTGGGTTTTATATTGTAGGCTCACATGCGGCACGTTATATATATCTTTGCAACTTAGATTACAGGTTATCGACATCAGTTGATAGAACGCTTACGTTCAAAACGAGAAGGATAGTAATTACAATCACGCCACGGGTGTGATTAACCGTCAGTTTCATATTTAAACCCAAATCATAGTATCGGAAAGCTTTACTCAGCCTTCACATGAAATGAGAACCTGCTCCCTCAGAAACAGGGAAACTCCCACTTAATGTTAATTGTCTGGCGCAAGGCTAGCCGCCAGCTCTTTGGAGGTGTTGACAAGAGCAAAGATTTGTTCATATCAATTCTTAAAAATTGTATAAAAATCTAAATCATCACAAATACAAGTATGTTAAAAATTAATTCTTAAACATTCCTGTAACTAACAGATGAATCCACGGCTGTAACATCCTTCAGGGTGAGATGCCAAAAAAAAAACAAGAGCAAAGATATTGAGAACATTCTATAGGGTGGGTGGTTTGCCCAATACATGTCTATATGCTAACGCATTATTAATAAAACTTGAGCTCGAAGTTGTATTTGAATAATTATAAGATAAAAAGGCTTCGGAGAAATTACAGGAAATCTTGATTTCACAATTCAAATTTATATTTTCTAAAAATAAAAACGGCCAGTGAGTAAATAAAAGACAATGCCGTGATGTCACCTAAACGTTTAACGAACGTCAAAAAGGCTTCATCCGGCCGGCCGGCCCACAGATTCTTGTAAATCTTTTTTGTGCGGATTAAATTGACGAATTTAATTTAGAGTAATTCGTAAAGGGCCAGGGTTTAATTTGAATGTTCATCATATCTGTCGGGAAAAGGGGGAGTCCCAGAAGAGCGTCGCTGTCTCAGCTGATGGGGGAGGCTGAGGGTCGGTGGGCGGGGGGAGCCTTCGTCTTAAAATTATGCTGTCAACGCAAGTGACAAATCGAATTACTCAAGTTGCTGAAAGATTACGAAGAATGTCTTCACAAGCGTTATTTAGCATATTAGATGGCGGCGTGACTGGTATTCGAGCAATTTTCTTGACAAGCTGCGGAGAATCCTGATCTTTCAAATTAACTTTACTGGAGCGGCGGGCGTCACTCTTGGACGCGACTAAATGCCGCTTCTTACCACTCTCTTGGGGATGAGGGAGGCAAGATGAGGACGTGTGACAACCACAGGGTAATGCGTGAGAGGAGATCAACGGTTCGCAAGAAATCATACCAGAGGGTGAATATTGAACAATGAAAACAGTTACATATACATAGTGTTTTTACTGGGATCTCTTTTAATAAAACTGCAATAATTTAATTGATTGTAGAGGCATTAACTTTGTAATCGTTCATCATTAAGGATAAAAGAAAAACAGCTTTGTTTTCAATTACTTGAGTAATTCGTTCTCAAGTAATCGAAAACAAAACTGTTTTTCTTTTATCCTGCAATTATTTATTTTACGCGATTTGGTTCACAATTTACAACAATTGATTTCTAGCTCTGGCTTTCGAACTTCACGGCTCAATGACGAAGCATTCTACCATTTGAGCTATCGTCATTTTTACGAGCTTGGTCGTCGTCGCTACAAAGCGCCAATTTTCAAGCAAGACCCAGTTGCTGTAAGGCTGGATGGACCTTTAGTGACCGGTCATTGGTAAAGCTTTATGAATTTTTCAACAGCGAAGAGCAAATTTGAAAATATAAATGGTATTTTTTTGTGCTCCGCCGGGATTCGAACCCACAACCTTCCATTCAAGAGTCCGAAGTGTTACCACTGAACTACGGACAGGTTAGGACACGTGATGGACAATAAGGGAAAGGTTTTGAAATGAATTTGCAAAAGAAATTGGCACACAGAAAGAAATTCTACGGAATTCCATGCTGGATGAAAAATTGTGCAAGGCCTACGAATTCCGATTCTCCTGAATACACCGATTATTCATGGAAAGAATGGTTAGACCAAATAGGTGAGATTGCGAAAGAATGGAATCTGCAGAGTGAGAATAAGAGAAGAGTATGTATGAAGAAGGTGATGAATATTGAGGAAATAAAAGTGATTTGTAAGGACAGAAAAAAGTGGAGGCGCATCTGCGGAGGTACCGACCACCACTAGTGGAACGGCGGCAGGATACAGTACAGTACAGATTCATGCTTTTGTAATCTCGATCATCCCCACTAACCTCAAATATCCTCACCACCCTTCATCGTTCTCACGAGGAGGTGTCAGGCATTTCTTCTGTCACCGCATAACAAGATTGTAAGGGCGAGGCGCGTGTGGGGTGGGGTCCCCCCCTTCCCACCTTGTGATTGACTTAATTGGTAGCTGAGCGCGCTGGCGGTGGTTCAACCGTCACCGCAGATTTTTGATTTTGGCACATGGCCTCGCCGCCTTTTGAAATCGATACAAGCTCTCGCACAACACAATGCCTCAATTTGCAATATGTAGGCATTCGATTAGCAGGGAAATTGCGAAAAACCACACTCCACAAGATGAAATAATAATACGAGAGAGAAATTTTAAAATACTGTTATGTTTTGATTGAAAGGTATCTCCAGGATACTTACCTCCGGCTAGCTCTCATCAGCATCACTCTCAGGGCGTGGGGTTCCTTCTTTGGTATTGCTTACTTATATCTTGGGAAGGTTGTATAATTAAGAGATAAGTTTAACATGAACAAATAAGGGTTTATTTAATCTACTAATATGGGGATAAAGGGGAATTTAGGGATTGGCACGACCTGCAGGTTGTCCCTAGAACACTCCCTATTCTGTTGCCTGGTGTTCCGAACGGAAGGCCTGGGCCAGCGCCCCAGGCTAGCGGCGGCTCACAAGGCGGACGCCTCCACACGTGGGAGCCCCTGGGTGGGCGCTCCTATGCCTCTGGTCCACAAGGCGGGTGCCTTGCTGGCAGGAAATCCAAGTAGATGGGGGGGGAGGGAGCTCCATTGTAGTGCCCCCTCTTGCACCGCTTGGTGCTTGGTCGCTGACGTCTTAGTCGGTTGACATCTTGCCGGGAACTAACGAACGACGGCCTGATTAGTTCATACGGTGCAGTTCGGCCGCTTCCGTGACCGTTCGGCTCCGTTCGGCCCACAAACACACACTGCACACTTCGGGATTGTTTTTTTATATGTTATTTAAAATAACATAACAATACCTGATGATGGTATATATGTATGTATGTATATCTATAGCCGAAAATGTTTGTAAATTTATCTCTAAAAATAAACGAGCAAAATAAAAAAAAACATTGTTTCATGAAAGATATTACTTTATTCTTTAAAGTTTTATGTAAGTTTTGGCAGCTACTTTAATTTTTTTTACATATTTGTGGGAATTTCTTAGGATTAAGGCACTTTATTGTACATGTATCCATTTTTCTTGTTTTTATAATTGTGTCTGTATCTGTTTTTTCTCCTAAATAAGCCACTGCCCAAGTGCGGCCCGCACTAAATACCACGTAAAATATTTGGCTAAACAAAAGGTTGCCGACCCTTGCTTTAAGGTATCGATATCTTTGCCACTTAGATTAATATAGGACTTCGCTTTTAAACTGGGCGCAACATTTTGAATAAGGGATATTTAATACTAAGAAATCTCAGTTTCTGAATAAAGCTTGTTATACTTTTAATTAAAATTTGTTGATTACAATATTGGCATTCCATTATATATAATTGGCATTCCATTATATTTACAATATTGGCATTCCATTATATTATAAAAACCTACGATGCTCATCGATAAGCAAATACCTAACGAATATTATAAATGTGATATTTTTTAAGTCAGCCCTCCAGCTTAGCGTAGGCTCTGCACATTTTTTCATCCAGCATGGTTCACTTTGAAAAAAATGGTTCACTTTGCCAATGTCACCCCTGTGTCAGGGAAGATCGGCAAAAGATGTAGGGCTTATGT
Source organism: Agapetus fuscipes (assembly GCA_951799405.1). Taxonomy (NCBI): domain Eukaryota; kingdom Metazoa; phylum Arthropoda; class Insecta; order Trichoptera; family Glossosomatidae; genus Agapetus; species Agapetus fuscipes. The sequence goes on along the minus strand of OX637340.1, from coordinate 2,839,925 downwards.
TCATTTGAGGTTTGGATTTTATTTGTAAGTACACATTCAGCATTTGTAAGCGAGAACTACACGTGTTTGTTTGTGGGCATGCATTTGAGAACTTTAAATGAATATATCCTTGCAACTTAGATTATAGATTATAGATGGAATTCCGATTAACAGCGAGAATCGGGGTTAAAAAGGTACAGATAGAGTTTGTATGGTATTGTTACGAACTAAGGATTTGAAGTACCTACGCGCGCCTGAACATGTACGCTAGTGTAGGTAGAACAATCTGGGAGTAGTTCATGATGGTGGAAGTGCATAGAACGGCGTTCTGGTGTGAGCGAAACATCGAAGAATGATCTAGAATATGCGAGAAAGATCTCTTTTGAATATATATGTAGGGACTGCAATGGTGCGGAGAGCGATTAGTCGATTCAAGCATTTTTCCGTGAAGACCAATAAGCAGATATTAGAATTGTTGTTAATTGTGAACCGAACTGTGTAAAATAAATTCAGTTAAAATAAGTAATTAAATATTTTGGATGGTTGGTGCATTAACACTGTGAAAATTCATCTTTATTTAGTTATTAAAAAATCTGTTTTATTTTCACTTTTTTTATTATTTCTTAATTTCTAGTGTACCTTCTGACAAATATTATAATTTTTTTATCACCTGATAATGACTACAAAGTAGTCGAAAACGTTTGTGTCCTTTATATAAATAATAAAAAAAGTGAAAAAAAAACAGATTTTTTAATAACTAAATAAGTAATTAAAGTTAAAAGAGAACCTACGGAGAAGACTACGGATTTTTGTAGGAAAATCTGATAAATATTTATTACCTTCTCATCTATTATTTCCTCTTGCTCACAATTGACCACTATGCTACTTGTGCCTGTTTAAATCAACCATTCAAAAATGAATAATGAGGGTAGATGATAGACGAACAATCGGGGTTAGCAAAGTACTGAGAAGAAGGGTTGATCTAATCTAATCTAAGTTGCAAAGATATGTAACATTAAGAATTCACATTATATGCATTTTCACAAGCAGACACGTTAAGTTCCCGTTTAGACATGCCGCATGTGGATTTACAATATAAAAACCCAAATCTCAAATGAACATACACCCTGCACTCTCTCTTGCCGACCCTCCTTGAAACAGGGGTAACATTGGCAAAGTGAAACTTTTTTTAGAGCATGGGTTGTCAGCCCCATACCAACCTAAAAGTCAAGGAACAAAATCAAGATGATAGACGTATAATTGGTATTAGCAAATTATGGATCAGGAGGGTTGATGATGGACGGATAATCGGGGTTCATACAGTACGGATATTGAGGGTTGATGATGGACGGATAATCGAGGTTAAGGAGGTGTAACTCCCTGGGTTGTAGTTGGCGCGCTTTATGAAGATGACAGACCTTGACACGAGCGTCGCAATTAAATAAATGACACTCGGCGTGGAAATGAATTACAAAGTAAAATTTTACAATGTAATTTATGTAAAGGGTGATAATTTACAATGTAATTTATGTAAAGTGTGATAATTTACAATGTACATTAATGTGAGATTGAGTGCTTAAAACAGCTTTACAATAATTTAACTTGATCTGATGTGATTTTAATAATAAAAGTCTAAATAAAATTTTGCAGTGCTTTACAAATATTTTTGATTGTTTTTCCGGAGTCCTTGGTGGTTTTTTTCTTTTTCTTCTTCTTTCATGCGAAAGAAAAATAAAACATACCATGATTATAATCAGTATGAGACATTCAAGAATATCGCAAAACCTTATTACCTTTTTTTAAATTTAATAAGCTTCATTTTTTATTTGACACGTCTATCATAAAAGCAAATAAATAGTAGGAAAAATACTTAAGCCTTTGATTTAAAAAAAAAAAATGTGTTGTTATTTACGTGTGTATACTTTCCTCTATATAATGTTTGCCTTTTGAGTTTGAATACTGAGAGGAGAATTGAAAAATGACGTATAATTTCTCATATTCACAGGAAATCCTATTAATTGATTGAAGGCTAAACTTTTGATAAATTATTGAATAGGCCTGAAACATTTAGTGAATTATTGATACATAAACGTAAGTATTCCCTCACGCTAATTCCCACGCACGCCATCTTACTAAATTGAAAGGAACTAAACTTAACCTAAAGTCTTTTAAACTCAACCAAAAATATGAGGAAACGAAAGCACTCTTTAGAGGTGTTTACTTAGTTTTCATACATTTTCAGGGAAACGTTATGTGAAAGTTTGAGCGTGAAGTTTTACACTTGGGAGTTGGGTATTTAACCTGATTATAAGGCGAGTGATTTGTGTTAAAGAAACCCGAGCGTTGCCAAGTTACTGGCGCAAATGTCTGCCGTTTCGAGGGAAAGTGGTGAGGTTTTTCCACGCGAATAAGTGTCTCTGCCTTGAGTTATTGAAGTTCCTGAATACGGAACATTCGGCACTTAAAGCCAGCTAATAAATAAGCTGATGGGAGCTACATAATAGTCTTGATGGAGCAAACGTAAAGATACAGGAGCTGTGTGAACTCCTACGTTCAAACTCAGCCTTTGCGTTTAAAAAAAATGAGCAGAACTAAAACACTTAGTAGAGATACTGTTTTAGTTTCTGTAGTTTTTTGGTGATACGCTAATGTTGAGTTTACTCGTGATGTTTTATATTTGGGGTACTGATCATGGAAAATGCTTCCTGATTTATGGGTTATTGCCTTTTCAAATTTATGAAAGAGTTCCGTCAGTTGGAAGCCGAACTAATTAGGCATTGAAAGGTTTATTTTGTTGTGAAATGGATACATTTGTGCGAAACTATTCATCAATGGGGATGAATTGATTTAAAACACGTATTGATGTATAAAGGAGGGCAGTGTGTCAGTACTGAGGGAGACATATTAAGTATCGGAAGTAAGTGGTTTCGCCGGGATGAAGTGAGTAAGTGAGTGAAGAAAAACGAAGTTTGGTGGGGGGAATTTTATCCGTGCCTGCGAGGGATGCTCGTATTCAAAAATACATTTATTATTAAGCAGCTTATTATGGTAAAAATATTTATATTTTCCCGTCGAATATAAGATAAGTTTTAATGAATGGGTACCTTAATTGAAATAATATTGTAAATTAAAAAAAAAATACATTTATTTGAGTAAAAATAAAATTGATGTTTCAAAAGTTTTGCATTGGGATAAGTATGATGTATCATTGAGGTAAAATATGATCGCTTGAAACTCATTCGGTGTGAAAAAATCATAAAACTTGATAGCCACTGCTGATAAGGTGCCTTCTACAACCTATAAACTAATTAAGCCGCGTAGTTAATACAACTTCTTGCCGTGTTGTACCCGAAGAGATCGCTGATGGCATATTCATTTTTACAGGTAAGATGCCTTGCCTTACGCCATCCATTTGACTCTCGAGGTTTGCCTACTCCCATGAGGAGAAAGTTCTCATTTCTTGTGAGTCGATGTGAGTGGTTTAGGTTAGAAAAATATACAGTTTGAACCTTAAGCCTGCTGCTTTAAAACCTGTTTCACACTTATAATAAACATAATTTTTTAATCTATGACTTAAGTTCTACGAACCGAGATATCAACCGGACAAAGATCGTGATCTACTACGAACAGTAATTATAATAAATCGATGTATTGCTACGAACTTGGGAGTACCTATTTGCGACTGTACAGGCATGCATAGAACAGTCTGGCACTAGTACGATGATGATAGTGATACGAACTTGGAGTATCTTCGTGCGACTGTACATGCATACATCGAACAGTCTGGCACTAGTATAATCCATGGTAGTATTAGTGCATACGTGATCCTTATCACGCTGGTGGAACGCTGTGGTGTTGGAATCATCCACTATGTTCGAGAACAGTCGAGAACCGTCCGTATGTCCGTATGGATGAATATAAATGTGGGCGGCAATCGTGTGCAGGCAGGTGTCGATAAAACATTAAGCCGTAAAGTTCGAAAGCCAGAGCTGGAAATCAATTTTTGTAAATTGTAAACTAAATTGTGTAAAATAAACTCTATTAAAATAAGTAAGTTTAATTAAAAGAGAACCCAGTAAAAACATAAAAATATTTTATTTTTTGTTATTTTTTACTTCGGCCAATAGGTTCTGCCGTAGCGCATGTTTTAATATGAGCTTATGCTCCGGCTCCTAGTTCTGTGGGTGGCTGGGAGTGGGTGGGGGGGAGGGACGCCCCGCCCGCCGCGGCTGTAAATTGTCGCCGCGTCAGCGTCGGCTCACACCGGCGTGGCGCCGCGACGTCCTCCCCCCACCCTCACTCTCCTTCCACACCTCATCCCGCCTCTCTCCCTTGCAGCCATCCCACAGTTTCCGCGTAACACTGCCGCTTCTTTCTACTTCGAGCGAAGATCTTACCTCTGGGCTGGAAGTCTCATCACCACGGTAATTCTTACCTACCGAATATGAATAATATTTGTATGAAGAATAATCAGCTGCTCTCTTGCGGCCATCTTGGATTGACAGGTCTTCATACAAATATTACCGATATTCGGTAGGTAAGAATTACCGTGGAGATGAGACTTTCAGCACTGGAACTACAGCTACACAACTCTCAGTTGCCAAAATTTTCGAACCCCCTGGTGCGCGTGATGCAGGCCGTCGAGATCTATAATCTAAGTTGCAAAGATATTTTACATTTGAGATCTATATTTAACGTATTCCTACAAGCAGACACGTTTAAGTTCGCGCTTAACCATGCCGCATGTGGTATATGCAGGGTGTAAGTCCATTTGAGATTTGGGTTTTTATGTTGTAGGTTCACATGCGGCATGCTTGAACGCGATCTTATACGTGTCTGCTTGTTAAAAGGTATGTAATGTGAATCTCCAATGTTACATATCTTTGCAACTTAGATTAGATTTCGCCGGGCTGCCGTTTTTAACTTCACGGAAGTCCTTCCCTACATTAAAAAAGGATTGGAACAAAGATCTTAATTTAAAAATATCTTGCCGTTGGAAGTCTAGGTGAGGATGATTTATAAGGTGAGTATCGTTAAAAAGTTTTCTGAATATTTTCTGTCCACTCCATTGTATGAGCGTCCATGTCCTGTGGGTCCTTCTGACACATACATCCGTTCAGGGTAGGAGGAGGATTTGAGCATGTCCCTCCCTCCCCCCCGCGTCGTCCTCCACTCACCCCGCCTAAAGCTTCCCCCCGACAAAGTTTCACTTTCAATTAGTGAACAGGGCAAGCGCGCCACTTAGGGTTTTGTGAATTTTTTGCATACAGCGTAAAATAGCTGGTGTGATCTATCGGTGCATTTACAGATCCCGCTTCCACATTTAGAGAGATAACTACATGCAGTAAAAATGGTAAAAGAACACATGGATAAATGTTTAATAATCTATTGAGGGTGTAGAAGATTCTGGGGATCTATAATCTATAATCTAAGCTGCAGGGATATGTAAGCATTTAAGGCTCATATGAAATGCATGCCTACAGACAGGCACATGTAGGTTCGCGCCTACACATTCTGCATGTGTGCATACAAATAAAGAAAACCTCACATGGACATAAACCTTGCAACTCCTGCCGCCGTTCCCTGAACCGGGGTGGCATTGGCAAAAGTGAACCGATTTTTACAGCACGGGTGGTCAGCCTCGTACCAACCTATCAGTCAAGGAGCGGTCACAATATCGATTCATCCTTCTTGGTGTTTCCCAAATGCTGGGGAATCTGACTCCATGCTTCCAAGTCTTCTGGAATCTTCGTTATTAGTTTGAGGTTAGAGATATTGCAGACAAGGACAGTTCTTGATGATCTTTCAGATACAAGTTTACAACGATGGTCTTGGTCTAATATTCGACAAGAAAAGAACCGTATAGATTTTGAAAAGAAAATAAAAAAAAATCACAACTAAAATTTAGCTTAAATACTATCCGAAGTCATACAAAAATGTTTTCTTTTGACGAATGGAAGAGTGGATTACCTTCTATTACCTATTAACCTTCTTCTTTAGCTTTTCTCCATTTCCATTCATGTCTACCTACTTCCCACGGTGTTATGGCCACAATGAAAATCTATGGCTCACTATACTCGCCCAAAGTTAGTTTTTAAAACACAAAAATCAATGATCCATCGACCATTAATAGATTAGACATTTTGTGAATCAGCTTCATACTAACATATTGACAAGGGACATTTATTGCCAAAAATATGCAGGTTTTTTTTTTTAAAATCCTGTGCGGGAGACACCCTAGATTCTAGAGACTCTAGGGGTCTATGACACTTGTTGTAGTGCCGCAGGGGTGTATGAGCTTGGTCGTCGCTACAAAGCGCCAATACTCAAGCAAGACCCAGTTGCTGTAAGGCTGGATGGACCTTTGGTGACCGGTCATTGGTAAAGGTTTATGAATTTTTCAACCCAGCGAAGAGCACATTCGAAATATAAATGGTATATTTTTGTGCTCCGCCGGGATCCGAATCCACAACCTTCCATTTACGAGTCCGAAGTGTTGCCACTACGGACTACGGACCGGTCCAAGATGCCAACGACACGCGGTGTACCTGAGCGGTTACCCACCCAAGCACTAACTACGCCCAATGTTGCTTAACTTCGGTGATCTATGGGAACCGGTGCTTTCAACATGGCTAACGTCGTTGACGACTTATTTACCTTCTTCTTTAGCTTTTCTCCATTTCCATTGATGTCTACCTACCTCCCACGGTGTTATGGACAAAATGGAAATCTATGGCTCACTAGTCGCCTAAAGTTAATTTTCAAAACACAAAAATCAATGATCCATCGACCATGAATAGATTTGACAATTTGTGAATCAGTTTCATACGAACATATTGACATGGAACATTAATTGCCAAAAATATGCACGTACGTGGATTTTCCCGTAATGGTGGCTAGAATAGACGTTAACCCATTTTATTTAAAAAATCAGATATGAAGATTGACAGAAAACTAACATCAATAGAGTAGAAGGTTAACGAAGAAAGTATAAAACTAATTTAATCAGCTGGATCATTTTTTATTGAAACAGAATCTGTGAATCGGAAACGCCATGCATGGATATGATGCAATAAAAATAATAAAATAATAATACATTTGGCATGGTCTTCGCGACGTTACGCAAAAGAGCGGAAGACACGGAAAGCGCTTCCATTTTCTCTGTCATTTAAGCGGAGATACAGTGCGCGTGTATTCCACTAAGCCGCCATACTATCGGCTTTTATCCAATCCAACATACGAGTCGCACAGAGTCGAAGACGGCAATCTAGGATGTTCCCTAAAATGAGATAAATATACTGAAGTGATGAGAAAATGATTTCATGTTGTTCTATATATTTATTTTATTCCAGAAAAAATCCTAGATTACTGCCTTTGATTATTTAAGATTCATATTATAGGATTTCCAAAGAACGTTCAGACAAGGATAGTAGTTGAAAATATACAGCGGTACAATTATTTTTTGAGGTAAGTAAGGTATTGACATTAGTATAAAACATAAAGTGTAGAGACAAATTACATGCGGGATGGAGTATATCTATTGTTACGATTTTACTGGGGTTCTATTTTTATTAAAATGCAATTATTTATTTGAACAAAATTTATTTTCCACGGTTTGGTTCAAAATTTACAATAATTGATAATCTCTGCGTATATGGTATTCACGTCCAAATGTTGGAAGCAACTAGCTCACTGATGCCTGTGAGGGTTTTTTTTTTCTTTGCAGTCCTTATATATGGGTACAAAAGGGATCATTCTTGCCTATTCCAGATCATTCGATCTTTCACTCATACCAGACCGCCGTTCTATGTACCTTACTACTAACATCATACTAGAGGCAGACTGTTCTACACACTAGCGTACATGTTCAGGCGCGCGTGGGTACTTCAAATCCTTAGTTCGTAACAATATCTGATGATAATGGCTGATAAATAATGACCGGTCCGTATTTTAGTGGTTAACACTTCTCGTAAATGGAAGGTTGTGGGTTCGAATCCCGGCGGAGCACAAAAATATTCCATTTATATTTTCAAATTTGCTCTTCGCTGGGTAAAAAATTCACATACCTTAACTAAAGACCGGCCACTAAAGCTCCATCCAACCTTACAGCAACTGGGTTTTGCCTTAAGAATTGGCGCTTTCTACCGCGACGACCAAGCTCGCAGAGGGCTCTTGTGGTGTGATACACACAAAAACAGCGCTTACCAAATAAATCATCATAATATTATTATTTATGAATACACTAACACTGTCCGAGAGCTTGTTACTGTATCCATCAGTATGAGCCCCAGCCTCTTATCATCTTAGTTTCCTGTAGTACATGATCACGTGTTCAGCTCGCCCGGCGACCACGTGGCGCCGCTGGCACTGTTCCCAAATGCACGACGCGCCGTTCCCGCGCATTTCGTATCGCAAACGTCAAACTTGGCCGCCATATTTGCTCTATTTTGGTTTCCACTCCGATTTCCACTTATGCTCGATTTCTCTTTTTCTTCTTTGATTTAATTTTTTCCCTGATTATGGACTTCTTTAGTTCACTTTTCATCAATTTTATCAAATATCAAAACAGGGCTGGAAGTCTCATCACCACGGTAATTTTTACCTACCGAATATCGGTGATATTTGTATGAAGACCTGTCAATCCAAGATAGCCGCAAGTGAACAGCTGATTTGTCGTCATACAAATATTAACGATGTTCGGTAGGTAAGAATTACCGTGGTGATGAGACTTCCAGCCCAGGTTAAGCAGGACCTAAAAAATGATGGTTACACTATTGACAGCTAAAGCTGTTTAAATTTGGATGTACATTTTCATGGACGAATTTCTTGCTCGGCGAGCAAACGTTACACTTGTACGGCACGGTCTGAGCAAACAATAGCGAAAAAACACTTTTCGACCGTGGGACAGCACCATTTTGTCTCAATTCGTGTGCAACAACCTTCTCTCAGGGTCAGGGTCAGTCTCCCCACCACTGACCCACGCCCTGTATATCCATCCTATCCGGGGATGTGTCACAGGACTCGCATGTAAAAGTTATGTGAGATGCGAGAGGCAGAAGGCCCTCCGGTGAAGCTACACTTTCCCAAGTGTTTACACATAGCAAAGGAGGCTCAGAAATCACTGAAAGATTATAGCCGTGAGGGCTTAGGGCTCGAGGATTTTAAATTTACAAACAAAAATGCAAAGTGATTCTGAGCATCTTAACATATGATTTAAGACGTAGAATTCGAGATGCTACTACTGAGACTGTTCGGGAGGCGCTCTCCTGACTAAGTGGCCAACCACCTGGAGGCGGAAAAGAATATAGAAAGAATGTCGAGTCTCATAACACCGACATCATTCGTGTGCAGACTTCATTGTTAATATGTCTTAAATGTTGGTAGGAGGATAACCGTATGAAAAGCAAAAAAGCATTTCACTTTACCAATTTCACCACTGTTTCAGAGGGCGACATAAGTCGTAGGTTTAATGTCATATGAGATTTGGGTTATTGTTATGTAAGGACAGGAAGAAATGGAGGCAGCTATGCAGAGGCTCTAGTCACCCCTATCGGAATGACGACAGAGTTACAGTTACAGTTTTGTGCATTATTGTAAGCGCAAACTTTCACGAGGCTGTTTGTGGGTACGTATCAAATTAGAATCTTATACTAAGGAACGTAGAGAATGTCATGGAAGCACTGAAAAAGTTGGTTTCTCACTTTTGGGAAACATCTTAGATCTCCGACTTTGGTTCTATATGCACGAATAATATGTAGATAGATGTGATAAGTATGTACAATCTTATTCAAAAATGTTTCAAGTTTATTTCAACCGTATTAAGTATTCACAAGTTTTATGGAAAATTTATGTACAAGATTTTGAATTTTCTCAACACCGAGTATTGCGAAGTTTTAATACAAAATATTTATACCAATAAGTATCTTCACATCTCAAAGATTTCAAGTATAAAACTTAATCATTCAACTACACCAACAGCACATGGAAACTAATACGCTCATGTGAGGCGCAGTTTTCGTTTCTATACTTTATTTTTCGTACAACGCAATACTTGAGTTTGAAGTTTTATGCTACAGGTCAGCACTCAAACAGTATGGCGCTCTTAACATAACGCTCCCCTAGTTCTTGTTTGCCGTATAGACCAATTTTGTCAAATATGACCTTTTAATGCAGATCAAATTCTACACAATCTGAGCTAAGAAAAATACGTCTTTGTCTTAAAATGTGCGAGCTATTCAACATTTTCACATACGATATTCTGTGTTCGAAATTTTATTTCAGTTCTTGAGTGCCGTATAGCCAGCAAACGCTGGAGGCGCATGCGTGACTGCCTAATCTGCCAATCACAGACGCGCGTGGGCATGACGTCACACCGACACATTGTTGTATGTTATATGTATTTTACTAAAAGATTGCCGCGAGCGTCCGGTCAAAGGCCGATATTTTGCCGTATATCCACTTTACGTAATTTTCGTTGCGCATCTTTGGCGTAAATCCATTTTTAAACGCTTTTTTTAGTATTAAACGTAGAATTATAATGATTTGTATGGATTATAAGAATGTCCGACCTACAACAGTACTTTCGGTAAAATAGGTAAATCAATTACAATTTTATCAATTACAATAACAAAACACAAAAACATTTCTTCTGTAAAATTTGCTTAATGGTCTATACGGCAAACAAGAACTAAGGCAGCGATAAGTTAAACAAGAAATGGACTCTGGACTTGATGATCCACACTTGATATTGGGCGCACGTTTCGCCTTCTTTGAGACTTCTTCGCGCCTTTGATGTAACTTTCGATGCTGAAATATGAAAAAAAAAAAATGAAAAATGTATGTTTTTATTTATTCATTAAAGATGTTCAACTTTCCGAGTTTGATTTCTTTTTGGGGTGATTGATTTTTTTAAAACTTGTTTGTATACTATAAAATCATCATCATCATCTTCTAAAATAGGCATATAAAACACGCATCTGTCGAAACTTTATTTTACACTGAAACATATTTTCCATTTGATGATTTCCTTACGCACATATAAGCTACACATATAGTGTAACTTCTTACTTGCGTTATCCCCCAAGAGGTCGCATGTGGCGATTCGAGACCTATGTATTTTTACGGGTAAGGGGGCCGGCCTCACACCAACCACTTTCAGTTGAAGTGGGGGTTTCCCAGCTCCCGAGAGGGGCTGGTTCTTATTTATTGTGAAGGCTGAGTAAACCTTGAGATCGAACCCTTGCTTTCGGCGTGGAATGCAAGCATTCTACCAATTGAGCTATCGACCTTTTTACGAGCTTGATCGTCGTCGCTACAAAGCGCCAATTCTCAAGCAAGACCCAGTTGCTGTAAGGTTGGATGGACCTTTGGTGACCGGTCATTGGTAGAGGTTTATGAAGTTTTCAACCCTGCGAAGAGTAAATTTGAAAATACATATAAATGGTATATTTTTTGTGCTCCGTCGGGATTCGAACCCACAACCTTCCATTCAGAGTCCGAAGTGTTACCACTGAACTACGGACCGGTTCATTGCCTACATATAATCTATAATCCAAGTTGCACATATATATTGACATTTAAAGCTCACACACGCATGCTGCATGTTTCCAAACAAAATAAACCAAACCTAACATGAGCATAAACTTTGCAACTGCTGCCGCCATTCCCTGAAACCGGGGTGGCATTGGCATAAGTGAACCAAGTTAGCATCATGCTAACCTATTAGTCAAGGAACTCAACAACCACATGTTACAAATACTGCCATTTTTTTCCGATAAAAATATGTAAGGTTAAAAATTATATGAAAAAGCAAAGGAACTTTGATTCTATCAAATTCGGCTCCAATGACGCAAAAACTTTTTATGTCCAAAAATTATACACGATTATCAAATTCAAAGTCAATGGAATGTGTCAAAGCAATAATGATCAAGTTATGTATTAGGAGATGTTCGGTTTTTTGTCCTGTAAAAGTTTAGAAAAGTCCAAATTAATCAAGCGCATCTGATTGAGATTTCAATGAAAACTCTATCGACCTTAAAATACTAAATATTTCTCTTCTGAGAAAATTAGCCTTTTAATAAACTGATAAAAATATAAAGGTATGAAGTAAGCGATAATTAATCTTTTGAATACAAAAAACATTTTTCGTCAAGAAAATCTTTTTTCAAAAATGATTTATTTTTGTCACAAACAAGATTTTTTATTTTTCACAATGAGATGAGAAAGCTTTTTATTTTAGATAAAATATTTGTCGGAATACATATCCCTCTCATATAAAAAAAAAATAGGTTCAACAATACGATCCATTAAAGTAGATAGTAACCATGTTTTCATTTGCCTTATGAAAAACCCTTTGAACCGAGAGTTTTCTACAACTTTTTTTTAAACATAAACAATACTCTAATCCTGGTGAAACAAATGAAATTACGCGTAACAATACCATAGTTAGTATCGGCTAATTTGCAACTCAGTACGTTTTATATGCATGATATTTCACTCGTGACTTCGAATCTACGAAGATTAGCAAGCGAGGAAAACATATCACGATCCGCAGTATCAAATTTGATTTGATTTTTACGATGTGAGTACGCAAATAGTCGAGGTGTATCAAGAGCATTTTTTTTCTCTCTCGTCTGGTGGTCATATGACGCCGTGTTTCGGGACCTAGAGAGGCGTCGTTCGGCCCCGCCTCCGAGCGTGCGAATCGGCGAACGATGCTAAATATAAATTCACGCGGTGTTGGCGATAGAGTCGGCAGTCGCGAGACGGACGCCGCCGCGGTAACATCGGATGATAGCACGGACGGGCCCCTCGCATCATTTGACGAAATCGTCACGCATGCGGTACTAAAACTTTATAGACATGCACCGCAAAAATGCAACTAAGTGGCACATTTAGTGTCATTTCATACCGTGTGGAACTTATTTATTTACACAGATTGGGTGGTCAGCCTTTATGCCAACCATTTAAGTTCATGTGGGTGTTTGTTAGCTCCTTAGTGGGCTCTTTTTTATTTCTTGTGAAGGTTGAGTAAGCCTTGCTGGTATTTTTAGAATGGGTATGAAAAATCACCGAAATGGGAGATGATTTTTATGACACCCTTGCTGGAGATAGACCCCTCGTCTTGTGACATGCAACGACAGCATTCTATCAACTGAGCTATCGAGCGGACCATTTTAGAGTTTCAAAATATAGATGAAACCCTGCAGATTATTTTTTCAGGAATTTTGAGTTGATAAGAAGGATGCTGTTGGTAACAAAGCACAAGGAAAAATGCACGGCTAAACTGATATTTTGATATCCAATCAGAATCAAAACCTTGACAATAAAGTAAATTTGACTGAAATACCAATCACAAAATTTAAGACCCACTGTAAATATGTTTTTCTTTCGACGCATAAATAGCTGAATAATGTACGTAGCAACATTGTTAAGATAGAATTGAGTGCTGTAGAGACAACAAAAGGTGGTGACCCAAGGGAGACCACAACCTACATGGGTGGATAATGTTGGGGAAGAAGTAGCTGCTCAAGTCATCCAAAATACCAATTTGGAGAAGATTGATTGAATCCTTTGACCAGAAATGGAAGAACACAGACTGATGGAGAAGAAGTTAAAATGAGTAACTACGAACCCCAGATTCAGGGCCGCTGCTTTTGACGAATCAATTGGGCCAATGTGATTTCTTCACTGGCATGTGTGGTAGATAGTTGATTTTTTATATGATTGAATGGAAGGCACGTTGAATTAATAATCACATGACAGATATGTCAGAGTACAATTAAAGTACATGCCATTCAGCTCGGCTATTTTACGTTTAATATTCAAGACGTTGTACCACTATGTGTTGGGGTTTAATAGTGGTTTTTAGTGATCTCCCTCACAAGTTTAAAGTAAATTTTAGATTGTCTCACACTATCCTTGGTGATGAAAGTAATCACAGGGAAAAGTAATAACTTTTGGCAAAACATACACAAGTAGAGGACTTGTGATCTGTTGGTTATTATATGTGATACAAATATAATCACACATTGTTTTAAAATTCTTTCAAACTGTTATAAAGTTGGCAGTTATAGTGAGTCAATTTCACGATTCCGAGAATATCAACGGAAGGGTATATTTTTTAAACGTAATTAAGTATTAATAAGTCGATTAGCATGATTTTTGAAATGACACAAATATATGGAAATGTAGAGAAAATTATTCTCAGCATTTTCATCAATCAATCTCATATTTATCGTTTCCGAAAAAAATCCTAGATTTCCGTATGTGGAAATATAAGACTCATTTTTACAATATGTACATTTAGAGTTGAACCATCAAAATATTATAAAAGTAGGTATATTTAGTGTAATTCTCGTCACTATATTAATGACTGGTTCTTGGCAATTTTTTTCACCATCTTACAAATCATTATAATTCAGAGTCAGAACCTAAATAATCAAGCGTAACTAAATCCAGTTTTCCTTCGAATTTTAAACTAAACAAAGATTAAGTGTCTTGGCGACATGATTCAGGTATATGCACAATTTAATTTTTTAATGAAAATAAGATTTGGAAATATAGCAAGTTTGTTTAGTCTACACCTGACTGTGAATAAGAAAACTGCACTATTATTCAGAGATTTTAAATTCATCGACCATCCATCGATTTTGCATACAAAAAATGATAATTCGTGTATCATCTAGGGATTAAATGTTGTTAGTGTATAACGCTCTCACATCGCCTTGACCAGAGAGCGGGTTTTTTGTCCACCACCTCTCTTTAGTGTTCCACTGTACCCCAAGTATAAAAGCTTAACCATAACGTTTTCCCTTAAATGTAAGAAAACTATCACGCTCTATAGAGGCGTTGTTTAAGTTTTTAAACAATTTTCTGTAAACGCTTTTATTGAGTTTAAACGTAAGTAAGATCGGCTTAGAGCTATCAACCTAAATATAGTTGGGGCATCTTCACTCTCAGAGCGGATTTGGCCTCTCTTTCAAAGTGTTATTCTGAGTCATGAAATACATGGATCATCCGCCGACTAAATTGCATTTTGAACTCAAAAGGATGATGATCCCCATTGGATTAAGTGTTTTTGAATAAGAATGCTAGGTGCCCGCTACAGCGATGCGAACAAGTGATCTGCGAATTTGCTAACAAACGCTGAGACACGAATTCCGCAGTGATGGCTCGTTAAGCGAATAACGGGAAGCATGTACTGGTTACAATATGAAAGAGATTTTACTGAAAATATTTTCGATAATTTCACAGTTAAGTAACGAAAAACACAACCGAATATAGGAAAACATTCTGCGTGAACTAAGTAAGTATTTTTTATTTATTTTATTTACATTTACATCGTGCTAATATGTTTAATTTTAAAAGTAACGTGAGGAATAATTTAGGGGCATTAGAATCAAAAGAATCAATTATATAATGAAAGAAATTGCTGCAAGCTAATCCAGGTTTGAAACTAGAGACGTAGAGAATCAAAAAGGCAAGACGTGTCCAATAGATAATACGAGTATACAGCACAAATGCCTTTTTGATTCTAAGGACCTAATTTAAATAAAAATCATTCCTCACCCTGTCACTCCGTTTTTTCCCAATCATACTTCTTAGAAAGTCCATTTCAATAGTATGGACTTTACTAATTTTACTCCATTTTTTTCATTCCACTTTACTTATTTCCAAATAAAAACATATCTTTATAAAACGTTTAGTAAAATATTATTCAGAAGTATAACTACAAAAACGTGGATATTGGGTAATATGATATTTTCCGAAAGATCTAAATCTAAATCTAAGCTGCAAAGATATGTATCATTTGAGATTCATATTAAATGCATTCGCACAAGCAGACACGCATAATTTTGCGCTTACACATGCCGCATGTGGACCTACAATATAAAAAAACCCAATCTCAAATGAACATAAGCCCTGCAACTCTTGCCGACCTTCCCTAATAATAAATACTTCGTGCTTTATAATCTGAAATTAACATTTAGTAGTTCTCTATGAATGCGACTGTTAATCTTTCCAATAAATAATCAATTTAATACAAATTGTTCGCGGAAACTTTAAAATAAGCCTTATCTAAATCAATAACATCTCTCTATAACTAATCTTACCAGGAACACAGAAAATAGAAGGAGATACAACCGTGATTGTGTCCTTTACCCATTTTGAGTGCAGGATAAAAGCAGCTCTATTTAGTTATGAAATACAGGCTGTTATTGTGTGATATGATAGTGCACTTTGTACTTTTACGAATAAAGCTACCTACTTAATCTTCATCTTATTTGGATAGGTCCTCGATTGAGCCCTTTTTGCATTTGGAGTGTAGGATAAAAGCACCTTTATTCACAAATGCAATAAAGGCTATTGTGGCATGGTATGATAATGCACTTGGTACTTTTATGAGTAACGCTATCTACTTAATCGTCATCTTATTTGGATAGGCCCTTGATTGAGTCCTTTTTGCATTTTTACCGTAGAATAAAAGCAGTTTTATTCACACATGTAATAAAGGCTATCATCGCGTGATATGATAGTGCACTTGGTACTTTTACGAATAACGCTACCTACTTAATCGTCCTCTTATTTGGATAGGTCCTTGATTAGCCCTTTTTGTATTATAAGTGTAGAATAAATGCAGCTTTATTCACATATGCAATACAGGCAGTTGTATGGAAGTGAAGCATGGACAGTGAACGATACCGAAATGAGTAAAGTATGTACGGTGGAAATGAAGCATTTGAGAAGCATGACAGGAAAAACTCTGAGGGATAGAGTTAGGAATGAATGGGTAAAAAAAGAATGTAATTTGAAAGAGGATGTGAAAGTTAAGGTACAAAAGAATGTGATGAGATGGTTTGGACATGTGGAAAGAATGAATGATGATAGACTGACAAAGTATGTATACAAAGAAAGTGTGAAAGGAAAAAGAGGGAAGGGACGACCGAGAAAAGTATGGAGTGATCAGATTGAGGAGATTGTGAAAGAATGGGATATACAAAGTGAGCGTAAAAGAAGAAAATGCATGAAAAAGGTGATGGATATGAATGAATTGAAGGAGGTATGTAAGGATAGGAAAAAATGGAGGCAACTCTGCAGAGGCTCTGGCCACCCCTAGCGGAATGGCGACAGAGTTACAGTTACAGTTTACAGTTACAGTATAATGTGATATGATAATACACTTGGTACTTTTATGAGTAACGCTATCTACTTAATCGTCATCTTATTTGGATAGGCCCTTGATTGAGTCCTTTTTGCATTTTTACCGTAGAATAAAAGCAGTTTTATTCACACATGTAATAAAGGCTATTATCGCGTGATATGAAAGTGCACTTGGTACTTTTACGAATAACGCTACCTACTTAATCGTCCTCTTATTTGGATAGGTCCTTGATTAGCCCTTTTTGTATTATAAGTGTAGAATAAATGCAGCTTTATTCACATATGCAATACAGGCAGTTATAATGTGATATGATAATACACTTGGTACTTTTATGAATAACGCAACCTACTTAATCGTCCTCTTATTTGGATAGGTCCGGGTCGGTCGTCACAATAAGCCCGAGAAAGAAAAACACATACGTCACGAGTCGGGAAATATAATTATGTAGCCCGGATATTTTTATATCCGACTGGCCATCATGAAATCTCCTTCGAGCAAATGTGGCTCATTTACATACATTCAAACATAATCATATAATATATGTTTAGTGTTGATCTGTTGCACAGTGAAAGTCCATTTTTTTTAATATTTAAAAAATTGAAATGGTAAAACATGGTTTAAATTCACTTTTTTCTTTTTGTTTTTGCTCATATGAATCTATATGTCAGATTTAGTTGTTTTTGCGATGTTTTAATAATAATAAACACAGAATTTATATAGCGCCTTTTATGACAATGTGTCACTACAAAGGCGCTTGTCCATATGATTGGACGAAGAGGTGAGTCTTGAGACTTCTTTTAAATTTCGTCTCCAAATCCAGTTCCCTCAGTGTGTCAGGAAAAGCATTCCAGGTCATTGGAGCGGCTGCCTTGAATGCCCTGTCTCCAAAAACAGTGTGGGGTCTTCTTGCTGGGACGTCCAGGCAGCTGCTTCTTGATGCAGCTGACCTCAGTGTTTGTCCACGCAAGGTTATAGTTGTTGGAGACACCAGCTCCATCAGGTACCCCGGAGCACTCCCACGTAGTGCTTTAAAAGTTTTATATTCGTATTACATACACAGTACGAGTCTCTTTGTATAGATACATGTTTTTTTTTTCAGAAATCCTGTGCGGGAGACTCTCTAGATTCTAGGGGTCTATGACACTTGTTGTAGTGCCGCAGAGGTGTACAAGCTTGGTCGTCGCTACAAAGCGCCAATACTCAAGCAAGACCCAGTTGCTGTAAGGCTGGATGGACCTTTGGTGACCGGTCATTGGTGAAGGTTTATGAATTTTTCAACCCAGCGAAGAGCAAATTTGAAAATATTAATGGTTTATTTTTTGTGCTCCGCCGGGATTCGAGCCTACAACCTTCCCATTCAGAGTCCGCAGTGTTACCACTGAGCTACGGCCCGCTTTTAAAGGTGACTTAACACCCTTCATTAAATTGATAGCCCTCTGAGAACGCGACAAGAAGTTACACTATTTGTGTAGCTTAGTTGCGATAAACTTAAAAAACAACTACTACCAATACACTGGAATTTTTCACTTTGTTAATAAACTTGATAAATTATGAGCTCTGCACTCTTACAAAAGACTTAATTTTTCTTTTTTTCAGAACTTTCAGAACTTTATTTGATGATGATGCTGATTTTGCCAAGCTACATATGCAGCGGATTCTCAGTAATCCTTTCCTTTGTAGTATTCTTAGTTATTCCTTGCGCTATTGGTGATCTAGCAACAATCACATAAGGAGAGCCACCCGAGGTGTGCTATTAGCTTCGGTTACATCGAACCACTTACTTCTTGAGTCATGGGTACGCCTCTGAACTAGACTTTGTGGATTTGTCGTGATGCTGCTTTTAACTTCACGGAAAGTTCTTCCGTCACTTGCAAAAATTAATAGGTTTGTATGACCAAGTGCTATGGATCCTTCCGACACATAAAAAAGGACCGGTACAAGGAGAGTCACAGCATATTATGCTCGCAGAGCGTACTAACTTCCGTTTCTTACTTTTTGATCATTACATTAATGGATTACAAGCAGAGTAGATGATTTGTGATAAAATTATACAAAAAAATTGATAAGCCCGCAATTACGTAGTTAATTTATCTAGAAACTTCTATGCAAGATTCAAGGTTAAATCACCAAGAACGAATCCAGTCGATTTTCGCGTTTCAACTCTTATGTACTTCTGCTATAAAGGTTATATTCCCAAAAGTGTATACTCATCATCACTACCCCGAGTACAAAACATTACGTATAAAATCAACCAAAAAATGCACGTAAACTAAAACTCTCGCAAGATGCGCTGTTTTAGATTTCATACATATTATGGTAGACGCTTTGGTTGAGTATGAACGTTATGTTTGATGGTTGTGGTACCTACCAGTCGCGGTTTAATTTTATTGAGTTTTTTTCTCTAGTCGAACGTACGCGACGTCACGTTTTGTATTCATTGTGAATAGACAAAAAGACCTGATAGAGAAGGCGTTCAATAGATCATTCCCCAAAGTATAAAAATTTCCGCTTAAACTCATCGACAGCGTTTTGCCAAAAAGCATGGAAATTAAAGCGGTGCCTCTGGTGAGCGTTTAACGTTGTGTTGAAACTCCATGTTTGAGTTTTTACTTGAATATGTGGGGTACAGCGGTCAGCGGAGAGACGTTTCAGAAGAGCAAACCGGTTTGGTTCGGTAAGCCTGAAACAATGGCCGAACTAACACCGGACCGGCACTTAAAAATGCAAAACTATATAATGAGTGAGCTGTATTTTAAGATGAAATATTACACGCTGTGCAAATAAGGAAAATCATCTGATGAATATGTGACACCAAATATTCACCAAAGCGGTGATCGCGAAATTCTTATACTACCTACTTCCCTTATACATGTTTTTGTGGAAGCGTTGTAATGGATTGTTAAATGGAATGAATATTTTTTTGACTTTTTTTTATAAAAGCCATGTATTCAAGTACTAACATTTTTTAAATATGAAAAAAAAAACGCTGTTTTATTCTACTGATATAGTATGTGGTTGTTAGTGTTTTTTTCAAACGGCGTAGTGTAGTGTTTTTTTCAAACAGTTTTTTTAAGTTTTAATTAATATCAAGATGTAAAGAGTGTATAAAGGGAATGTAATAGGTAAGCGTGGAAGGGGAAGACCTAGGAAACAATGGATTGATCAGATAAATGAGATTGCGAATGAATGGAATTTACAGAGTGGAAACAAGGGAAGAGCATGCATGAAAAGAATGATGAAATTAGATGAGATGAAAGAAGTATGCAAGGACAGAGTCGAGTGGAGGCACTTGTGTGGAGGTACCGGCCACCCCTAGAGGAATGGCGGCAGGATACAAGAAAAGACAAGACCTGTACAAATACTGAAATGATCTTACTGTTAGAAGATTGGTGTAAGATTCACCAATTACATTATTATGGCAAAAATGCTTTTGCAACGCACTTGTTGTTTCAGGAAAACGTTGCAAGAGTAACAGTTTTTATGTTCATAAGTAAAATTGCAGCTCGTGTCGAACATATTTTTAGATCGATGTGTAATTTGACTGATGGCTTATTTAAATGCATTAAGTTTTTGATTCAATGTATTCATTGAAATTTTTTTAAGGAACACAGTAGAAAACAGATTTTCAAATTTGTTTCGATTTCCTGAAATACGCAATGCAAACAAACGCAACTAAGCTACACATATCGTGAAACCTTGCCACGTTCTCCCCCAAGGGGTCGCATGTGTCGAGTGCACCTTTCTGATACCATCCGTGGGATTCGAACCCGAGCTCTCGGCATGGAGTACAAGCACTCTATCAACTAGGCCATCTAATCTAAAGCTAAGTTGCAAAGATATGTATCATTTGAGATTCATATTAAATGCATTCCCACAAGCAGACACGCATAATTTAGCGCTCACACATGCCGCATGTGGACCTACAATATAAAAAAACCCAATCTCAAATGAACATAAACCCTGCAACTCTTGCCGACGTTCCCTGAAACAGGGGTGCCATTGGCAAAGTGAACCATTTTTTACAGTATCGGTGGTCAGCCTCATACCAACCTATAAGTCATCATCAGCTGAATTATATTTTTTCCCAATAAAAAGACAGCCGGTTTAACAACTATACACCAGTGCTTAAGACCTACGGTGTTATTTACACACTGCAAATCCATAGCTCAGCCGCCTCCTAGCTTGAATTTTGCATACAAAAAAAATGGAAAATCTACGGATCAAGTGTGTTGTGAATTACCCTGTTAATCACTTAACATAAAGAGATAATAAGTAGATGTTGTCTTTTCATTGACCGGTATGAGAAGTAGCCTTTTTAGAAGTTCAGGACTTTTTACGTTTATTACATTATTCAGTAGATAAAAAAATCAGCAAGTATAACAATGAGAAGTGCATGCGGAATATAAATGCATCCGCAAATCGGGGAACGTGCAGGTTGGTGCTTTGAATCAGTGATTAAGACATCAAATGTAATGCAATTCACTTCATGCAGGTACAAGCTATTAATACTAATCTGATCCGATGTAATTGTCTTCTATTTTTAATGTTAAGGCAGTTCAATGAAAAAACTTATCCAAAACTTAACGCATGTATTAAAAAAAATAACTCGAAGAAAACGCCACTAAAATACACATATAGAGTAACTTCTTGCCTGCCCACGAAGGGGTCGCATGTGGTGATTTGAGACTTTTTTTTAAATTTATTGTGGCGATATTTCTTACATTTACTTTTTAACATTAAATTTAGATAAATATTCATTTAAAACGTATATTTTTACACTGATCTCACTCTTATTCTAAGAACAAAAAAAAAACGTTAACTTTACGGAATGAAGCCTAGAGAACTAGATCACATTATAAAAAACCTAGTGTGTGAGTCAAATTTCTTTAAAAAGTTATATCGCCAGTTTTCATACAAAGTTTGGCATAAGCACTCGATGACTTCGTAACTTTTTACAAAAATTCGCAACAAGTACAAAGTACCCAATTTATTATTCATCTTTATGTGTTTTAATTTGTTTTTAAACTTTACCTAAAGGCGTTAAGTAAAAAATAAGTTCTACAGGGAAATGACTCCAAGACGATTCGTGGTCAATTTATTACCCCATTCCATTTTCAAATTATAACACTCACCTAAGTACAACACATTCCATTTCTATAAATAATTATAAAAAATTATAAAAAACACAGAGTTTTATTTTCACAAATTGAGTTTTTATTTCCACCTCAAGTACTTTCGACTTATTCACGTCATTATCAAGAGGATACCCATTCCATTTCAACTAAAACATCGCGTTAACAAAAATATATTAAATCTAAAACAGTATGTAGTGAAAGGTTAAGTTACCATACATTTAAGAAAAAACGCTACGGTTGAGTTTTTGACAAGAAATTTCATACTTGAAGTACATGACTCAAAACTGACCTGGACCCTGAGAACGAGTTTTTTTCACTTTACTCGAAGTATTGTGTATTCGAGAAAAATGTATGTGAACTTGTAAAGCACCCCTGGCAAAAAAAGTTTCGAAACTTGTTTTGCCAGAGGTGCTTTACAAGTTCACATACATTTTTCTCGAATACACAATACTTCGAGTAAAGTGAAAAAACTCGTACTCAGGGTACAGTACGTTGTGGCACTTGGCCAACTATTTTTTAACCAAAAATATGTCCGTTTCAAATTCTGAAAGGTACTTTTAAATACTGGTGAATTTAAATTGATATATTTATTACGTTATTGTATGAAAATGCTTTTAAATTTTTTGTATTCACGTCAGGTTATGTACTATGTTACTCACCCGATTTGAAATCCAGAATATTTTCAAACCAATGCGTTCACTTACCTGAAACAAACACAAAGAAAAAATGTTTAAATGACGATTTTAATGAAAAGTATAGATTAACATAAAATTAATATTTCGTCCGAAAATTGTTTTACACACCACCTTAGTGTCGACTTTACTATGATGGTAATATAATTCCTTCGAGAAAAATCGGTCAGGAATTTTCGCGTAACAAACTAGGATGGTTTATTTCTAAATACACAGCCTATATTTTTTGTTAATAAAATTATTAAACATGGAAAATTAACTGCAAAAGCATTCCATTATCACGAAACATATTTTAAAATCATGGATGAAGTTTTCACAGAAATAATACATATAAATCAACATGACAATGAATTCTTTGAGAGAGCTGTTATTGTTTGAATCACACCTCATATTCCTTGGTCGCTATTCAACGCCGATTCTGTAATTCTGCAAGCAAGAGCCAGTTGCTGTCAGGCTGGATGAATCTTTGCGATTGCTCTATTTGGATTGATCTATTTCATAAAGGACAGATGAATTTGTAACCCAGCGTTGTTTTGTGCTCCTGCCGGAATTAAACTCACAACCTTCCGTTTAAGAGTCCATAGTGTTCACCACTAGACTACGATCCAGTGAAAGTTATTTGTTAAATATATAAATGTATACATATTTTACGTGGCTTTTGAATTTATATTTTTTTGACAAGCAAATGAGAAAAATTCAGACCTGATTCCATTACCTCTGAATCAGAAGCGTTAAAATCCTGCTGAAACCTAATTGGCGCTTCTTTTCCATCATTATGAGGATGCGTCACCTTTCTGGCTGCTGAACGCGCCTGATGGGACGACCTTGACAACAAGCCAAGGTCGTTAAGAAGGAAGGGTCGTTGGCTTCAGACAATGCAATGCATTGGGTGCAACTCAAGTCCAAAACGCATCGTTTAAACTCAGTATGGAAAATAAAAGAGAACCTCTAGTGAGCGTTTAAATTGTTAACAATTTTGGAGATGTTTTCTTTTTATACTTAGGGTCCAGTGGATAGAATAATTATAAAAACTGATGTACTATGGTACAGCTGACATTGTACGTTAAACTGAACAAAAGTGTTAAACAAAAAATGTATTGAAACTGAACAGTGCCTCTATTGAGCGTTTTACTTTTCATAGTTTTTGGTATGGTTGAGTTTGAACGTTAGGGAATGGAAAGAATGATAATAAAAGAGACTAGTAAGGCACGACGGACGTTGCACCTGGAAAATGACGTCCGTTAGAAATATGGCGGTGTGACGTGCAAAACTGATGATGCACATTGCCAATCTAGATAATGGGCAGACGGATGGAATTATAAGTAGACGGCTTATTAATTGATAGTCATATGGGGCGTTTAGAATCAAAGACGGCAATCTAGAATTAAAAAAATATATATGTAGGTACATGGAAATGATAAGAAAAAGATTTTTTGTGTTTCTGTATATTTATCTTATTTTTGTAAAAAATCCTAGATTAAAGTCTTTGGTTTTTGACGACTTGCATTTGAAGTCATCGAAGAAAAGTTAGACGAAGTAAGTTGCGTAAATCTGGGAAAGAAAATACACAATCGGGAATCTACCTATATAAGCCTAATAATTATATCATAAAGTATGTATGTAGATATCTGATGAATGTATTTTTGTATTTTTTCTGAAAAAAATCATATTTTTTAATAAAAAATTGAAAGTGAAAATGATTTTTAGAAAAATGTGCTTTCTCCTTGAGCGAAAAAAAAAACCCCTCTAGGGCTTGTTTTTTTCTCGTCGGTTAAATGTTTCAGCAGCTTTCGAGGCGGAGTAGAAAGGGGTGGGGGTGAAGGAGGGTATAAGTGAGAGGGGAGACGCCTCTTCAACTATTGAGTGTCGGTCGAGTACAAGAATCCACGATTAATATGTTATTATTAGCGAATCTGCAATGTCTGTCGGGAAGGGGAAAAACGGGGGATCCATCACCTTACAAAAAAAAAATTAGATTAAAATCATACAAGAGTGAAAAATGAAATTAAAGAGGCTGGTATTTTTCTCGCGGATCTGGCGCGCAAACACCTTTTCTTCGCGCTTTAGGCTTCGCATTGAGGGAGAGGGGAACGCCACGGCTCAATGGCGGGAAAAGTGCCGACTGATATCGTTATGCTTTTGTGCCCGTGGAAGAAAATGCCGTCCCCATCTCGCGTAGTGAGTAGTTAGCTGGAGGAAGATTAATCGTAGAGGATTAATGGTCTGGCCGGTCACTCGGCTCCGAGTATAAAACGCTGCGTAAATCTCCCATCGATTGCGTAAATAAAAAATGTGTAGAATATACTAAAGCGCACCTAGAGAGTGATTAAGTTTTTGTACATTTTTTTTCGATTTACGCCATTGAAGTGAGTTAACGCAACGGTTTGTACTCGGGGTATAGGGCATCTGCATGCTACGCTGGTGTAACTAATCAGACATAATACTATACATGCTTATTGAAGAAATAGTGATCGAAAACCTTCT
This sequence comes from Agapetus fuscipes, assembly GCA_951799405.1. Classification (NCBI taxonomy): domain Eukaryota; kingdom Metazoa; phylum Arthropoda; class Insecta; order Trichoptera; family Glossosomatidae; genus Agapetus; species Agapetus fuscipes. The sequence goes on along the minus strand of OX637340.1, from coordinate 2,814,471 downwards.
TACTTTTGTCTTAATGGCAAATACAGACCTCTTTATTTTATCAATTGAAGAGGCATTAACTTGGTAATTCTACAGCTTATAATATATAGAAAAATAAAACATACCTTGTTTTCTGATTACGATGAGTATAATTACATACATATCTACAAGTGTTCTTATTAGCTACACCTTCAACGACTAATTGCGTATCTGGACCATTAAGTATGAATTAAAACAATGCAAACGGTATGATCGTAAAAGCCGTCGTGGACATACTATCATACTCTTTGTAATCAAAAAACCAAGAATGTTTCATGTCTATCTACAGATCTCTCCAGTTTAAGGGCATTTCAGACCGGATTGTCTATGAATAACCGGACTTTCTTACATCTCCATACACTACTGACTTCCGACACGGCGCCGGTAGAAAAAAAAAGACAAACCGGACAGAATTGTGGCAGAATACGTCTAAGTGTGTAATGGCTGTAAGACTTTGCTTAGATTCATCATTAATACCCAACTAAGCAGCAGAGAAAAAGAGAAGAGCATGCATGAAGTGAGTGATGAAAGAATTGTGCAAGGACAGAAAAAAGTGGCGACACATCTGCTAAGGTACTGATCACCCCTAAATGGTGGCTGGGTACAAAAACAATAACAAGTATGTTGAGATGAAATGTGAGTGCAGGGGTGGAAGTCTCGACGGTCGTCGGTAGATCTTACCGTACCTGTTTGAAGATAGGACGGTATAAAACATGGCAGTGCTTGAACACCTGATCGTTGATCCATATAAAATGGTTCAGCTGCTGGTACGCAATTATGCTTTATTTCGTACTATATTCAAATAGATACACTGAGATTGTGGATTTGGAGGAAAATGTCCAAGACATCCTGGGTCGAAAAGGAATTGCGGTGGTACGGGACGTAAAAGAGAGAAGAGAGTTTATAAGTCACATTTGAAGAGGAAAGCCAAGCTAATAGGGCACTCGATTAGACATAGCACCTTTCTTAACAACATCTTCGAAGGCAAAATCTTAGGAAGACGAACAAAAGGTCACGAATGGTCAAGAATTTCATACTTCGAGGATGAAGCGGCTCATGGATATCTCCTCCTATTTGCATCTCAAGAGAATGGCAACAAACAGAGACAAATGTCTGACACAACAAGGCGCTGCCTTTAGAAGATGATGGTGAAGCTAACATCTACCACCCGGCTGGTTGGTCACAACTGCTTGGGTCGTTGTAATTATTATGAAAGGGCTCGACGTCTACGGAAAAATCATGCTAAATTACGCAGCGGGAAAAATTGGCAGCTGAGACGTCGCCATCTTAAAAATAATATTATTTCGCGCCGTTTATTTTAATTGAAGGGCGGCCGGGCGAGCGCTGGCTTCCTAGGGCTACGCGAACAAGGGCACCCGGTTAATTAAAGAATTTCTAAATTAATATTTTTCACTAAGTAGATGATATAAGAGTAGCCCGAAGTTTTTTTTTCAACCTTTTTGCACCACTCATCGCTGAATTAGAAGTAATTACAATCTGTTAATTTATGGAAAATAAAAAAACGTATTAAAAAATTAGCCTTATTTTGATCTAGATAAGTGAAACTCTTTTTTTTTTAGACTTTGTTTTCTGGTGATTTTACGCCGTATTTTCTATAATTTTTTAACTAGTTCGTGTGTCTCATTATATTTGTTTTACGCTTTTTTCAACCATCTTTGAAGCACGATTATGCTAAAAGTTCAATAACGTGAAAGGGTTGCAGCTGGCTACCTTTAATACATTATGTAGATTACTTAAGTAAATAAGGCTACTAGTCTGCCATTCTCTGTTATTCAATTTCCCATTCTTTTGTCATTCCATTATATATTTTTCGTCCAAAAAACCAAACAGCGTCAACTCTTCCTATTCTAATCTAATCTAATCTAAGTTGCAAAATATAAGTGACATTAGAGATTCACATTATATGCATTTTCACAAAACAGACATGCTCAAACCCTCCTCGTACCCGTCCTGTATGTATGTGTCAGAAGGACCCACAGCACATGGACGCTCATGCAAAGCTATATCTTTTCTCAAGTGGCGAAAGGCCTTCCCGTGAAGTGAAAGCAACGGCACGACAAAACAAGAACCTCTAGGTCAGAGGCGTGCCCATGACTCTAAAAGTAAATGGTTCGATGTTACTGAAGCTAATAGCATACCTCGGGTGGCACTCCTTGTGGGATTGTTGCTAGATCACGAGTAGCGTGAATAATGATACACATAATACGAAATAATAATAATTTAAATCTAAGGACAGGATTACTGTGAATCCGCTGCGGATGCAGCTTGGCAAAATGAAGCGCAAAATCGCTCAAAAGCGGAGAAATTTGATTTTGTAGCAACAAAGTCTGCGTAACCGACTGGGCCAATGGCCGGCCGTACTGCAGCAAGGAGCGCAACCCGATCAGATTGTCGCAATGGACAGTACCATAATATGTGAGGCACGTCCTGGGAGCTGGCGCCGCAAGGGCACTCTGCTGATACATGTTGAAGACATGTTTAAGTTCGCGCTTAAACATGCCGCATGTAGTCCTACAATATAAAAACCCGAATCTCAAATGAACATACACCCTGCAACTCCTGCCGAACTTCCCTGAAACAGGGGTGACATTGGCAAAGTGAACCATTTTCTACAGCATGGGTGGTCAGCTGCATACCAACCTATAAGTCCTATTCAAATTTGAAAGTTAAGGGGTTTGATAGCAAAGCTTAATAATTTAGGTATATTTCTGAGCGGGAAAACGTCACAGATCCATGGAACTAGGGTCCTTAATCAGGGGGGGGGGGGGGGGAAGCACCTGCTGAAAGCCCTGCCCCAAAAGACTGCCAGATCGTCAGGACAAACCATACGCCAGGAAGGTCTCTCGCATACAGAAATCGAGGGAACATCCCTTCAGTCCAAGGCGTTCTCGGTCGTCCTTTACCTCTTTTTCCTTTCACACTTCTTCTGTATATATTCTCTGTCAGTCGGGAGGAATGCCAAAAAAATATTTATGAACTTTGCTGCAAGTCAAACTTAAGCAACCAGTAACAAAATATCAGTAAGCTTTTTCCCTATCAGGAGAAGTTACAATGTCATCAATACGAAGTCGGTGTTATGGTCTAGGCCCTAGGGGACCAAGTGGGCTGATCCTTCTAGCGTATTTGGAATAGAATAACGTTGGTTCGATCCCCGCTGACCCCGATTGACCATAACTTTCACCTTAGTTCAGCAGATGTCATTGGGTATTATATATTTCATAATTCATTAAAATAAACAATAATTGATTTATTGATAATGATAATACTCATACCTGTTTCTGGCCAGGAAGAATATGTTGGTGAATTGCATTCCTCTTCACAAATCTATTTGAAAAAAAAAAGTCATGACGTCGACTCATTTGTACTGATAAGGCTCCTAGGGCATCGTATAATAATAATATAAGTAGTAGCAAGAAAAATTAAATCTCGCGTGTTGCCAGCCAGCTGACTGGTTGGCAAGCACACGTGACCGTGTACACCCACCCACGAGTGTGAAGTGTGGAAACTGAACGTTAATGGGAATCTATTAACATTTTAGTCAAGGCCTTCACTTTAGCGGACACTCGCACCGGACCAGTGTAACCATTGAGGTATTATATAAGTGGAGCCGAAACTATCGTACGGCACCGAAGCAAACTATGACGCATAGCTGTCAGCCGGTCCTGTCAAACACAACATAATACTGAGCATAATAAATGAGCAGAGCTCCGAAGAAGTCACCAACAGAGGAGACGAAACGTCAACTGAAAGTCTTTAAGAAGTATCAAGAAAGAAGAAAAAGAAGCAAAAATATTAAAATTCGGAACCAAAAAATCAAGCATCTGAATCCGGCCGTGTAAGCCTAAAAACTTTTACAACATAAAACTGTTACGAACTATGATTTTGAAGTACCTACGTGCGCCTGTAGAGGTACAATAGTGTGTGTAGAACAGTCCAGTATGATCCATGATGGTAGTAGTAAGGTACATAGAACGGCGGTCTGGTATGCTATTTACCAACCTATGTATTTTTACCTGGCAGGAAACCAGTATTGACATCAGAAATGAATAATTCATAAAACTTAATTGAATGCATTATTAATATTTAACATGATTAAGATTTTGCTGCAGGCTCAAGTTTTTTTATTTTTTCTAATATTTCAGGCAGAGCTAATAATGTCTACTTTATCATTCAAATCGATACTAGTATACATTTTCAAAGTATGTTTGATAATGTGCTTATATACCTTTTAGAAATCTAAATCTAAGTTGCAAAGAGATGTATTATTTGAGATTCATATTAAATGCATTCCCACAAGCAGACACGCATGCTTACACATGCCGCATGTGGACCTACAATATGAAAACCCAATCACAAATGAACATAAGCCCTGCAGTTCTTGCCGACCTTCCCTGAAACAGGGGTGACATTGGCAAAGTGAACCATTTTTTACAGTATGGGTGGTCAGCCTCATACCTACCTATAAGTCAAGGAATACAGGGATCTTGTATGGGATGAAAAAGGCGACCGATGTTTTATCTCGGTCATATTCGTCCAAATTGAACGGCTGTCGCATTCTACCTATTCTTCTCGCATTGTTCTTGCGTTCTATTACAAAATCTCGATTTTCCCAATTTTTGAGTTATTGCTCTTTATTATTAAACGTGCGATGTATAAACATGAAAATTGATTCTTGGCCTTAGCCGCCTACATTACAGATCAGCCGCCATTTTTTTCAGTCCTCACATACTCCTTTCATTTCATCCAGAGTCATAACCTTTTTCATACAAGCTCTCCTTTTATTATGACTCTGGATATCCCATTCATTCACTATTTCGGAAAATGCGTAGGCTTTGAATAATTGGGTTAGGTTTTTTGAAAAATTACACATCATTAACCGTTGTGAGTGATGAACTCGTATGCAAGTAATAACCTGTAAGTGAAACAATTTCAATGCGTGCACGCCTCCCTGGTAATTATGCCTTATTTTAGATTTTGTAATCAACTCAAAGGTGGTAATTAAATGCGTTTAAAAATAAAGTAGACAAATGATTAGACGTTGCTCGAGCTCACATCGTCACCAGCGTATTCGTAATGCTATTAGAACTCGAAATACTGCGAGTCGATACTTTTCCATCCTACAAAGGTTGTTTAAAATTTAGCACCAATCATACCTGTGATTTGAAATTATCTTCAACAACAATTTCTCACTCGTCTTTCTGAGGATTTGGGTAGAGAACGGAATATCTTGTCGTGGCTCTGTTTGACACAGTCTGGTATAATATGATTATCACGACACTGTTTCAAAAAATAAATAGCACTGATTAGATTTTCTCGTTTAACCCGTAGTTTCCCGAATTTTTGTACATTTTTGTACACATCCTTTCCGTAAAGGTTTGTAATAGTTAGGTTTAAGTTAGAATTACGGTCGTTTGACATTTTGACAATTTTATTAATTTTCGGATATTTAACGAACCGTTCGGTGAGAACTTACATTATTCTCTACGTTTCGTCAGCGACGTAGCCGACGTCTTCAGGAGAACATCCTATCTGTACGGCGACTGAGGATGAACTCTGAAGACGTCGGCTACGTCGCTGACGAAACGTAGAGAATAATGTAAGTTCTCACCGAACGGTTCGTTAAATATCCGAAAATTAATATAATTGTCAAAATGTCAAACGACCGTAATTCAAACTTAAACCTAACCAATCATATGTTTAGAATTCCCAGATAACATTATGTTCTCCTATAATCTAAGCTGCAAAGATATAACAATAATTTTTCGTACTACAGGCTGATATTGAGAGAATTTCAACCGGTATCAAAATATATCGGAGATTGAACACCGTAATTTCTGATCAAGGGCTAGATGTGGTAACCACTAGACTATAGACCATTTCAAACTGCCGAGGTTCATGATATTTTTCAAAATAAATAATTCTTTACTGTATAACGGAAGTTTTTTTACAGATGAAAGGAAAAGATCAATAATCTGTCAAGGTATTTATCTATAATCTAAGCTGCAAAGATATGTTAACATTTATGGCGCATATTAAATGCTTGCCCACATGCAGGCACATGCAGGTTCGCACCTACACATTCTGCATGTGTGCATACAAATAAAAAACCTCACATGAACATAATCCTTGCAACTCCTGCCGCCGTTCCCTGAAACCGGGGTGACATTGGCAAAAATGAACCAATTTTTACAGCACGGGGGTCAGCATCATACCAACCTATCAGTCAAAGAGCAAGGAGCAGTCATATCTTTGTCAATTGCACCAAACTGGTTGTAAGGTCATCAAAACACATTATATGTATACTTTTACACAGACTATGTATAAAAAGTATGAATGCACATTTTGTATTTATTTAACAGCCACGTAGTTGGTTTCGAAGCCGACCGGTTTTAATAGACCACTAATTTATAGGATCATCTGAAGTTCGAAGAGTCATTGGACGCCCGAAAAATCGTAAAATAATGAGCTGGAAGGTCAGACGGATTTAAAGTTATTGAATGTCATCGGTACAGAAATCCAAATGAAGAGGGTTCTAATTTACAATTTGTTTCAACTGTTATGATTTTACTGGGGTTCTCTTTTAATTAAACTGCAATTATTTAGGGATAAAAGAAAAACAATCTTGTTTTCGATTACTTGATTAATCGAAAACAAAATTGTTTTTCTTTTATCCTCAATGATGAACGATTACAAAGTTAATGCCTCTACAATCAATAAAATTGCAATTTTTTATTTTTAAAATAATTTGTTTCACACAATCAGCTGAAATAATATGTAATTCCATTAAGAATTAGAGGATCAGCACCGAAAAGATGAATTTCCCTCGCATCATAGAATTTTCTAGTGACTCACTTCGTTGTGATCTTTTTTTTATCTAAGAATACAAGCATAGGTTTGTTGTGCAGATACACCATTAAGTAGCAGTATATTTTTAGAAGGACATTCCTAATGAATTGGCACTTACACACTCGTAGTTACATCAATTCAGCGTATTATTGGATACAAATCTATCGCAATTTGATTAAAAGTGAGCGTATATCATATCCCGCGTGGAGTATGATTGCCTCTGATGAGGTTTAATTGTAATTGACTATTGGAAGTGTTGTAACAGGCCTGGATTAAGACCACTAGGGGCCCTGGTGCGGGGAAAGTCAGGTGGCCCCCAAATCTCTTTCCCCTCCGCGCCAACCAAAAAATGTATACTTATTGCGAACCAAAACGAAAACGACGACTCTTTGAGTATTTTTTTTGGGAAATCTCTTCGGGGGTCTATGACACTTGATAGAACGAGCTTCGCTTTATCCTTTTTGTACAAATATGTATTTAAATATTTTTCTGTACAATTTCATATAACTTGCCATGGGTGTCTTTGGCCTTAAAGGCTGCTTTTGATTCGGACTCCAAAAATAATTAAAAGTGTATATCTCTAATAACTAATGCCCAAAAAGTCTATGAGGGCTTGGTCGTGAATGTTTTAAAAACCTGAGCCCTCGAGCAAATTTATCTCAAAAAAATATTTGAGTATATTTTTCTAAAACTTCTCGGGGGGCCCTAGGACGCTGGGTGCCTGGTTCGGTGGCACAGCTCGAACCACCCTTAATCCGGGCCTGGTTGTAACAGGCTAGGAAAGTCAGGGCAAGGCTCGGTGGGGAACCAACGGGCAAATGAAACCAAGTAAACATCTAACGAAAAAGCAAGGAAATTGAAAGAAGATTCAATGGGTTTTATCTAAAAAAAAATTGCACGTAGGTACGATCTAATTCGTAGTAGATAAAGTAAGGGCATGTTGTACTAACCTCCAATCAATATTTGATTGACACACGAAATTTGATTGCTTAATTCTGGTGAGGATCTCGGTTAAATATTTCTCGGAAGTGGGTAATAAAATGATGGAATTTGAACAGGAAATATGATGTACATCAGCTGACTTACGTATATGCAACTAAATTTCACTTAATTTTGACTTTTGTCTGATTGGAGTTTGGTGCAACAGGCCCTAAATGATTAAAATGGAATTAATATTTACACTAAGGCCCGGATGTTTTCAACTAAGATTGTGCTGCTTTCTATAATCTATAATCTAAGTTGCAAGGATATATTCATTCAAAGCTCTCAGATGTATGCCCACAAACAAACACGTGTAGTTCGCGCTTACAAATGCTGATTGTGTACTTACAAATAAAATCCAAACCTCAAATGAACATAAGCCCTGCAACTCTTGCCGACATTCCCTGAAACAGGGGTGACATTGGCAAAGTGAACCGTTTTTTACAGTATGGGTGGTCAGCCTCATATCAACCTATAAGTCAAAAAAACAAAACCTTAAAAAGAAATCTATACAAAAAAAGTAAAAAAATTATTATGCAAAAAATGTAGCAAACTAATAAACCAACATTACAAATCAGCATTGCAGATTAGCCGCCACTTCTTCCTGTCCTTGCATACTTCTTTCATTTCATCCAGAGTCAAAACCTTTTTCATACAAGCTCTCCTTTTATTATGACTCTGAATATCCCATTCACTCGCTATTTCACTGCTTTAAACTAAAAAATCTACTCTTTCACGATTCTTATGTGATTGAGGGGACAAAGTCAATATGTTAAGTTTGAAACATCCGCGTGGTTGAGAGATCAGCTGTCTATAATGGAGATGGGCGATACATGTCATCAGAATCTCTAGAACTTCACGTGTAAACTCAACCTTAGCGATCTACCAAAAATGTATGGCAACGCTCGTTAGAGACATTTTTTTAGAATCCATAGATTTTGGTAAAAGCTATAGTTAAATTTAAACATAATGTTTTATACCTGGGGCAGAGACAACAGATGGATGAAAAAATTGTGAGCCCCGGTATTTTCAACGTTAGCATAGCGACTTTATACTGAATGAAAAGGACGCACGTATGTCTATCGTGTGGGTATTTTTTTTATTAGCTTAAAATCGCATAAGCTAACGTTGACTTTGATGTATGGAAGTGAAGCATGGACAGTGAATGATAGCGAAATGAGTAGAGTATGTACAGTGGAAATGAAGCATTTGAGAAGAATGACAGGAAAAACTCTGAAGGATAGAGTTAGAAATTAATGGGTAAAGAAAGAATGTAATTTGAAAGAGGATGTGAAGGTTAAGGTACAAAAGAATATGATGAGATGGTTTGGGCATGTGGAAAGAATGAATGATGATAGACTGACAAAATATGTATACAGAGGTAGAATGAAAGGAAAAAGAGGGAAGGGACGACCGAGAAAAGTATGGAGTGATCAGATTGAGGATATTGTGAAAGAATGGGATATACAAAGTGAGCGTAAAAGAAGAAAATGCATGAAAAAGATGATGGATATGAATGAATTGAAAGAGGTATGTAAGGATAGGAAAAAAATGAGGCAGCTCTGCAGAGGCTCTGGCCACCCCTAGCGGAATGGCGAAAGAGTTACAGTTACAGTTACAGAAAATACCGGGCCTAAGAGTGAGTATCCGAGAATAGGTAAAAGAAGTGTGGGAAGACCTTACAACAACTTAATGTGGGGTAAACAGAGATAAAAATTGTGAGCAAGAAAATGAATACGTTTTTTTTATATGAAATAAATAATTAAGCTAGCCAATTATCAATCGTTATGTGTTCTAATAAAGATGGAACTTTTAGATTTATTCATTTATCATTTTTCTAGGAAGGTATGTAGGTATACAGTTCAGTTAAGATTTGATTGGAAAACAATCATGTCTCTTGTCTCACGTTTTTGTGGAAGAGATTGTGTTTCCTTTAAGGAATTTCCTTGCGTAAGTCCTCACGTGAAAATCTTCTTCTTCTGCTTCAATCTTAGTATTGTTTTGTAACATTTGTCGGTGTTATAGCCGCGGGGATCAAGACAGGTTATTTGGAACCGGATAACGCTGGTTCGAATCCCGCGACGATAACTTCGACCCTGGTTCAACAGATGCCGTTGCATGCACACAAGCTTCTGCTTTCGCATGAAGACAACTGGCCAGGTAAAATAGGTTGGTGGATTGCATTCCTTTCCACAAATCTATTTTTAAAAAAAAAAAAAAAAAAAAATATTCACCACCATCAGCTTCTCTGTTCCTCCTTATACAAAGTAATTCTTTGAAATCCTCGTTGAAGAAACAAAGAAGGAAGGAAGAAAGAAAGGAAGAAGAACGGAAGGAATACATACTAGTAAATATTGTTACGATTTTACTTGGGTTCTCTTTTAATTAAACTGCAATTATTTATTGGTCTTCACGGCAAAATGCTTGGAGCGACTAATCGCTCTCCGCACCATTGCAATCCATATATATAGGTACAAAAGAGATCTTTCTCGCATATTCCAAATCATTCACACCAGATGTTCACCAGCCGTTCTATGCACTACTCTAACACTATCGTACGTGTATACCACACTAGCGCGTAGGTAATTTGATTTCATAGTCGTAACACTACCACCATCACACTAGAGCCAGTTCTACACACTATGTATGCATATAAACGCGCACGTATGTATTCCAAGTTCGTAACAATATATTATGTTGTAACTTTCAGCGTGGTCGTCCTTGATGATGATGATGATGATGGATGATTTCTTTCCTGTGGCGCCATTTAATGGTCCAGGACCATCTCAAGGGCGCCATGGCTTCTGGAGAAAAGCAGTGCCTTCAGTCCCTTTCTGAAGGTGGTGGTAGGCTGGTTCGCGCGAACACCGATGGGCAAATTGTTCCAGGTAACCGGCCCGGCCACCGCAAAGCTCCTGTCTGCAAAATTTGAGGTGTTCGCTCTTTTGGGCACTATGACCTTGTTGACAGCAGTGAGGGCAGAGCGTAGTGGTCGTTTTGAACGTTTGTCCCCTCGATCATCCCCTCAATGTTATGCAACAGACCTTCATGGTGTATCGTGTGTCCTTTCGGATAGGATTTTGAGTAGGTGTCTTCCTCCTTTGATTCTTTGGAGACCCTCTACATTCTTTATGTGGTCCCTCCAGGAAATTCCTAAAAGTAGGGCAACATCTCAAAAGCCCATATTTTCTCTTTTCAAGGCCGAAACCGTACGCGAAAATTTTTGTTACATATTTACGTTGTATAGAAATGAGAGCATGACAAATAAACTCGGTTTACAAGGTGAAAGAGAAGTAGGTAATCCAATAAATTAATAAAATATTATCGAAACGGCAAAAACTCAATGTATCACTTGTGATCGTTATTTTTCCGCGGTGCGTAATATATTATTCGACCGAATAAATAAGTGCTTATGCAGAAAAAAAACTAAGTAATTCAATGGGTGAATTTATAGTCTCAGTTTCGGGTGGGACTATAACTCTTCAGGTTGTATTAAATGTGTCATAAACTCGCGATTCAGAGTCGTCTCTTTGCTGAGCATTAGTGGGGAGCATCGCTAACGTCCTGTAGGCGAACATTCATTGCTTTTTATGTCCATCATGTTTTATTGTGCGATCCGACATGACCACTTACGAGCCAATAAATTGAATATAATAAAAGTGATGGTTCGATTCAATTCATACGGAAGATGTTCTGATTTTTGTTTTACAGCTTCAATGAAACATACTATGACTACTATGAGGAATTCTGGTATGAGCGACAAATCGAAGAATTATCTGGAATATGCGAGAAAGATCTCTTTTGTAGCTATACATAGGGACTGCAATGTTGCGGAGAGCGATTATTCGCTTTAAGCATTTTGCCGTGAAGACCAACATAAGCAGAGACTATCAATTGTGAACCAAACTATGTAAAATAAAATATTTTGAGGAATTCAAAAACACTGTTTATTTTCACATGAATGTATTTAAAAAGATTACAATCTTTAGAGTAAGTTACTAACGTTTTCGACCTAGAAGGTCATCATCAGGTATCTGTATCATCATCATCATTTGATACCTGATGATGACCTTCTAGGTCGAAAACGTTAGTAACTTACTCTAAAGATTGTAATCTTTTTAAATACATTCATGTGAAAATAAACAGTGTTTTTGAATTCCTCAAAAAATTTAAACTATAACAGTATGAATTTTCACAGTGTTAATACACAAACAATACAAAATATAAAATAAAATATGTTAAAATAAATAATTGCAGTCTAATTAAAAGAGAACCGCAGTCTAATCTAATTTAAGTTGCAAAGATATGTTACATTGGAGATTCACATAACATGCATTCCCACAACCAGACACGTACAAGTTCACGCTTGCACATGCCTCATGTGAACCTACAACATAAAAACCAAATCTCAAATGGACATACACCCCGCAACTCTTGCCGACCTTCCCTGGAACAGGGGTGACATTGGCAAAGTGAACAATTTTCTACAGCATGGGTCAATATCCTATATAGTCCTATAAGTCAAGGAACATACACAACAAGTTACATTTTTTAAATCAGAAATAATAATGTGTATAAACATCAAAACAAATACAGAATACAAAATTCTAATTTATAAAACTCTAGTCTTAGCCGCCAACATTACAGATTACATAATATACAAACATATTATGCAAATTTCATATTAAAAACGTGCTTTCAAAGGGGAAGGTTTTCATTTCATATGTGAAGACTGGGTTAATATTGCCAATAAGACTCTAAATAAAAATAAAATATGGGAAGAATAAATCATTTCCGAAACTAATAGGGCTTAAATCAGGGCTTCCCGATGAAAAAGTCTATTATATTTAATTGAAGTTGAAAAGATATACTGACGTTTAAGATTCATATTTGATGTTTGCAAATGCTGCACGTGTTACCTACATACAAGATAAAACCCAAACATTAAATAAAAGTGAAGGAAAATCAAATATAATCTAATCATTATCAAATAAAAATTAGTGAAAAGTATTAAAAAAAAATGATTACCTACGCATTGGTACTTTTATTTTTATGAAATCCTGTGCGGGAGACTCCCTGGATTCTAGGGACTCTAGGGGTCTATGACACTTGTTGTAGTGCCGCAGAGGTGTACGAGCTTGGTCGTCGCTACAAAGCGCCAATACTCAAGCAAGACCCAGTAGCTGTAAGGCTGGATGGACCTTTGGTGACCGGTCATTAGTAAAGGTTTATGAATTTTTCAACCCAGCGAAGAGCAAATTTGAAAATATAAATCTTATATTTTTTTGTGCTCCGCCGGGATTCGAACCCACAACCTTCCCATTCAGAGTCCGCAGTGTTACCACTGAGCTACGGACCGGTACGTTGATAGAAAAAAACTCCTTTAGATTTGAGCGCAGAATTTTACGACATCGCAAAAATTCAAATGGGATGAAAGCGAAACGTTAATTGGTTGTAATAATAATTAAGTGCGCTCATGGTTCAGATAACGAGGCAAGTTTTAAACGTTAGTTATCTCGCAATAATTCCGGGGGCATTAATTTAATAAAAAACGTGAAATATGTGTAGGGTTGTCGCTGTTCGTTGTGCTGTACCCCGCTCAGTATAAAACTTTACGTCAACACGCAACTCTTGCGTAAAAAGAAAAATACATGAAAGAAAGAACAGAGCTTCTAGTGAATGTAACAGTTTTCATATATTTTCTGTTTACGCTATGGTTTAGTATTCACGTAATGTGCAGTCGCTAGGCTGTCTAAGGGAGTGAAAAAAGACAGTATTCCAAGTATAAAACTTTCGTTTAAACTCAACTATAGAGTATAAAAAAATAATGTAAGGAAACTACAACAGTGCCTCGTAAGTTTTCCTACACTTTCGTTGAGTTTTTTTTAACGTAGTGTACAGTAAGCTCCCCGCGATTGCGTAAAAATAAAAATGTTTAAAAAATGAATCCCTCCCTAGGGGTGCTGTTGTGTCTTACATACACTTTCAATCTAAGCGATTGAGGGGAGTTAGTGTTGTTTTGAATACTCGAAGTGCAGGAGTTAGAAGTGTAAGTACAGGCCGCGGCGCCACCCAGACTTGGGCTTCGGATTAATGGATCATTTTCCTCCCCTTCGGCTCTCGTTGCTCGCATCCCTCCTCTTGCCGGTCCACCCCCGACGCGAGTTTAGACTTCTCCAAGGGTTATTACGCCAAAGGGCTGCTAGGATGGGGTCTTTATGGAAATATTGATTCATAGTGACTGACTTGGCAGAAAAACTCCTAAATCTCTGTTGGCGATATCCATTTTATTGCTATCTGTTGGTAATATTATCGCGCTGGTTTTTCGGCGCATTTATTACTTTATCGGCTGGCAATAAAAAGTAAAGGATGGACGCCGCGGTACGTAAACAGTAAAGGTCGCCTTAATCTCCCTAAAGTATTCATTATCTGCCACCATTATGTACTGCGGACGTTCCCTACACCTACAGAGCTTTCATTCATCACGGCTATAAAAAACATCACATTACAAATAACTTGCGAATCGTAAAAAATATTATACGAGTCGTACAAAAACAGAGGAAATAATCTTCCCATAATTTCCATACATTTTTTTGCTCAACAGATTTAAACTTTTTAAGGTATGTGTATTCACACAGTGAAAAATATTTTTTCAACAACATAGTTTTATATGTCACAGTAATTAATTTTATTTGCCTCCAGTACTTTCGACCTTCAAGTTTCAGGTCATTATCAAGAGTGATGTATAAATGTCAAATTAAAATTATTACAACAGATTTTCGTAATTGCTTCCTTGTTTAGTAATGTTCCTTGACTAATAGGGTGGCCCCCATGCTGTGAAAAGTTGGTTTACTTTACCAATGCCACCTCGGTTTCAGGCAGAAGGAGAAGTAAAGTTTTGCTCATGTGAGGTTTGGTTTATTTTGTATGTAGCTACACATGCAGCATCTGTAAGCGTAAACTTACATGTGCCTGCTAGTGTTAATGCATTAAATGGCAATATATCTTTGCAACTTAGATTATATAATGTTGATAGACAGTGCACTCTCACAGCCATCAACACGCTGGAAAGAGCTCCGCGTTTTTTTTAAATTTAACAGACGTATATTTAAATCACAATGAAAAATATCTGTATAAACATAAGATTCATTTAAGAATTTTACACTCCGTATCACAGAATGTTATTGCAGTCTAAACATTGATTTAGTTCTCATTCATTTGTTCTATTTACGCGATGCGATGGTGGGGAATTTGCGCGCCGTTTTATACTAGCAGCAAGGATTCACATTTTTAAGAATGTTTCTATAAGTAACTTGTTGAGCCGTTTCCACCTACACAACACTGTTCAGAGTTGCAGATTTTGAATCACCTTTCAATATTCCTTCACTACCTGAGCGAAATACGGAAAATGATTCACGGGTACAGTTATCTGAATGATGTTAAGAGGAACATCGGAGTCTGCACATAGGATGACGTCACGAAAATGAATAATTAATGTATTTAGTAAATGCGTGGGCCAATCGTAGATGGTTTGTTAAGTATAAAAGAAAGTCGAAAAAAATATCTTTATTTAGTATCCATACATGTTTAAGTTAGTATAGCGTCGATTGACTGAACGATGGCTCTCAAAAGTGGCTCTTTCTTCCGGCATAGACATATTCCACAAGCAGACAAGTTTAAGTTTAGGCTTGCACATGCCGCATGTGTAGGTACTCAAAATAAAATAAAAAACAATTCTCAAATGAACATCAATATTTAGTATTATACTTTTGCAATCCTTCTTTAAAACAAGGATGATACGGGCAAAGTGAACCAATTTTTGTGTGGTTGGTCAGCCTCATACCAATTTGTAAATCAGGAAACAAAGATAAATAAATGAGCGATATTTCTTCATTTAAGAAAATACACCACTATAAAATATTTTTCTTTTTTAGGCTCCTGAGGATGCCTTTTTGAGACGAAAATAATCGAGCAAAAAAGGAGCCACCAAATCCTAACAAATATTTTTCTTAGAATTATCCAATAAATTTACCTTTACAATTTATTGCCTCTTAAGTGCAGATTCCCATCAACACTATCCCCACAACATGCTTCGTGTATCGCAAAAAGGCGGTGAAAAAAATCATCACCAATCTGGATTATGTTTAGCAAATATTTTCCTCCCCTAGGTGATTGATTTTCCTTGGAGGGATTATGTTTCACATACAAATGAACTCGTGTTACCAATTTGGGTGAGAGCCCGCCGCTTACAAACTTTTTTATACGAGGGAACATTTGATTGCCCTGTAAGGGAGTTATACCTAGTGATAGGTGCTCGTTGGAGAAAGTGGAAAAATCGGAGATATTTTCCGGGACTGTGCCGCTAAATGGCCGGTTCACACGACTTGCCACTAATGCGAAGAGAATATTTTTCAAGAGATTAAAAAACTGCATTCGAGATATGCTTCTTCATTTTTTGGTGCTACTTCTGTCGAATATCGGCGATCGTGTTTTTTTTCCCGTCGGAAGCTGCGGTTCAAAACAGGGACTTAGTGCTTTCATTGAACCACTGTCGCAGGTTTTTCAGCCACGATGTTCACTTTGCCAATGTCACCCCTGTTTCAGGGAATGTCGGCAAGAGTTGCAGGGCTTATGTTCATTTGAGGTTTGGATTTTATTTGTAAGTACACAATCAGCATTTGTAAGCGCGAACTACACGTGTTTGTTTGTGGGCATACATCTGAGAGCTTTGAATGAATATATCCTTGCAACTTAGATTATAGATTATAGATAGATGTCCTTCGGCGTCCGTGAGTTCTTCTCCCCTCAATCTTACCCTGTATGTTAAGATGGAGAAGACGATATTTCCTTTGAAACAGCTATATCAATACTTAAATGAAAATAAATATTTGGATAATTTATTTGGAGAGCGCTGTTTTTTGTGTAAATCACACCTCAAAAGCCCTCTGCGTGTTCGATAAACTCGAAAATAAAACAATTAATCAGGCAACACCCAGTTACTATGAGGCTGGATGGACCTTTGATGACCGGTCTTTGGTAAGACAATTTTTTTTACCAGCAAAGAGCATATTTAAAAAAATTAAATGACATTTGTTCGAACGTACGACCTTCCGATTTCCAGTTCGTAGCGATAACGACTAGACTACAGACCGGTAATATTTACAGATATTAATTTTAATCCGATTTTATACCGGCTTTTATGTACCTTTTTTTTGTGATTCTATTCTCCGGGTTCCTCTTCGCTCCTACAACTTTTCTGCTTCTTTAACCAATAGTAGGACGGCAGCAATAAGTCGGTCAAACTCGCACGAAAAATTTCGCATAGCAAGCATATTTTGTTATCAAGTCGACTCATTGCTTTGGTAACTATTAGCCCAAAGCTCGCATGATTTCAATAGAAAAATCCAAGTCTCTTTTAATTTTTTTCAATACCTTTTATCTGTGTGCTGCTCTTTTACTTTATACATAAAGCTCGGGGTGTGTGCCGTACGCACGCACTCGCCTCGCAAATACAAATCCACATAGCAAGTCGTGTAAAAGGGCCTTTAGGCTCTTAGGAAAGCTGTACTCTAAGATAAAACATAACTCGACAATTACGTTTACTGAAAATGTGTGGAACCTACAGAGGCGCTGTTTCAGGTTCCATACATTTTTTGGTTGATGCTATGGTTGAGTGAAAACTGTAATGGACGTACTGATCTAAAGACGAATGAATGTTAAGCGTTTTCACGTAGGGCGCGTAGACATTTGAAACTGTTTCGTAGAAGGATTGAATTGAGAAAAATACGCTGGAGTTTTCCTGAGTGAGAATTTGGCTTATTTAATTCCAACGCAGAGTAAAATCCTATCACTTGTGATCACGTTTTATGTGAATTTTGAGCAATACTCTGGTGAAGTATTAAATTCAGCAATATAGCTTGATTTTATGATCCTTTTTCAGAGAAAACCGGGTCCTACTTATCTAAACTTATCATGTATCCGTCAGCATGACGAACAATGCACTAATGGAGCTTCTACATCTGTTGATGAATAACCAAAGATTACCTCATGTCCCTACAATCTTCGATCACGAGCAATAACAATTATTTCCAACAATGACGTCGGAACATTTTTGATTTTATAAATTTTTCCTCAGCGAGTAAACGTCAGTCTTATTCTTCTTCTTCCTCTGGTTAAAGACTTTGGATCTGTTTATTGCGAAAGTCCCTTCTGTGATGCAGAAGACCAGCTGTTCTTCCATCTTTTGGGAGAGCGACCTAGTAGACGCTGACCGTCCAGTATCTCCTGTGCCACGACTCGGGCTATCCTTCCTTCGTTCATGCGGTCTAAATGGTCCCTCCAGAACTGTCTCCTCTTCCTGCTCCATCTGACGATGTCAAACGTCAGTCTTTTATGGGGAAAATGTTGATGCCTTTTCCCTAGGACCCGGCCGTGTGACGACACATAATTGTCTATGCCAATTCACGCGCGGATATCATTCTGTTTGTGCTTCTTTGTCGAAAAAGAGACGTGTCTCATGATACGGTCCAATTTTGACACGTTGATGATGATGATGATGATCTACTGTTCGCTCCCCCAGTTCTTGTTTATCGTATACGCCAATCTTGTCAAATATGACTTTTTCATGCAGTTGTCTTATGAATCAAATTCTACACAATCTGAGCTAATAAAAACCGTAAAACTCGACAATGTGAGAGTTGTTTTAAATATTTTTAAAATAAATTTCTTGTTTTTATAAGCCACATTGGTCCAGTACACATGCAAACATTGCTCATTTAAAATTTTCTCAATGGCGTTTACGACAAACAAGAACTAAGGCAGCGTGTTGGTAAACCTGTTTTACATTTGTATAAAAATCGTCGAACGATTCTAATAATACTAGTTTTAAATCATCAATAGGTACAAGTTGAACATTTTTCAAGCATGGCTTAAACGATTTGTCGGTGTAATAAGAGCAAACTCGTAGCCGAAATCGAAGTACTTTTAAATAGTGCATTACCTGTACACAAATTAGAACTACTTTTAAAGTCACTGCAATCAACATTGCGTAGATAATGAATAATTACTAGAACCATCATAAAACTTAACGTCTAAAGTGAACGATAGCGCTTACAAAAAAAATATGGAAACTAAAACAACGCCTACAGTGAACGTTTTAGCTTCCATACAGTTTTGGTAAAATGTTAAACTATTTTTTTTATACTTGAGGTACAGGGCTATTAGGTTCAATAATTTAGAAAATGATGGACAAAATTTCAAAATTTATGAATCATTTTGTAAGAAAATGTTTAAGAGAATGTACCTTTTGATATTCTAGATAACGCAACGCAAAACGCAACTAAGCTACACATATAGTGTAACTTCTTGCCGCGTTATCCCCGAAGGGGTCGCATGTGGCGAGTTGAACCTATTTATTTTAACAGGTAAGGGAGCCGGCCTTACGCCAACCACTTCAGTTGAAGTGGGGTTTTCCCAGCTCCCGAGAGAGCTGGTACTCATTTCTTGTGAAGGCTGAGTAAACCTTGCCGGTATTATTATTTTGGGGTTTAAAATAAACACCGAAACGGGAAATCATTTTTGACACCCTCGCGCTCGGTGGGATTCGAACCCGAGCTCACGGCATGGAATGCAAGCACTCTACCAACTGAGCTATCGACCGGTAGATACTTTTACGTAATCCCATAGAAAAATCATATGTACTGAAAATTCTTCGTCTCGAACATAATATGATTGAATTTTCTTGAGTTTGTGCATTCACAGAGTGAAAATTCATTTTAATTTAAATAAAAAAACTTTTTTAAAATATAGTTTTATGGATAAGGTCCGGTAGCGCTTAAACCTTGTTAACTCAAATAAGTGAAAATAAAACTATGTTTTAAAAAAGTTTTTTAATTTAAATTATATGATTGTATAGAATCAAATGCGGAAATCTAGGATTTTTTAGAAAATTATGTGAGTACATAGAAATGATGAGAAAACGAATCTGTGTTTTTATTTATTTATCTCATGAAAAAAATACCTATATTGCCGCCTTTGATTCCATACGAGTCATATATTATAATGGTTGGAAGTAAGAAAAATGTCTACCAGATACTAGGAGGAACGTGTTTCATAAAATTCGAAATCTTTTATATGTTTAAAATCACATTTTGATGTGCGAGATTTTCGATTTCAATGGAAAACCCATAAAAACAGTGAGTTATGGCATTATAAGTGCGTCAGGGTTAAGATGTCGAAAATCCAAACGTCACTGAATAAATCAGAAGAATAGAAATGGATTTTTTTGATCGAAGTTGGGGTTAAATACTCGTACTCGAACCAAAAAAAAAAGACGAAATAGGGTAAGAAGTTTTGGTAAGTACTTTGTTCTGTCCTTGCACACTTCTTTCATCATGACGCAAAATATGACGAAATTTGTATTCTTTTCATAGAATAGAGAATACAAATTCTGCAAATTTAAAAATATAAAAAAAGTTGTGACGACACACGGTAGGGTTGCTAGGGCAAAAGCTTATTGGTTGCGTGTAACGTTTGACGGCCAAGAAAAAATCAAATTCCAAACATTCCGACCGGTTCGTAGTCTAGTGGTAACACTTCGTAAATGGAAGGTTGTGGGTTCGAATCCCGACGGAGCACAAAAAAATACTATTTATATTTTAAAATATGCTCTTCACTGGATTAAAAAATTCATATATCTTTACCAAAGACCGGCCACCAAAGATCCATCCAGCCTTACAACAATCGTATCTTGCTTGAGAATTGACGCTTCTACAGCGACGACTAAGCTCGCAGAGGACTTTTGAGGTGTGATTCACACAAAAACAGCGCTCACCAAATGAATCATCGTAATTTTATTATTATCTGTTAAAAAAACGTTTCGACTCCATTGTTTCTCAATCTTTTCACAGCGTACTTTGTAGCTAGGGAATAGAATATTCACATTTTTAATTTCTAGATGTGAACGTGTCTGATTATTATAAATTGAAGAATGATTAACGGCCATAAATCATTTCCATTCAGACTTCTTCTCAATAATTTGCAAGAATTGATTTTTTATTACATTAATTATTCCTGATTATTTATTTGTACGTTGCGCTGTACTAAGTTGCAAGTAGCAATTCATGTACTGAGGTATTTAAAATTCATTGTAGGAAAAATCAACTTATTCATACTTTTTCATGGTAATTTACCAAAATTCACAGCTTGTCAAACTTATCTCTTTTACCACCCATTTCGAGAATAATAAAACACTTAGAACGCCCAAAAAAATACGTTTTGTCAACTGGTACATTACAGACATTGACTAATACATTATTATATTACCTTCTAACTCAATGATTCCAATCTAATCTAATCTATGTTGCAAAGATATGTAAGATTAAGGATTCATACTATATGCATTTTCACAAGCAGACACGTATAAGTTCACGGGAATATTCCAAGGGAAAAATAGAAAAACTTTATTTTTACATCGTGTTGAATATGCAAGTATATGATACAAAAGTACGACAAATTTATCTTGTTCCAATTTTCGTTTTTTGTAGTAAGATATTTTCAATGAGTATGCAAAACACCAACTTCAAAATTTCATCTGTACGTTACTGTATCCTGCTGCCGTTCTAATAGGGGAGGCCGGTACCTACGCAGATGCGTCTCCACTTTTTTCTGTCCTTGAATACCTCTTTCATCACTTCATCATTCATCACTTTTTTCATACATACATACTCTTCTCTTATTCTCACTCTGCAGGTTCCATTCTTTCGCAACTCGCCTAGTTGGTAAATCCATTCTTTTCTCGGTCTTCCCCTTCCACGCTGCACTCTGACATTTCCTCTGTACATATTATTTGAAGGTATCTACTTCGTAAGACGCAGAATAAAGCTATTTTTATTTTCAGCGGCGGAGGGTTTTCCTGCAGTACCCTTAGTACGAGTTGCAAAACTTGAGAAAAGTAAAGTTTACGGAAAATATTACAGCGTGATTTCTCCCAAAATCTGCTGTTTTTGTTTTTTAGACGTTGTGGTCTTAGCAAAAGAGTTACAGTGATGAAGAAAATCAAGTTCAAACAAACAAAAACGGCAGATTTTGGGGGAAATCACTCTTTAATAATTGCCGTAAACTTTACATTACTCAAGTTTTGCAACTCGTACTAAGGGTACTGATATGAAGTAAGACAGGTTTCAGCTTCAAGGGTGGTATTTTCATCAGTTTTCCTTCTCGTAAATGTCTGTAACGCCTTCTATTGTTATTACTGATTTTACCACTACTTTTACTCACTACGCACTACAAAGGAAATTTTGCCAACTATTAAGCAGAGAAAGCTGATATACATCGGTCACATTTTGAGAAATGAGAAGTACCGTCTCCTTCATCTTATCATACAGGGTAAGATTGAGGGGAGAAGATCTCAGGGACGCCGAAGGACATCGCGGCTGAAAAACCTGCGACAGTAGTTCGGCAGAAGCACCAATTACTGTTTCAAACCGCAGCATCTAAAATCAAAATAGATGATGGCACAAAAAGAAGAAGAATGATAGCCTTTAGCGCCTACAAGGGGGCGTTATCGCACACTTTGAGTAATACTGGTACGGTTGGAGAGCTCAAGAGAACGTGTTTTAGTAGCAGTACATACTCTTACAGTAGTGCAGTTATTGAGTGCGCAGTTCCGAGGAATATGAGATGAATAATTACATTATCTACAATGATTTCAATAAAATATGTAAATCTATAATTCCTAATAATATGAGAGTGTGTCCAGTACATGTTGGATTCAATGTCAGAGCCGAGGGAACATATGATTGGATGATAAATTTATTAATATACATTAAATGTAGAGAATATAATAAAATTACTGTCAATGAATCTCCAAAAATTTCACATGAATTTTTCGTTGTGCAATTTCAGCATTATTAACATTAAAAAGAGAAATAATCTATTTTGTCAATGTAACCGCTGTTTCAGGGAAGATCGACAAAAGTTGCAGGCTTTATGTTCATTTGAGATTTGGCTTTTTATTTGAAAGTAAGCATGCGGCAGCGCGAACTCACTATTTGTTTTATCAACAAATAGAAAAAATAAATAAAAGTAGTATTAAACAGGGCTTTTTCATATTTTAAAATTAATCAAGTCCTCGACCTCAAAATTCCTTGACTTATAGGTTGGTATGCGGCTGACCACCCATACTGTGAAAAAATGGTTCACTTTGCCAATGTCACCCCTGTCTCAGGGAAGGACGGCAAGAGTTGCAGGGCTTATGTTCATTTGAGATGGGTTTTTATAATGTAGGTCCACATGCGGCATGTGTTAGCGCAAAATTATACATGTCTGCTTGTGGGAATGCATTTAATATAAATCTTAAATGATATATATCCTTGCAGCTTAGATTAGATTAGAATCAAGGACTTCTTTCAAAGCGCACGGACATCCAAGAAATAGATTGAAGAGGAAGGGCCTAAAACGATGTGGGAAGATAACTGGAGAAGTGACGATAGCAGATCCTACTCGAATCCCGGCGGAGCACAAAAAATATACCATTTATACTTTCAAATTTGCTCTTCGCTGAGTTGAAAAATTCATAAACCTTTACCAATGACCGGTCACCAAAGGTCCATCTAGCCTTACAGCAACTGGGTCTTGCTTGAGTATTGGCGCTTTGTAGCGACGACCAAGCTCATACACATCTGCGGCACTACAACAAGTGTCATAGACCCCTAGAAACTCTAGAATCTAAGGAGTCTCCCGCACAGGTTACACAAAAGATGAAAAGTTTCACCTTGAATCCAAAAATATTATCAATATTATTTTTTGTGACCAAAAAAGATTTCTAGACCACTTCCCGCTGGCTGTTATCAAGGAGTTCCCACATTCTTCAGGATGGAGGTGCTGGATATACAAACTAAAAAAAAAATGCCCGTGGTCTACTGGACAGAGGCGATCCTAATTGACCACAAGAACAAGTTGATAGCCGTTATCAGGGCAATACTTCTGCTATGGTCGCACTGGAGTCGCTATCTATGTTATGTGAACTCGGCTATTTGTTATCGGGCTGCAATTCGCGGTAACAGAGGGATAAGACGATAATTATAAATATATTTTTTAGCTTATCTGTGGTTAATGTTATGTCTAGTAGATTCATATTCATCATCATCAGTAGCATGACAGCCCGGGAGTGCCTTAAAAACGGTGTATCAAAAAGGAGGATAAGTTGCAAAGATATATCAACATTTAAAGCTCATATCAAATGCATACCCACAAACAAACACGTGTAGTTCGCGCTTACAAATGCTGAATGTGTACCTATATACAATTACAATCCAAACCTCAAATGAACATAAACCCTACAATAAGAAATTATACCTATAAGAAATTATAAAAACTTATTAAAAAATAAACACAGAGTTTAATTTTCCCAAATTGAGTGTTTATTTCACCTCAAGTACTTTCGACTTGTTCACGTCATTATCAAGAGGACAGTATTACAAAATCGATAATCAATAAATCTTACACACCCTACAACTTTTGCCGACGTTCCCTGACACAGGGGTGACATTGGGTGAACCATTTTTTACAGTATGGGTGGTCAGCCTCATACCAACCTATATGTCAAGGAATGTGATGCCTGGTAACAAAATTTACTATGGGCCTGTTGCACCAACTTCCAATCAATATTTGATTGACACATCAAATTTGGTAAGGACCTCGGCTAAATATGAAAATCCGATCCTCTCTTTCGACACGTCACGACACGAAATATGAGCCACCCTTAGCGGAATATTGGCAGGATACAGGTACAAACACAAAACATATAAAACCATTTCTATAGGTACAAATATAGAGAATGTAGAATATTTTGAAACTACATACTTACCTCAGTAAAATCTGAGGTCAGATAAAGGTTCTAGAAAAACTGAGAGATAAAATATTTTTAGAAATTGGTTTGAATGCAATGAAAAACAGGATGTGGTTTCTTATTTTCATTTCGACTGAAACAAAACTTTTCAACAACTATCATTTTTTTAGTTAGTTCCTTGACTTATAGGTTGGTATGCGGCTGACCACCCATGCTGTAAAAATGGTTCACTTTGTCAATGTCACCCCTGTTTCAGGGAAGGACGGCAAGAGTTGCAGGGTGTAGGTCCATTTGAGATTTGGTTCTTATGTTGTAGGTTCACATGCGGCGTGTGCAAGCGCGAACTTGTACGTGTCTGCTTGTGAAAATGCATGTAATGTGAATCTCCAATTTAACGTATCTTTGCAACTTAGATTAGATTAGATTAGGTCCATGTGTTTTTTTTTCAAAATATTTTTAAAATGAATACTCTATTCAACAAGCCGTAATTTCATCAGCAAGAGATTTTCGGATCCGTTCATTTTGCATCAGCGCGATACACGAAAAAAATCACATCCTCTTGAAAGTGCATTTTTTTCACTAACTTACCTGCCCAGCTTAAAAATTGATGGAGCTGCCTATGACGGGTTTTTTATTGACCAGCTAATGTGAAGGAATTCGATTAGGGAGCCGGTAGGAAATCGGATTACTCCATTACCTAGAGTATAAAACATTGCGCAAATACCCCTCGATCACGTAAATATATAAAAAAAGTATGAAAACTAAATCCCTCACTAGGTGTACTGTTGCATCTTTCACATATTATGTTATATGCCCTGAGTACAGCGCTTACTACGATACAAATTTAAATAATATTTCAAAAGTGTATAGAAACTAAGAAAACATCTCTAGTGAGTTTTAAGGTTCCATATTTTTTTTTGGTAATATGCTATGGATGAGTTTAAACGTGAAGTTTTATACTTGACGTAGAGAGTGTCTATTATATGAGTATATAGAATATGCAAATTTTTTTTATTCAGAGACTTTCACACAATTGCAGACATTTAGACGAGTTTTTAGTCCAGCGATAACTCTTCAGACTTGTAATTAGAAGGTAGTGAAATTTCTTCAAATAATAACAGCTTATACAAAATGTACGGAAAACATTTGACTACATGATCAGCTGTTTTACGCGCCGTCATATTTTATCGCTTGCTATCGACTGATACGATCGCTAGAAAAATATCATGTGGGGAAAATCAAAACTTTGATTATGTGCTAGAATTCTACATCTAACCTGGTTTTATTATTTTTTTAATTTCATCTTACGCAGATTTAGAGAGACCAATTTTTCGCTAAGGCTCTCAGTTACTTAAATCCACTTGATTGCTACTTGGCGAATTTTTGGCTCACACACTTTCCTTCCTTAAGAATTAAACTAATTGTATGAACGGACTTAATGTGAAAGAAGTTAAATTTAGATTAGGAGCTTCTACGAGTTAAATTAAGTTTACAGCCAAAATTTTTGATTCAATTATTTACTCGAAAATTATATTTATACTCATTGAATGAAAAATATAAAATAAAATATTTTTTTGGAAAATTGTCCTGTGTTTCATGGCACAGAATAAAATTGGAAATTTATATTCCAGTCACCTATGAGATGGTAATGTGAACACTGAAATTGAAAAGTTCACTATTGATAAGGTGATCATTAGACGAATAAAAAGTTAATGTTATTTTTTACATCAGTTCCCCGTGTGAAGATCTCTAAAAAAGCTAAGAGCCAATTTGGAAGATCCTTGGTTAACATGTTGACCTGCAGATTTTTGGAACAGTAGGACTCTTCACTCTGAGGGTATGGAGCTCCGCAAACTTATACAATAATTATATAAACTGTCCGAAAAGCTACTCCATGGGTGATCTCTACGCAGGAAGCCAGAGAGCTATTTATAACGCTCGTCAATGATCCAATACGGTGTGAAGCAGACTCGAAAAAGAACGCAACTAAGCTACACATATAGTGTAACTTCTTGGCTACGTTATCCCCGAAGGGGTTGCATGTGGCGCTTCGGGACCTATTTATTTTTACAGGTAAGGGGGCCGGCCTCACACCAACCACTTTCAGTTGAAGTGGGGGTTTCCGAGCTCCGGGGGGGGCTGGTTCTCATTTTATTGTGAAGGCTGAGTAAATCTTTGAGATCGAACCCTTGCTCTTGGCATGGAATGCAAGCATTCTACCAATTGAGCTATCGACCTTTTTACGAGCTTGATCGTCGTCGCTACAAAGCGCCAATTCTCAAGCAAGACCCAGTTGCTGTAAGGCTGGATGGACCTTTGGTGACCGGTCATTGGTAAAGGTTTTATGAATTTTTCAACCCAGCGGAGAGCAAATTTGAAAATATAAATGGTATATTTTTTGTGCTCCGCCGGGAATCGAACCCACAACCTTCCCATTCAGAGTCCGCAGTGTTACCACTGAGCTACGAACCGGTCAAAAAGAAGAAATGGAAATATCAAATTAAAAGTTTAATCCGTTGTTTTGCGTTGCGTTTTTTAGATTTAGCTAAGTCTAACGTAATTCTGCTGTTTTGTGAACTTCTTGCAAAAAAACCGCTGCGGGGAATTTAATTTAAGCTCCTGATCAGAAGTGCTAAACTGTAGCTCGCGTAAACCGGGTGTATTTATACAAACCAGCTTCGTAAAGAGAAGCGGCCTCATACAGCAAAACGTTATAGGTACAGAAAAGCAACTTCATGTAGCAAAACAGCCTCCCGCTACTTCGATGAGATCGAGGGTTTTTTCATAATTTCCACGTTGGTTCTCCTATATAAGTGTGAGGTACGTCTGACCCAGGGTTTGCCAGTTAGTAAGTCGATCTCGCCGAGTTAGCGCGCTCGGCCGTGAAGCAAATTCAATTTTACGGCCTCGGGTTTTTTCCTTGCAGGATCCACTGCAAGCTGCCCCCCATACTGACCGAAGTATCGGCTCATTAAGGGCGATCCTAAAATTCCGTGTACCTTTTTTTTGGTTCAATATCCCACGAAGTATGTACGTTTAACCCATGCTAATGATAAATCAGTCTTTAGTTTATTTAAAAGTAAATAAACGTGAGTGAAGTTGATGGAAAATATTTTCATGCAAGTGCTAAAGAAAAATAGGTTGAGTTTATTTAGTTGTTTTTTTTTTGTATAAGTTTTTTATTTTGTATATTTTTTGTTGTAAGGTAAAATAATAATGTTACCTGTCTGTATTTTAGACGTATATTGAGACTATAAAAGGTCCAGAAAGCTAAGGAATTTCTATTGGCAATTTTGCTGGAGTTATTTCTATTGATTCAAAAAAATTATATGTGAATTTGTGACTATTTACCTCAATAAAAAAGAAGAATACAAATTACTTCAGTCATAATGAGAAATTGTAGAATAAGGGATGTATATATTTTAAGTCAGAGGAAACTATTGCAGCTGGAAAAACTGAGAAAAACTATCTCGATGAAGCTGTGTTAACAGAACAAGAAATTAACAAATTTTTAGAAATCTCAGATTCCAATAAACAAAACAGATTTCATGATAAAAAATATTGCAGTATAAGTTTTTCCAATCAATTTTTCATATTTTCGTATTAATAAATGAATTAAAAATGAATGCATTTACATGGTGATTAATCAAACATACATTTTAATTACCTACACTACCTATACCAACAGGGAACAACCAATGCAGGAGGAATAATGCTTTTTTGTATTCTTGGTTTTGTTTAATCATCCTCAGTTGTAGGGATGGGCGAAATATATCGATATTTCGATATTTTTTTGGGGTTGGTATCCAAAACGATAATTTTTTGCAATTCGTTTTGGCCTCTCTCGCATTATAGGTGGTTGTATTTGGAAACAAAAAAGTTACGTTGCAAATCGCATGCATGCCTTCCTCCCCGTCGACATTTTTTTTAGTCGAAATTTTCAAAATGTTTTGAGACGTTATCCGCCAGCGACCGATATTGTTTTTGAAAATTTTAATATTTTTTAAGCGTCGATGTTTTGAAATATCGATATTTTTCCCTCGATACATTTCGATAGTATTTGAAATATCGATTCGATATATCGAGGGTGATCTGGCAATAAGTCCTATCTAATTTTTTGATGTTTTTATGTGTGATTTTGTCCTATGTTACATTATAACAAAACTAGTAACAATTTTAATATTTTGTCAAAATAAACAATAAACATTGTGAAAATAAACATATTTTCTTCTTATAATCATGTGACTGAGACATTATTTATTAAACACATTTTAGTCTCTCCTGTAAAGTTGACATTTTCGAGATAGGACTTATTGCCAGATCACCCTCGATATATCGATATTTTTATTCCATTTGC
The DNA here is from genome assembly GCA_951799405.1 of Agapetus fuscipes. Taxonomy (NCBI): domain Eukaryota; kingdom Metazoa; phylum Arthropoda; class Insecta; order Trichoptera; family Glossosomatidae; genus Agapetus; species Agapetus fuscipes. The sequence goes on along the minus strand of OX637340.1, from coordinate 2,785,399 downwards.
CCATCCCTACTCAGTTGTATAAAGTGGTGGGTTAATGAAGCCTTTAATATTCATACTCGGCTCAATATACCGTGGGAACTGTGACGCGTTGTGGACAATGTATCACACGAGAGTACTCGTATCTAATCGGTAGCACAACTTCAAGTATGATACTTTCACGTATAAACTCAAAAGATAATTTTATCAAAAAATATGCATAAACAAAAAGTACGCGTCTGGTGAGCGTTTTAATTTCTATTTATTTTAAATAAAACGCTGTGGTAGATTTGTACTCGGGGTAGAGATAAAGGATCAGTGACTGGCGTATCTGTTGGGGGGTGCGAATCGTTGATGATACCTAATACTTATTTCAATTTTAAAAATCATTGTTCAAATGATTGAAAGTTTTCGATTAAGATGAAAAGAAACAAAGTCTTGCTATTTATTATCCTGTTTATGCAAGATAAAAAAAATGCAATTAATTCATTACTCTGACTAAATTGAATCTGAAAATAGTCAATTTATCAAACTGCTTCCTTGACTAATGTTGATTGGCAATTGGCATGAGGTTGACCACCATATGATGTAAAAACTTTTGACAATGCCACCGTAATTTTAGCGAAGGACGGCAAAAGTTGTAATACTTATTTTCATTTAGTCCAGTCATAGCTCAGTTGGTAAGTGCTAGCATTCCATGGCGAGAGCCTAGGTTCGAATCTCACCGAGGGTTTCAGAAATGATTTCCCGTTTCGGTGTTTATTTTAAACCTAAAATAAAATTCCGGCAAGGTATACTCAGCCTTCACAAAAAATGAGTACTAGCCTCTTGGGATTGGAGTGGCTGGTGTGAGGCCCCTTTGTCTGTAAAAAAGAATAGGTTCACTCTCCACATGCGACCTCTTTCGGGACAGCACCGTAAAAAGTTACACTATATGTGCAGCTTAGTTGCATTTATTTGGATTTTATTTTTGTAAGTGCACATGCAGCAATTATAAGCGCGAATCTGCTTGTGGGCGTACATTTAATATGAGCCTTCTTTAATCTACAATCCATAATCTAAGTTGCAGAGATATATTAACATTTAAAGCTCATATCATATGCATGTCCACAAACAGACACGTGTACTTCGCACTTACAAATGCTGAATGTCTACTTACAAATTAAATCCAAACCTCAAATGAACATAAGCCCTTCAACTTTCGTCGAACTTCCCTGAAACAGGGGAACACTCAATGAGATCTCCTCTTCGGTTGATATCTTCCACCTGAGTGAGAATCAGTTGAGACAGAGGCTCACGTTTCTACTAAGCTGATTTCAGTTATTTATTCTTATCTTTGATTTTTTTTTTCAATTTTTATGTCATATAAGGTAATACGAGTGTTTTGAATCTTGTATGTAGTAGGTTTTACCCATAATGTACAATAATGTGTAAGTACATAAATAAAATCTATCTAACACAAAATTAGACTATAGAAACTAAATAAAATAATACTCGTATTTTGTGTGAGACGCCTCTGTGTCGCTATAATGCTGGCATTATTTCAATGACCACTTGTACGATCAACGATCGGGCGAGCTTTAAATGATAGTAATAATTACATACGACAGTGGAGTACGTGTAGGGCTGGGAGAGGGACTCGCACGGCACGACAAAATGTTAACGGTAAACCCAGTCATTTGCCCGCCGATTTGTCACCACTAATGTGAATATTGTCGATCGCTTAGCGGTGATTGCGAATACGAACACGCCTCTAGCGATTTATATAAAAAAAAATGAATTCTCTGCCTATGTGGATATTCTCTTTTTTGATGGCACGATTAATTTAATACGTTTGATGTTGTCAAACCTTTGAAATGACTATATTTCTTGAAAATTACTAAAAAGCTAAAATGAAGTTATAAAAATGTTAACTTCCATATAAAATGACCAAGAAAAAATGAATGCAAGATCTAGAAACGTTTTCTTGTCAGATTCTAGCTAGAATCCGTCAGGAATAAAAAATATCAGGAATGAGAAAATAAATATTTAAATGGAAATACTTTCTCATATATGTAAATGAATCTTCCCTGTGTAGGTAATTATACAAACTCTACAAAGTTTAGTATTAGGAAAATTTTCCCCCCAAATACAAGATAAACATCTCTTAGGAAAACAATATTAAAATTTGGATAAATTAATGTAATAATTTCTTCATTGAGATCCATAAAAACACTCTAATTTAATATAATCAAATAGAAAACTCGGCACAAATTCCATAGACAATAAATGGTGGTGGTCAACTATATATGGCAACTGGGTATAGCATAGTCAACGACGACACCATGTTGAAAGCACCGGTTCTCATCAGATCACCGAAGTTAAGCAACATTGGGCGCGGATGCTACCTGGATGGCTGACCGCCAGGTACACCGCGTGTTGTTGGCATTTCTTGGACCAATCCGTAGTCCAGTGGCAGCCCTTCGGAGTCGTAAATGGAAGGTTGTGGATTCGAATCCCGGCGCGGCGAAGCACGAAAAATATAACATTTATATTTCCAAATGTGCTCTTCACTGGGTTGAAAAATTCACAAACCTTTACCAAAGACCGGTCACTGAAAGGTCCATCCAACCTTACAACAACTGGAATTTGCTTGAGAATTGGCGCTTTCTACAGCGACGACCAAGCTCGCAGAGGGCTCTTCAGGTGTGATACACACAAAAACAGCGCTCACCAAATAAATCATCCCAATATTATTTTTATGTCCTGAATATTGTCAACTCTGTAGATCAACCCGGTAGATATTTTATCCATGCGGGTTCTGCTAACTTTAAATCGGAAAAAAATCAACATAAAATTCATATTTAGAAACATTCCGAAACTTTTTGAAATTTCAAAATTCGAATGCAAATTCGTTTTTCAACGATAAATAATTCATACGCAAATGTATTGACGGATGACAGGCGTGATGTGAAATTCGCCGATGTATTCGCACTCGACAAGAGTCGAGCGGAATTGCTGCAATAAATAGCGTAGACGAGAATACGTACACCAAATACAATTCTACAGTTTTTTTATCAAAAAATGTATAGAAACTGTAAAAGCGCCATCAGTGAACACTATAGTTTCCTTACATTTTTTGGAAAAACGATATGATTGAGTTTGAAAGTACAGTCCCCCACAATCAAAATAGTATGGCGCGAGACGAGAAAACGTACCTCAAGTGTAATACTATCTACAACAGCGTTTTACACAAAAATATATGGAAACTATAAAAGAGACTCTAGTGATAATTTTAGTTTCCGTAGATTTTTTTAAAGCGTTATGATTGAGTTTTAACGTACAGATTCATAATAAATAGTGTGGCGGGAGACGAGAATATGAACCGCAAGTTATATTACCAAAGCGTTTTACAATAAAATGTATGGAAACTATAAAAGCACCTCTAGTGTACATTTTACTTTCCGTACATTTCTTGGTGAAACGCTGAGACCTGAGAGCTTTAATGTAAAACTTGGGGCACTGAATTCAGAGCCGTTTCCCTCACGAGCCATGAGTCATGGCCGGCAAGTGTGGATGTTGGATGCGCGCCAAACAGAAATTTGTCACAGAAATGCAATTCATGAAAGTTGGGAAATTTTTCTAATGCGATGTGGTATATGTACCATAGAGTATAGATGCGTGATCTGTGGACGCGAGCTTCGACATTACCATGTTAATTTAGTGGCGCTTGCGTGAAAAATGTGTGAGATGAATGAAAAAATACTATTGGCATTCTGGAGTATTCTGTAGACGCAGTATTACAAAGCGAATGCAGCAGATTAACATTATACTTACGTCTCATTTTATTATTTTGATCTAAGTATATTTCTACATCTAATATAGATCAACATCTAATATGGACGACATCAAGGGAATTGCATACGGAGGATAGCTGAACACAGCAGCCGATACACAAACATGGAGAAGATTGGAGGAGACCTACGTCCAGGAGTGGACTGAGAAAGGCTGAGAAAGAAGAAGAATATAGATGATGTTACGAGTTTTCAATTATATTCCACAACTGTGTGATGAAATCTTGAAAATATCGGCATTGAAAAATGCTCTTCCTGAGCGTTCTAACAAAAATAATATTATTCAAATTGAACCTATAGTACCTTCATCTATAATAATATATTTATAATCTAGGTTGCAAGGATATATTCATTTAAAGCTCCCAGATGTATGCCCACAAACCAACACGTGTAGTTCGCGCTTACAAATGCTGAATGCGTACTTACAAATCAAATCCAAACCTCAAATAAACATAAGCCCCACAACTTTTGCCGACCTTCCCTGAAACAGGGGTGACATTGGCAAAGTGAACCATTTTTTACAGTATGGGTGGTCAGCCTCATACCAACCTATAAGTCAAGGACATAATTATACATAATTAGAAAAAAGCAAAACCTTACATCGCAACATAAATCACCTTCCAAAAAAAATACACATCAGATGATAGTATGCTCATATCGACGGTTAAAAGGAAGTAGGGCATAAACGACACAAACTAAATTGTTCAGGAGAGCAGTTTCAAGTTTGAGATTGCAGAAAAATGGCATATTTTTTTTTATCATATCGTTAAAATCAAAACAGCTTTAAAATAAAAAAAATAAAGCATTTATTGGCATTCCTTTTAATGTGGTTTTACGATTTTTCTATGTTAAAAGTGCCTTTAGGACAAAAAACGCCAAAATCTTGTCGGTTACACCAAAACCATACATCGAAAACGCAGTTGTTTGCTTGGGCATAAACAACGTAAAAATCATCGTAGAGCTATGGAATTTAGCGCAGTAGAAAAAGCAGAAAATTTTAAGTAGGATAGCATTCATAACTTATTTTTGAACAAAATGTCGCTTATGTATTGTATGAGTCAGAAGGGTTAACAACACATGAACGCGCACACAAAACTATGCATTTTAAAAGTGGCGGAAGGCATTTGCGTGAAATAAAAAACAACAATTGATTAAGAGTATTGGCAATATAAAATGTTAACGAATGTGATTAAGATGAAATTTATTATAAAGGTGTTTATTTCGGGAATTGCATTCCTCTGCTGCACTTGTTGTGTGACACGCAGATTTTAGTACCGTGGTGGAAGTGTTGGGCAAATAATTGCGCACAAATATATACTTTCTCTCAAAAGCGGTGACCTAAGGTCCTGTACCCTTTTGGAGATCATGCAAACGAGGTCACACATCTGAGATATTTAAAAAATAATGGATTTGTAAATTTCTCTGCCGACATATTTATCTGTTGAGTTAATCATTTCAATGAAAATTTAAGTGCGTGCATTTTAAATGTACGAATTTTAGTAAAATATAAAATCATGATGGTAGGATATTTTTTTCATGCTAAGATGACAGATTTGTTAGGTGAAAATTTTTAATCGGATAATAATAATAAGTTCGAGTTTTATTTTTAAAAGGAAGCTTCTGATGATTCTAAAAAATATGTTTAGAAAGATGCAGGTACTATTGTTTTCTTTAATGTAAATCCATAATCGAGAATACTAATTTATTGGAGAAATGCATTTATATTGTTGCATATTGAGCATATACTCGTATATTGTTGTGTATGTTCCTTGCCTTATAGGTTGGTACCTATGCGGCTGAACACCCATGCTGTAAAAATGTTTCACTTTGCCAATGTCACCGCTGTTTCAGGGAAGAACGGCAATAGTTGCAGGGTGTATGTCCATTTGAGATTTGGGTTTTATGTTGTAAGTTCACATGCGGCATGTGCAAGGGCGAACTTGTACGTGTCTGCTTATGAGAATGTATATAATGCGAATCCCCGATGTAATATATCGTTGCAACTTAGATTAGATTAGATGCAAAATGATCAAGAGACATCAAGTTTTTTTAAAATAAAATAAATGGATTTGAGCCATTCCAAATCCATTTTTTTGGTAAATGGACATACATAATTTATGTCTGTCATCCGATACATAGTTGAAAGATAAATATCTGATACAACTTCGAACAAAATATGAAACCGCATCCCAGATCCAGACCTAAACCAATAAAATTTGATCCGAATATATCGTAGATTTACAAAATCTGCATAAAAATGGTAAACTCTAAAATCTCTCTTAAACCCCACAGCATTCACAGGGGATCTGAATTCAAAGGTGTCTGTTTATGGTGGCAAGTCAAGTCTGAAGTCTCAAGTTTTTCCAGCGTAGACACGTACGATGACATTAAGGTATGGGGTGGGCCAAAACCCGTGTGGGTTCGGTTTTTTTTTTCACGCAACTACCCTTGCAGAACATACTTGGCTTATAAATTACTGGATTACCATCGGAGATGTTGAAGGGGGTGGGGGAGAGTGCTAGGGTGGTTTATGGACAACTGGCCACGCCAACTTTTGAAAGTCAAATAGGTGGACTGTGAGGTAGTGCGAACTTTTTTTATATTTTACAGGTGTACAGGTCCGGTCCGCAGTCTAGTGGTTCACACTTCCGACTCGTAAATGGAAGGTTGTGGGTTCGAATCCCAACGGAGTGTAAAAAAAAAATAAAAAAATTATATTTTCAAATACGCTCTTCGCTGGGATGAAAAATTCATGAAACCTTTACCAAAGACTTGTCACTTAAGGTCCATTTAGCTTTACAAATCGCTCCCTCAGTTCTTGTTTATCGTATACGCCAATCTTGTCAAATATGACTTTTTCATGCAGTTGCATTATGAATCAAATTCTACACAATCTGAGCTAAGAAAAACCGTAAAACTCGATAATGTGAGAGTTTTTTTATATATTTTTTAAATAAATTTCCTGTTTTCATCATACACATTGGTCCAGTACACACACAAACATTGCTCATCTTAAATTTTCTCAATGGCGTATACGATAAACAAGAACTAAGGCAGCGAAATGCTGAAGTATTGGCGCTCTGTAGCGACGACCAAGTTCGTAAACACCTCTCAGGCACTACAACAAGTGTCATAGACCCCTAGAGTCTCTGAAATCTAGGGAGTCTCCCGCACAGGAGTTCTTAAAAAAAAAACTTTTATTACAGGGAGTCATGCGGGGGGTGCAATACGTGACGAGGCGTATGAAATATTACAGATAAAAAGAAAAACGAAAAATCTAATAATGTAACTGAATAAAGACAAAACAAAGTGATTAAAGAAGAAGAAGAAATAGGCGTCACAAAAAAGTCAATATCCTCGGTATTTTATTGTTCAAACGCTCAATGAACAAAAAAATGTAATTTTCAAACCTTCGGTGGCTAATTGTGTTGTCAGTGTTTAAGCTGAATGATTGCTTCCTCGGATCAACTGCGCCGTTGTTCTGTAGCCAAGAATCATCATCATCACACTTGACTAAGTAAATAGGTGCCGTGTACTTGAAGAGGTCAACGAACCGCCGACATTTTGGAAAATATACAAGAGTAATTTATCAGTAAATTCAACAATTATGTATTTATCATGCTTTTCAAAACTTGAAAAAATGTGTTAAGTAAATATAGTAGAGCGTCGATTATCCGAGATGTTATGCAACGAGTCTACCTCGTATTATCAAAAGTACGGATACGACGGACTATATAAAATATAATGATCAATCAAATCACATTTTGTTAGTTTATTCTTTACGTCTCATTTAGATACAACGCAACACGTACGAAAGTAAATATGTAGATCCACTATTAGAAATTCATGAAGAAAATGTTAATTGGCATTTGATTACGATTTGAGTTTTTTGCTGCTACACGTATCTAAGGTAAAGCTGTTTTAAATGCAGATAAAAAATCCGAATTAGAAATTATCTTTCCTTTAAAATCCTTCTATTTCTGAAATCGGTTTCTTCATCGGAACTTCGACCGGTCTATACTCTAGTAGTAAACGCTATAGACTTGTAAACCGAAAGTTGTGAGTTCTTACATAAAAAAACATTAAATGTACAAAATTAATTTGCAATTACCGACAGTCCAACATCCAGCCTTAGAGTAACTGAGTAAAATATGGGGCTTTCTTTAGCGACTATAATGCTTGCTGAGGGCTCTTGAGATGTGATTCATAGAAAAACAGCGCTCACCAAATTAATCTTCTTCTTCTTAATCTTGTTCCTCATTGCTGAAGGTTGTGATCCGTGTGGAAGCAACCGCTCTTCTCCAGTTTTCTCTTGATTGCGCTGCCCGCAGCGATCTAAACACCGAGTCGTTATATTTATAATAATAATAATATTAGGATGATTTATTTGGTAAGCGCTGTTTTTGTGTATATCACATCTCAAGAGACCTCTGCAAGCTTGGTCGTCGCTGTAGAAAGCGCCAAATCTCAAGCAAGATCCAGTCGCTGTAAGGATGGCCGGTTTTTGGTAAAGGTATATGAATTTTTCACCCAGCAAAGAGCATATTTGAAAATACGAATGGTATATCCTTTATGCTCCGCCGGGATTCAAATCCACAACCTTCCATTTACGAGTCACAGGTGTTTTAACCACTAGACTAGGGACCCGTCATTTATGTATTATTTTAGCTCATTTTTATTCAACTCGCTTACGCCGCGCCGCTACGCAGGGAGTAGAAAGCTTGGTTAATGGAGAACTCGGAAAATCGAGGTTCTACTGTAATAATCGTTATCATTTTGATAGTGGTCCGTCGATGCACTATTGACGAGCCAGATCAAGCGGTTCAAATGTAAGGAACGTCGGTTATCGCTTTGTGGCGGCTCTCACACGAACAAAAGTCGTTAGTGATATCGGAATGTCCCAGATTACGTTTCTATAAATACATTTTGTGGGAATAAGTCAACATATTTTGAAATGATTTATTTTGCCACTACTATATTTAAAGAATGGTACACTTCAGAGTCTATAGTCTAGCGGCTAACGCTTTTGCCTTGTTATCGGAAAACATGGGTTCGATTCCCGGCGAAGCACAAAAAAAAGTGGTTTGGCGAAAATAAATAGGTTCCACACTTGACATGCGAGCCTTTTGGGGACAACGCGCTAAGAAGTTGCACTATAGTTTAGATTCGTTGTTTAGTTTCACTACAGATTACTTGTGTTTTTTCCTAAAAGGGTCAGCTTCCATTCAAGCTTCCATCAAATCCCAATTAAGTACAACAATGTAATTGAAAAAATACCACAAGAATAGTATATTTTTAATATTATTTTATGTTAAATGTATTTTCCTGTATTGCTGAATAAAGTTAAAAAAAAAGTATGTAGGTATTTATGAAATTATTAAAAGTACAAATTTGATAAATTGAGGAGAGATTATTATTACATGTTAATTCTCAAGCGTGAAGAGACGTGTCTTGTCTCTTCAACTGCATCACAAGTTGCACGTCGTCAACAGAGGGATCCAAATAAAAGAAGATAACATTGTATGTACTAATGTACACATTCAGCATTTGTAAGTGCGAACTACACGTGTCTGTTTGTGGGCATGCATTTGATATGAGCTTTAAATGTTAAAACATCTTTGCAACGTCGATTATAGATTAAGTCCGGCATTTAGTCTGTGGATCACCTACCAACCAATGAAGTACTAAAAGTAAAAATGAAGTACAAAAAAAATACTGTTTTTTTTTGCAATTGCCATGAGATGTATTTGTAAAGTTTACTACCATATCTTTGTTTTCGATACATCTGGTTCGCGCATGGCACATCTACGCAAGCAACTGTTTGTGTTTTTTTCTACCAAGCACCATAATGTAGTGTAACCAGATGTGGTAATCTAGCGAATCTTTTTTTTCTTGTACGAACAACACCACAGAAGGATTCTAGATTTTCCCACGGCATTTTCAACATTATCCTTCAAAGTGAATGCTGAGTTTACACATACTGAAATAAACAAGACATTTCGCACGCTTAATAATAAAGAGCAATAACTCAAAAATTCGGAAAATCGAGATTTTGTAATAAAACGCAAGAACAATGCGAGAAGAATTAGGTACCTACTATGCGACAGCCGTTCAATTTGGACGAATATGACCGAGATAAAACATCGGACGCCTTTTTCATCCCATACAAGTTGTACTGGTTGTCTGAACTTCAAACGTGATTTCCCAGCATTCTTGTTTTTTGAGTTTTTGCTCTTTATTATTAAACGTGCGATTTGTGTGAAGCTTCTAGCAAAGTAAAACCAAAGAAGTAATATATTGCAGAATTCTGTTTTCTACTTATGTTTACATTATATTATGACCCTGCTTCACTTGTGCCAAATAAGCTGTCACACCCACGTTTTTTTAAAACATTTGTGAAGAGGAATGCAATTCATCTACCTATTGTGCTCGACCACAAACAGGTTTTTTTTAAAGAAAATCCTGTATGGAAAACTCCCTAAATTTCAGAGACTCTAGGGGTCTATGACACTTGTTGTAGTGCCGCAGAGGTGTTGTTTACGAGCTTGGTCGTCGCTACAAAGCGTATGGTCTTCGACAATATCCAATATACGACAACTCAACAGGCATTAACATTATCAATTCATAATTCTAATCTAATCTAATCTAAGTTCCAAAGATATGTAACACTAAGGATTCACATTATATGCATTTTCACAAGCAGACACGTCCAAGTTCGCGCTTGTACATGCCGCATGTGAATCTACAACATAAAAACTCAAATCTCAAATGAATATACACCCTGCAACTCTCGCCGATCTTCCCTGAAACAGGGGGGACATTGGCAAAGTGAAACATTTTCGACAGCATGGGTCGTCAGCCGCATACCAACTATAAGTCAAGGAACATTTACAACAAATTCATTTTTTTTAAATCACAAATCATGATATGTATAAACATCAAAACAAATACAGAATAAAAAAATTCTAATTTAAAACCCTAGTCCTAGCCGCCAACATTACAGATCAACCGCCATCTCCTTCTGTCCTTACATACTTCTTTCATTTCATCCAGAGCCATAACCTTCTTCATACAAGCTCTCCTTTTATTATTTTATTACTCTGGATATCCCATTCACTCGCCAATTCAGAATTTGATCCATCCACACGTTAATTTAAAAAAATCCTAGAACATTAACCTTGCATTAATAATTCAAAAATATAATATCAACAGATTTCATGAAATAATGATAAAAAAAAATGAAAACGACGTTATCTTATCTGAAGCGGTTTAATTCTGTATTTTCATGAGAGGTATCTGCACTCAAGATAAGATATAAATGCGATAATATGTGGTCTGAAATAATTTAGATTTGCGGGGGTCCTACGTGCCGAAACATTTTATGTTGTCCTTTCTTGTAAAAACAAATAGGTTTCACACACCGTCAGAAGTTGCACGCTTATGACATTGGCCAATTTTTACACTATGGGACGTCAGCCTCATCCCAACGTTACTCATTTAAAGAAACAAAACCTAGTTTGCCACATTGGTTATATGCGACTTATTTGTAACATTATAATAGAATAAGAACGTCGGTGTTATAGACGAGGGAGCCAAGTGGGCTGATCTAGCTGGCTGATCTAGATCTTTCTAGCGTGTTTAGAATACAACAACGTTGGTTCGATCCCCGCCTGGGTCATTTGACCATAACTTTGACCCTAGTTTCAACAGATGTTATTGGGTAATTATTAATTAATAATTTATTTAAATAAAATTATTACTTGAAATTATTAATTGATTATATTAGTACCTGTTTCTGGCCAGGCAGAATAGGTGGGTGAATTGCATTCTTCTTCACAAATCTATTTAAAACAAAAGAATATAACATTTTCTGGGTTTCGATCTCATTTTTGAAAACGTCCTAGATTGCTTTAATCCAGTCACATTTTATAACTTCAGTACATTTTAAGAGAAAACATCTGCGCTCCACATATACCAACAAACTATGAAGTGATTCAAATCTGCGTATACATTTTTATTAGTCCAAATTGTATGAATTTTAAGTAGGTACGCATTACGGGTGTCATATTCATGGGGTAGTCAGATGATACGTCAAATGAAAAGGCACACAATAACCCGCATTCACAATCGAGGGCAGTTTTTGGTGAATTCGTGGAAATCGAATGTATTGGGACATCGCAACCCTTCGTTCAATCCTTTGTGATGGTCTCGCGTAGGGTTACCATCCGTTTCTAAAATTTCAGAACTGTCACCGTTATGGAACTTCTCGTCATTTTAACATCGCGATAAGATTCATTTTTGGTCGCAAACGCAACGCAACTAAGCTACACATATAGTGTAACTTCTTGCCTGCATTATCCCCGAAGGGGTCGCATGTGGCAATTCTGGACCTATTTATTTTTATGGGTAAGGGGGCCGGCCTCACACCAACCACTTTAGTTGAAGTGGGGGTTTCCCAGCTCCCGAGGGGCTGGTTCTCATTTCTTGTGAAGGCTGGTTAAACCTTGACGGTATTTTGGGCTTGTAATGAACACCGAAACGGGAAATCATTTCTGATACCCTCGGTGGGGATCGAACCCTTGCTCTCAGTATAGAATACAAGCATTCTACCAACTGAGCTATCGACCGGACTTTTTACGAGCTTGGTCGTCGCTACAAAGCGCCAATTCTCAAGCAAGACCAAGTTGCTGTAAGGCTGTATGGGCCTTAGGTGACCGGTTATTGGTAAAGGTTTATGAATTTTTCAACCTAGCGAAGAGAAAAATTGAAAATATAAATGGTGTATTTAGTAGTTGTAAGGTATATAAACGACGGTCTGGTATGAGCGGGAGATCGAATAATCTGTAATATGCAAGAAAGATCTCTTTTGTACCTATATAAAGGGACTGCAATAAGGCATCAGTAGAATAGTCGCTTCAAGCATTTTGTCGTGAAAGACCAATAATAAGAAGTGATTGTCAATTGTTGTAAATTGTGAGCCAAACCGTGTAAAATAAATTCTGTTGAAATAAATAATTGTATCATTAATTGATGAGGCATTCACTTTATAACCTTTCATATTTAAAATATTAAAATTAAAAATCAAAAACAATTTGTAAATGGCTACGAGGGATTTCTATATAGTTACGGGGGATCGTAATATTTTGTACCTGATGATGGAAACATTGTTTCCGAAACCGGTCGTACATTAATAAATTTTACTCGCCCCGTAACCCTATTCAAATTATCTTTAATTTTTAATTTTAATACTTTAAATAATTGTAGTTTAATTAAAAGGGAGCCCCAACTAAATCATAATCGGTCTTATTCATTAGATTGGTTGAACCCAAAACCGGAGATAAACCAGCTTATAAGTATCTATGGGAAACCCGACTTTATACTGGTTTAAAAATTAAAACTTTTTTATGAATGAGGCAGAATACGTTTACTTTTTATCTGAAAATTTGAAAGCTATTCGGATGGTTAACAATTAATGGATTTCTACATCCACATCTCACAGTGTCCCGGCGAGGTCCTAGCAAGATGGCAATCCCAGTCAGCTGTGGTATTATATTTGGGCTTTCTGAGATATGAACGAGTGAGGTTATGTATTGTATAGGGTCCACTAAGGCAAACCGGGCATTCTCACGCTGCCTGGGTACCGATGAATGCATTAGCGTTCCTATTCAAAAATCTGGTGGTACATTTTTGTCATATTATTCTGTTCTAAGCAGCTTATTTGGCTATTTCATCCCCTGACAAACACAGGAGTTCTCAAAATTTCCAGTGTAACGACGTCGGCTCGACTTGCGTCGAATCTCCGTTGTTTGAGACCCACCGGTTCGCTTCAGGGTGGAATGCGAGCAAGGATGTCCGCCTCTCAGGGTTTTTTGGTAGGTGGGTGAGCTACAGTCATGACTCTTGTCCGTCCAACAGGTCTGCTCTGGTCGGTGGTCCACAAAAGATAAAAAGTGGTCCACAAAATAAATAATGATGTGATTTTAATTGTACATTGAAGCTTTCACGGCCGGTTCTTGTTGACACAACAATCACTTTTTTTGGGCTATGTAGCCGTGGTCTGGTTGAATCTTTCCGGACAGTTTCGCCCATTGCTACGATGGGCATTATCAGCGGTTGGCTAGTCGCTGCGATTTTATTGCAGGATCTGCTGTACCTACTAGAAATGATACTATGTAGATGTGATTTTATTTATCTATAGCGCTCCAGTTTTTATATCAAGCCTTGGCCACCTATATCATTCGCTTTCAGGGCTGAAAGTCTCATCCCCACGGTAATTCTTACCTACAGAGTATCTGTAATATTGGTATGAAGACTAATCAGCTGTTCACTGGCGGCCATCTTGGACAGGTCTTCATACAAGTATTAACGATTTTCGGTAGGTAAGCATTACCGTGGTGATGAGACTGCCAGCCCAGGTCTTTCTGTCCTTAGAGACCGACGTCCAACTTATCCCCAAGAGAAGAATAAGAGTCATAATAAAAGGAGAGCTTGAATGAAGAAGGTTATGACTCTGGATGAAATGAAAGAAGTATGTAAGGACAGGAAGAAATGGCGGTTGATCTGTAATGTTTGCGGCTAGGACTAGGGTTTTTTAGATTATAATTTTGTATTCGTATTCGTTTTTATGTTTATACATATTATTATTTGTGATTTAAAAAATGTAACTTGTTTTATATGATCCTTGACTTATAGGTTTTTAAACGGCTGACTTCACTCATGCTATAAAAAATGGTTCACTTTGCCAATGTCACCCTTGTTCCAGGGAAGGTCGGCATAAGTTGCAGGGTTTATGTTCATTTGAGGGTTGGAGTTTAATTTGTAAGTACCTACGCATTCAGCATTTGTAAACATTATATGAAACACTATTTGAATGTATTTAATTGCTTGTATTCCTTGACTGAAAGGTTGGTATGACGTTGACCACCCATACTGTAAAAAATGGTTCACTTTGCCAAAGTCACCCCTGTTTCAGGGAAGGTCGGCAAGAGTTGCAGGGCATATGTTCATTTGAGATTGGGTTTTTTTATATTATAGGTCCACATGCGGCATGTGTGAGCGCGAAATTATGCGTGTCTGCTTGTGGGAATGCATTTAATATTAATCTCAAATGATGCATATCTTTGCAGCTTAGATTTAGATTTAGATATGTGTAGCTTAGTTGCGTTGCGTTTTACCGGTTATTGGTGTGAAATGCAGCATCAGAGTTTGAGAAGCGCAGATTTATTTTACCAGTCATGCGTGGATACGCCGCCAACAAAGGGTTTAATAATGCTATTGTTGTCGTCAGCATTTGTGAAAATATCTCCCGTTTTTTCCCATTTTCGGGTTAAGTATATGCACTGGCCGGTGCAACAATTGCCCGCTCGGCAGCCAATCACCACTCGCGTTTAGACTCAACCATTCCGTTTAAAAAAAATGCATCCAAATTCAAACGTTCACAAGAAATGCTGTTTTTAATTTCTAGGCATTTTTTTTGTAAGCGCTTTGGTTAAGTTTAGTTAAGCATAGAATTTACGTTTAAACTAAAGCATAACGTTTCACAAATATTATACTGTTATGTAAATATAAATATTGAAATAAGTATGGGTAGTTATAGTGTTATGTAAATATAAATATTGAAATAAGTATGGATAGTTATAGTTATAAGAATTCTCTAGGCTAAGTAGGTATTTGTTATAATTATAGGAATACTGTATTACATTTGTAGGTAGGATTTTGGTTGTGTCTAGGTAGTACGTGAATCATCGAGAAGTAATAATTGCTCGAACCGTCTAGCGACTTTAGGTCTAGATCATACTACTCTAAAGAGTATAAAGGGTGGGAATGGCCTGCAGAGCGCCAGTATCATAGAGACTTACAAACACATCGAAGTCATCTGATCAGTGAACCAAAACCAAGTGGAATAATCGAGAAAGTAGTGTGAAAATAAATTTTGTAACTGTGTAAAATAAATAACTATTGAAGAAGACCTGTGTATTTTTAATTTGAAGACAATTGAACCCTAATTTCGTAACAATTGGCGTCAGGTGCGGAATTGTCAAGAAAAATTAAGATCTTCTGTCTAAAAATAAATAAAATAAATTAAATAAGTGTTAAAATGAACTTTATTCAAATTGAACTTTGTGTGAACTGACTTTTGTGAAAACAAGTGTTTAAATAAATTTTTGTTAAAAGAAAAGACGCAAAAGCAAGTTGCTTATAAATTCTGGAACATCATATGGAACATAATTCTGGACATAACATAATGACTATTTTACCGCATTGAGAAAGTCATCAAATTGGACCATAGTTTTTTTTATTATTGTGTGTGATTAAAAAAATAAAATAAATAAATAAAAATCTTGAAAAATATTACAAAAGAACGTTCCAGATTCATCGAGAAAAAGTTTTTGAATAACTGTGCTTCGTTTACAAGTGTGTGAATTATTAAGTACCTACCTGTGTGTTGGAGAGACTT
This sequence comes from Agapetus fuscipes, assembly GCA_951799405.1. Lineage (NCBI taxonomy): Eukaryota > Metazoa > Arthropoda > Insecta > Trichoptera > Glossosomatidae > Agapetus > Agapetus fuscipes. The sequence continues at coordinate 2,769,133 of OX637340.1, read as the reverse complement.
GAGACGAAATAAATAATTATGTACTATCAGACATTATTATGTTAAAAATATTGGTGAATTAAAAATAAATATTAAAAGACAGTACCTACCAATCAGTGTAATCAGATAAATTATTATTTTGCTAAAGTACGTATTCAAAACAGCTATATATATAAAACTCAAAACTTGTATTAAATAAATTTGAAAATATTTTTGTTTTGACGTAAATTTAAAAAAAAAAATGGCAACTAAAGTGAACGTCAAGGACCTCAAAGTCACTGAGCTTAAAAATGAGCTTCTGGAGAGGGACCTGGAGACCTCAGGAGGAAAGGCAGCCTTACAAGCACGCCTCATAGAGGCCTTGGAACAGTCAGGCGAAGACCCGGCATATTTTGTCATGGCGTCTGGAGGGGACCGCGCCTTGGACGAGCTAAATATCAGCATCAACAGTAACCTGACAGGACTGAAGACTGAGATGGCTGACAACGCCAAGACCGTGAAGGAGGACCTGACCGGGCTGGAGGAGAAGATGGCTGACAACGCCAAGACCCTGCAGGAGAACCTGTCGGACCTGAAAGTGGAGATGGCTGAAAACGCCAAGGCTCTGCAGGAAGACCTCTCCACCATGAAGGAAGACCTCGCCAACATGAAAGAGAAGATGAGCGAGAATCTCACAACCCTGAAGGGAGAAATGGAGGAGAAGATGACAGCCCTGAAGGGGGAAATGGAGACTCGGATGTCAAATCTGGAGGTACATCTGCGTGCCGAGCTGACCGACAAGGGCCAGATGGAGTCCACCAGAATATCCCCCAAAGGCCTTCACGACGAGACCGACCAGGGATGCTCAACTCCAACCAGGATCACAAGAGGGGATGATGACCCTTCCCTAGCCAAGCACAACCTCCCAACCTTCGACGGGAAGACGTCGTGGGAGGAATACTTGACCCTCTTTGAGACGGCTGCCATGATGGGAGCCTGGAGCCAGCAGAAGAAGGCTTCGGTTCTCAGCCTGTCGCTCCGAGGAGACGCTCTCAGGGTTCTGCAGGCCATACCCCTGGACAACCGTGGTGACTTTGGGCAGCTGAAGCAGCGCTTGGATATGCGCTATGGCCACAAGTGCCTGGAGCAGCTGTACAAGTCGCAGCTGAACACAAGGGTGCAGAAGCCCAACGAGAGCCTCCAGGAGTTTGAAATGGACATCGCCCGCCTGGTACGAGACGCTTACCCGACAGCCTCCGACGACATCTGTGAGAGCTTGGCAGTGGACAAGTTCCTAAATGGATTGCGGGAATGGGAGACGCAACAAGCCGTAAAACTGGCCCATCCCAAGGCTTTGAACGAGGCGCTCAGCCAAGCTCTCGAGTTTGAGGCTGTCAAACAGTCCATCAGGGGCCACGCCAGGGTTCGTGCAGTCGAGGCAGAGGAGGTCAAGCTACCTACAACCGAGGAGCTAATTGAAAAAGTGCTGGAACATCTGAGACCTCGAAGACGAGACCCACGCTGCTGGAACTGCGGACAGCTGGGCCACCTTAGCACCAAGTGTCCCAAGCCTCAGAAACCCAGAAAACAGGCTGCGGAAAACTAGAAAGGGTTAATGGGAAGGGGCAACCGTTGACCCACGCTGGAGAGGCCCTGAAATCTGCTGCTACTGTCGCAACCGTGAGAGGAAAAGCCAGCAGCATTTTTATCAATGGCATAATAGATGGAGTAACTCGTGAACTACTGGTGGACACGGGAGCAACCAGGACAATTCTGAGACGCGACATAGTGGCACGAGGTAAGCAGATTGCACCAACAAAGTGGTCTCTGCACACCGCCACGGGAGAGTCAGCACAGGTGTATGGGGAGACGATTGCCACCTTCCAAATTGGCAGCACCACTTTTGATCATCGGACATTGGTGGCCAACATTGAAGAAGACGTTATATTGGGAATGGACATACTGGACAGATTTGGGTGCAGTTTAAATTTAAAGAAAGGGTCCATTAAAATTGGAAATGAAGAAGTCATCCTGCAAAGACGGAAAGAACTGGCTGCACGTGTTATCCTAGCCAAGAATACCGAAGTGAAGGGGCGATCCGAGATGATAGTGAGTGCCCGCCTGGATTCCAGTAGTACAAATGACCAAATCTGTATGATAGAACCGGAGAACATGGACAATGTTAACAAAGGAGTCATGGTGGCAAGAACAGTGATTCGCGCAAAGGAGACCATTCCTGTCAAGATCATGAATGTGAACAGCTACCCAGTTAAAATGAATGAAGGTTTTGTTTTGGGCAGATGTGAGAGGATAACTTCCATTGTGCAACAGATGACAAACATGTCATGCGAAGGAAACAAATTGTCAACACAATTGGAAGCCCTGGTCCACGACGCTTCCCAAGGTCTAACCGAGGAAAACAAACGAAGAGTGAGGAGTTTGATCTGCCGCTACCAGAACATTTTCGAGGACTCTAATGGCCGTCTGGGAAGAACCAAGGTAGTGCGACATAGCATAGACACCGGAGAAGCGAGACCAATAAAACAGGCTCCAAGAAGACTACCCTTTGCAAAGCGGGAAGAAGCTGACAAGATCATCAAAGACATGAGCAATGATGGCATCATAGAACCATCAAGTAGCCCTTGGACATCCCCGGTGGTACTGGTGAAAAAGAAGGATGGTACCACGAGATTTTGTGTGGACTACAGACTGCTCAACGATGTTACGAAAAAGGATAGTTACCCTCTGCCAAGGATTGACGACACCTTGGACACATTGGCAGGATGCACCATTTTTTCCACATTGGACCTGAAAAGTGGCTACTGGCAAGTTGAATTGGATGCCAAAGATAAGGAGAAAACTGCATTCTCGACTGGATCTGGACTTTGGCAGTTCACCGTGATGCCATTTGGCTTATGCAATGCCCCCGCCACGTTTGAAAGGCTGATGGAGAATGTGCTGCGAGGACTGTCATGGGAAACCTGCCTGGTATACTTGGATGACATAATCATCCTGGGAAAGGACTTCAACCATCAGTTGAGAAATCTGGAGCAAGTTTTCGGGCGACTACAAGACGCTGGACTGAAGCTCAACCCGAAAAAGTGTAACCTGTTCAAGAAACAAGTAAATTACCTGGGACACATAGTTTCTCAACGTGGAGTTGAAGTCGACCCTGCCAAAATCAAGGCAGTAAGAGACTGGCCCGTGCTGAAGGACAAACATGAAACTAGGAGTTTCCTGGGGCTGTGCACTTATTACAGGAGGTTTGTGCCAAGATTTGCGGACATTGCAAAACCGCTCACCAAGCTTACGGAAGAAAACACTCGCTTCCATTGGAGTGATTCCTGCGCACAAGCATTTGAAGAGCTTAAGGGAAGATTAACAAGTGCCCCCATCTTGAGCTACCCACGAAAAGATGGAAAGTTCATCCTGGATACCGACGCTAGTAATGTGGGGATAGGAGGCGTCCTTTCCCAAATACAGGATGGGCATGAGACTGTTCTGGGTTACTTCAGTAAAGTGCTTTCCAAGCCAGAACGAAATTATTGCGTGACCAGACGAGAGCTTCTTGCCGTGATAAAATCAGTGGAACACTTCCGCAAATACTTGTACGGGAGAAAATTCACACTACGGACTGATCATGCTGCACTGGTTTGGCTTCTGAAATTCAAAAACCCAGAAGGGCAAGTGGCTAGATGGATTGAAAGGCTCCAGGAGTATGATTATGACTCCGAACATAGACCTGGCACGCTTCATCGAAATGCGGATGCATTATCCAGACGACCATGCGCCAGTGACTGCAAACATTGCAGCAAGATGGAGGACAAGGTAGCAATTGTCCAAAGGACGACCACCGAAGATGAGGACTGGCAAGATGAAAAATTGGCGCAAGACCAACTGAATGATCCGGACTTGAAGTATGTGATGGAATGGGCGCGAGAAGGAGAAAGGCCAACCTGGGAAAAACTCGCCCCCTTATCACCAACTGTCAAGGCTTATTGGGCTCAATGGGGATCCATAGTGATAGAAGGAGGGTTTCTGAAACGAAAGATCGAGAAGGAAGACGGCACACTTAGAAGAAAGCAAACCCTCGTTCCGAGGAGCCGAGTACCGGAAATCCTTGGACTGCTGCATGGAGGAACTTCTGGAGGACATCTAGGCGTTAAGAAGACGCTGGAGAAAGTGAAAGAGCGATTTTACTGGATCAACTGCAGCGAAGACGTCAAAGATTGGTGTCGAAAATGTGTAACCTGTGCAACGGCCAATGGACCGCAAAGGAAAAGGCGAGCACCAATGCGTCAGTACAATGTTGGCAGCCCCTTTGAAAGAATTGCCATCGACATAGCTGGCCCATTTCCTACAACTGAGAAGGGTAACAAGTACATCATGGTGGTGATGGATTACTTCAGCAAGTGGGTGGAAGCTTACTCAATCCCTAACCAAGAGGCCGTAACCGTGACTGAAGTTCTAGTTACCGAATTTATCAGCAGGTTTGGCGTACCCCTGGAATTACATTCTGATCAGGGAAGGAACTTTGAAGCTGCTATCTTCCAGCAAATGTGTGAGCGGCTAGGGATCTACAAGACCAGGACCACTGCGCTACATCCACAGTCTGATGGAATGGTGGAAAGGATGAACCGTACCGTGGGGAGGTACTTAGCCAAAGTAGTGTCCAGCCATCAGCGGGACTGGGACCGACATCTGCCTTTGTTCTTATTGGCTTACCGGTCGGCTGTTCAGGAAACGACGAAGAAGACTCCCAGCAGCATACTGTTTGGGCGAGAAATGCGACTTCCTTGTGATCTCAAATTTGGCTGCAAACCAGGTGAAGACCTAGCCGGAGAAGACTATGTGACAGACCTTCGCAGGAGGCTGGATGACATCCATGATCAGGTCCGCATGAACATCGGGGAAGCCAGCGATCAAATGAAGGAGCGCTATGACACCAGAGCTGACAGCATGGGGTACAAAGCTGGTGACTGGGTGTGGCTTTTTGACCCCAAGAGGCGCCAAGGATACTGTCCGAAGCTTCAGCGTTCCTGGGACGGGCCGTACGAGATCTTGGAGCGCATCAACGATGTGGTCTACCGCATAAAAAAGAGACCAAACGGAAAACCAAGGGTCGTGCACTACAATCGCCTCTCACCATACCTAGGCGATAATGATGACCAACCAGCCCAAAAAGTACGACAGTGCGTCGCATCCGAAAGATCACCAGCCTTTGAGACGTTTTGGGAGAACGCGAAGGCAGGGCAGAAGTTTCGCCATGGAGTGACCACAGAAGTCCACAAGGACTTATTTGAGGTCACTAGGGACCACACACTGGCATGCAGTGTACCGGAAGATCTAGATATGTCTAGAGGAATTGCACGGGTCTTCCGATACAAATTCGGAGAACCGCAACCCTCGAGCAGCCCGCAAGGAAGAGCTCTGAGACTACCGAAGGGGCGTCAACAAGCATACTGCCTGGTTGTCCCGGATTCCAGCAACCTGGAAGAGGACTACAAGGCATTGTGGGACGGCCTTGTTGAGCTGCGTGACTACATGTTGGAGGATCAGCAGGCGCGTCTGGCAATACCGAAGATGGGTGGCGGCCGCGCTAATCGAGACTGGCGGATAATCCGGAGTATGATTGAAGCAGTGTTCTCGGGAGTCGGCATCAGCGTCATGGTGTGCTGCGAGCAAGCGCAGCCGAGAGCCAGTGGGGAGAAATCCGTGGACTGCCACTTCTTCCTGACCACAGGGTGTCGACGTGGATCAGCATGCCCCTACCTACACAGAGTCAAGACTGTTCCGGGACGAAACAGTCTAGGTGGGGGGTAGTGTTATGTAAATATAAATATTGAAATAAGTATGGGTAGTTATAGTGTTATGTAAATATAAATATTGAAATAAGTATGGATAGTTATAGTTATAAGAATTCTCTAGGCTAAGTAGGTATTTGTTATAATTATAGGAATACTGTATTACATTTGTAGGTAGGATTTTGGTTGTGTCTAGGTAGTACGTGAATCATCGAGAAGTAATAATTGCTCGAACCGTCTAGCGACTTTAGGTCTAGATCATACTACTCTAAAGAGTATAAAGGGTGGGAATGGCCTGCAGAGCGCCAGTATCATAGAGACTTACAAACACATCGAAGTCATCTGATCAGTGAACCAAAACCAAGTGGAATAATCGAGAAAGTAGTGTGAAAATAAATTTTGTAACTGTGTAAAATAAATAACTATTGAAGAAGACCTGTGTATTTTTAATTTGAAGACAATTGAACCCTAATTTCGTAACAATACTAACTAAAAACGCTCAATAGAGGCGCTGTTTTAATTTCTAAGCATATTTGGTACACCCTTTAGTTGTTTGTAACGTTAAGCTTTATACTTGTTTGAACAATCATTTATCTAACCCTTGCATAAACTTACGTTTGAACTCTATGTATAATAACTTAAACGCTTACTAGAGGCGCTGTTTCAATTTACGGCTTTTTTTCAAGCGTTTTGGTTAAATTTCAACGTTATATTGTATACTGGGGACACAGGCTGCAATGGCTCTTTGTTGTTGCTGAAATAACGCAATTTTAACATCTGGCGAGGGTGGACTGCCAAATCGCATTGTGCTTCAAAATTTCTGAGCTGATCATGTCGAGAGAGAGCTCGGATTTGAATGAAAAAGTGAAAGATAGATAGATAATGAATATTAAGGGCCTGTTGCACCAAACACCAATCAGACAAAAATCAAAATTAAGTGTGATTTCTCCCGAAACTCAAAAATTTGGATGTACCTATACGTAAATTAGCTCATTTAGTGAGCGGTCTTTGGTAAAGGTTTTATGAATTTTTCAACACAGCGAAGAGCATATTTGTGCGGGAGACTCCCTAGATTCTAAAGACTCTAGGGGTCTATGACACTTTTTGTAGTGCCGCAGAGGTGTACGAGCTTGGTCGTCGCTACAAAGCGCCAATACTCAAGCAAGACCCAGTTGCTGTAAGGCTGGATGGACCTTTGGTGACCGGTCATTGGTAAAGGTTTATGAATTTTTCAACCCAGCGAAGAGCACATTCGAAATATAAATGGTATATTTTTGTGCTCCGCCGGGATCCGAATCCACAACCTTCCATTTACGAGTCCGAAGTGTTGCCACTACGGACTACGGACCGGTCCAATTTGAAAATATAAATAGTATTTTTTTGTGCTCCGCAGGGATTCGAACCCACAATCTTTAAATTACGAGTCCGAAGTGTTGGCACTGGACTAAGGACCGGTCATCTGGTCACCGGACCTCTGTCTGAAAGGTTTATTTTATTTTAGAGTTTCTGATACTATGCAAAAGGAGCAGGGTTTTTCTGAATGTGCGATTTTGGTTTTTATTTTATAAGTAGGTACATAATATGCGGCACGCACGTGACTGCTTTTACATTAATCGTAAATTTTACAAAAACTTTACCTGAAGACAATAATCTTTCATTATTTGAAACACTGTTTATTTTTACAACTATTACCGAGTGTAAAAAAATATTGATTGTTGTCTTTATGGTTATTTGCACAATTATTTAAAAATGAATTTTTACGGTGTTAATATCCAGACCATTAAAAATAAAATGAATTCTTAATGTTTATATATCGCTGCGACTTAGATTATTAAGTCACTTAGAGAGAATCAATTGTGAATAAGGCTTTAAGTCATATACGTAACAAGTATGATAATACACAGAGCTACATTATTCGGCAAATAAAGTAAAAAGCGTATAAAATTGTAATGTACAAAAAGCATTGAAAAATTTACGTTCAATGTGCTTCATTTTTTACAATGAACTTCATTACGATGTCATTTTCCAATATTTCATGAATAATTTACATCGTGAGCGTAAAACATCAATAACAATAAATCCCTTGAAAATGCTGCAGCCGGGTTGATATACGGCGGCTCCAAGTACTGCCATATAACTCCTCTGCTTGAGAGCTTGCACTGGCTTCGCATCCCGGAAAGAATTCTTCTCATGGGCTGGAAAGGACTCTTCATGGGCTGGCTCCTGACTTTCTGATGGAACTCACGAGGAGAGCTTGTTTAAGTGAAAGGAGAGTTACTCTGAGGTCAGCTGGGTCATGTGCCAGTCTGTTGGAGTTGCCGAAAAGATTGCCATGCACAGTCTTCGGAAACCGCTCTTTCCGTGTTGCTGGGCCAGCGGCATGGAAATGCTCTCCCAGAGAGCCTGAGAGTCCAGGAAGATGAGAAAGCCTTCAGGAAGATGCTCAAAGCATTCTTGTTTTCCCGCTAGAGCCCACATGCGCCTTTGTAGTGATGTAAATCACAAAAAGGCGCATATACGAGTAAATCTAGTTTATTATTATTATTATTTAAAATATAATAACACATTACTAGAATAAAAGCGAAGAATAAAATAATCCCTAAGAAAATGAAAATGGCAGTACACAATCGTATATTGTTGCCAACCCTGATGTATGGAAGCGAGTCGTGGACGGTGAATGAAAGAGAAGTAAATAAGGTGTGCACCGTAGAAATGGCTCATTTGAGAAGTATGACAGGATAAACATTGAAAGATAGAGTGAGAAACGAATGGTTCTGAATGAATGCGGAGTAAAAGAAAGGGTGAAAGTCAAAGTTCAAAGAAGTGCGATGCGATGGTTTGGACATATTGAAAGGATGAATGAAGACCGACTGACAAAAAAAGTGTATAAAGGGAATGTAATAGGTAAGCGTGGAAGGGGAAGACCTAGGAAAGAACCGACTGACAAAAAAAGTGTATAAAGGGAATGTAATAGGTAAGCGTGGAAGGGGAAGACCTAGGAAAGAATGGATTGATCAGATAAGTGAGATTGCGAATGAATGGAATCTACAGAGTGGAAACAAGAGAAGAGCGTGCATGAAAAGAGTGATGAAACTAGATGAGATGAAAGAAGTATTCAAGAAGATTATGAACAATGGTGATTTGACTTGCAATGAACCGGAGGGTATAGCAAATTTATTCTCTGCTTTTTTTAGCTCTGTTTTTTCGCCAAACGATTTACCCGACCAAACTTCAATCGATTTTCAACCAACAGGCACTAATTCGTGTCTTTCTTCTATCAAAATTCTTAAATCTGAAATTTACAAAATTTTATCTAATGTTGATGAAACAAAGGGTGTTGGCCCAGACAGAATTGCTCCAATTTTCTTGAAAAGATGTGCTAGTCATATTGTTAAGCCTTTATATATTATATTTAAAAAAAGTATCGATGAAGGCTATTTTCCACGTAAATGGAAAGCAGCTAATGTGACTCCTTTGTACAAGTCAGGTGACAGATCAGACGTAAGGAATTATAGGCCTATATCAATTTTATCTTCCATATCAAAGATTTTCGAATCTATTGTTAGAGAACAAATGACATTCTTTCTTAAGCCGTATCTGCTGATTGAACAGCATGGTTTTATACGAGGTAGATCGACGGTCACTAATCTTATCTCATACTGTGACTATCTGTTTTCTGCGTTGGACGGTCGAGTTCAGGTAGATGCAATATATACAGATTTCCAAAAGGCTTTCGACAAAGTTGATCATCGTATATTATTGAGAAAGTTGGAAACTCATGGTATACATGGAAGCCTTTTGAGATGGATTTCATCTTATATTTCTAATAGACTAATGACTGTCAAACTAAATGGATACTCATCGGAAAGCATCGTAATTACTTCTGGTGTTCCACAGGGCTCTGTTTTGGGTCCATTGTTGTTTACTATATTCGTTAATGATATTTGTAGCTGCTTTAGACATTCTGAGTTCCTATTATTTGCAGATGATCTTAAAATTTTTCGTCAAATTCGATCATCATACGACTGTGAATTGCTTAATGAGGATTTAAATAGATTACATGATTATTGTTTTAATAATAATTTGTTTTTGAACCTCAATAAGTGTAATTCAATTACATTTACAAAAAATAAAGTGAAAATTGACCACAATTACAAAATAAATGGCTACAGTTTATTGAGGGTTCATAGGATTAGGGATTTGGGTATCACATTTGATTCTAAACTTAACTTCGACGAACATGTAAATAAAATCACTGAGGAAAGTAATAAATTACTGGGTTTCATCTTGAGGACTACTAAACCTTTCAAATTTGGTGAATCTTCTTTGTTTTTGTACATGTCACTTATTCGTTCTAAGCTTGAATACTGTTCGACCGTGTGGAATCCACATTTTAAGAAATATATTGATCAGATTGAAAGAACTCAAACACGTTTTATTAAATTGATGAAGAAAAGACTCCCCAATAGTACTTTATTTGAAACACTACCTAAACTTGAATCAAGAAGAACTTTGATAGATGTTTGTAATCTCAGAAAGGTGTGTGTATCTGAGTTTGACGCGCCCAATATTTTAAATAAAATCAATTTTAGATTACCTAATCTCACTAGGTCTTGTTTTCCATTTTATCTCCATAAAACCAATACCTTTGCAGGTTCGAGAAATCCAACCTATAGAATGTGTGATGTTTATAATAAGAGCTTTTCGCAGTGTGAACTATTTGAGACCACTAAATATAAATTCAAAAAACAAATACGTTTACTTATTTTTGGATCTGATATTGTTTCTGGGGTGGGTTGAGTATCGGGCTATTTTTCTATTTTCTATTTTTTATTTTTCATTTTCACTTTCTATTTTTATTTTTTATTTTATTTTTATTTATTTTTTTGTTCTTTTTTTTTAATTGTTTGGGGGCAAGTGACAAATTTATGTGTGTATTAGATTTATTTTAAAGAAATATTGTAATGGTGTGAATGCTGTGTATGCTTGTAGTGTTGTATAGCTGTGATTGCCTGCGTGATGTTTGTGTGAAGATGTATGCTTGTGTCTATTGATGTAGTGTGCATAGTTTGGATGATTGGTTATTTGTGTTACTGTTGCTTATTATTTTTATTTTTTTATTGTTTATATGTACCAATTGTCTGTATTGCACCTCTTAATAAATAAATAAATAAAAAAAGTACAGAGTCAAGTGGAGGCACTTGTGTGGAGGTACCAGCCACCCCTAGAAGAATGGCGGCAGGATACAAGATAAGACAAGACTAGAGATGTAATTTCTTTTTTCATCACATTACTACTCATACTGAAGAAAATGGTTCAATTTGCCAATGTTACCCCTGTTTCAGTGGTCGCCCTGCATTCCCTGTTTCAGGAGTTTGCAGGGTGTATGTCCATTTGAGATTTGGTTTTTATGTTGTAGGTTCACATGCGGCATGTACAAGCGCGAACTTGTACGTGTCTGCTTGTAAGAATGCATGTGATGTGAATCCCTAATGTTACATTTCTTGATGAGTTTAGATTAGAAGGGGTTTGCTAAGTAAATGCTTATCAATGAATACTATTACGAAAGTGTTTCCATGGGATTTTTTTCTATTTTTTATATGACACGTGTAAAGGCTTGTTTTCGAGGGGTGGTTGGGGTGGTGCGCCTCCCCCTCCCTCCCCCACCCCTATTCCTAGCACGTGGCCACGAACGTTCATTCATGAAAAGAGACCAGCGTATTTCAGGAACGGCGCAAGCTTTGGCACACACAACCCACTGTTCCCCTCTCTTGCCGTGATACAATCGTAGACAATTATAAATGTAGTAAAACCGTAGATGCTCGTAGCACAAGAATAAAAGTCTACGCTTAAACGCAACCGTTAAAATAAAGTATGAAAACAGATATTTGTAAGGGTTTGGTGGTTCACACTGTGAAAGTCCATTGTATTTTAAAAAAAAAAAACACAGTTTTAATATCTCTATTTTTTGTTTTAATTTATTTTATGCTCGAATATTTGCGCCTGAAAAGGCATCATCAAGAGCAGTTATTTTTAAATAAATTAAAGATTGTTTTTTTTTTAATTGTTAAGCTCTATGCTATCACAGTTTCATCAACATCATCTTCATCAATTTACCTTCACGTTGAAGAGCCCATCGTAGACATGGGCGAAACGTACGGAGGCTTCAGCTGCCACAGATCCCAGAATGCAACTCTCCAGTAAACTCTATTCTTTTTCTATCAGTTCCACTTCCATCGAAGTATCGACGATAATCGTGTAAAACATTATGATCTGATTAGCCATTCTGTAAGCAATGATTCAGTTTGCCAATGCCACCAATGTTTCAGGGAATATTAGAAGGAGTTGCAAGTTGCTCTTCTCAGCACGATTCTCTTAAATATGTTTTTTTTTAGTTATATAATAATCTAAAATGCAACTAGTTGCAATAATCTAAGCTGCATATATATGTTAACGTTTAAGGCTCATATTAAATGCATGCCCACAGCCAGCACATGTAGGTTCGAACCTACACATTCTGCATGTGTGCATACAAATAAACAAAACCTCACATGAACATAAACCTTGCAATTCCTGCCGCATTTCCCTGAAACCGGGGTGGCAGTGGCAAAAGTGAACCTGTTTTTACAGCACGGGGGGTTAGCCTCATACCAACCTATCAGCAAATCCCTAAACTACTACTTGTTAAACAAACGATCTATTTTGATGTAATGTTGAATTTTCCTTTATTTAATTTAACAATCAGAATGTCTCGAAAAATACAGCCAATCTGATAACAATTCCTTTTAGATGTAGCTCTACCGTTCTTCCGTTTTTCTCCTTGCAGACTTCTTTCTTTCTTAAAATACATATTGAACCATTCTTCTCTAAAGTCTACCTAGGGATGTTCTTCATATTTTAGAGTCCAGATTCTAACAGTGCTATTCTCAAACAGCAAAACCATGGCTCATCTGAAGCCTCCAGTAAATTTTCCATACAAAAAATCAATGATCCGTAGATCAGCTACCAAAAGTTTTTTTTTTTTTTTAATATCACTGTAAGTTTTCTACATCTTAGAGCATTCACTAACTTATGTAGGTTTTATTTCACCACTGCAGTTAAATTGTGGTTGACATTAAACTGAGGACATGTAGCGGGTACATCCAAGTCTCCAGACTCCTCATTATGGATTGAGAAAGGGGCAGTGTTTGTTTACTAACAGGCTGAGTGCTGCGTCATAATAAACAACATTGGCGTAGGCGCTAGGAGACAACGGGAGAGAGTGGGAGGTGAAAGGAGAGAGCAGAGCATGCGAGGAGAAGGAAGAGAGAACGGGAGAAGACGCCCGAAGAAAGGAGAGAGGAGAGATGTGAGAATGGGAGAGGATGCGAGAGATTGGAGTACTACGCCCGCGGTTTCAACAACATACAAATGACTTACGACCAAAACAATCCTTGCATCACAACATGCACGTAGTACGCAAAGATCTTACGACATTTCAAAACAAAAACATTCTTCTGACAAAATATATAAGCTGGAATGTAAAGAAAATATGCTACGGAAAGAGGAGGACAATTTGCCTTTTTGGTCAAGCTTATCTTGCTTCGTCATAAAGAATAAATCTCCTTCATCATCCAAATGAGGGACTTGAAAATATCTATGCTTCTCAAAATCTTCCATACAATTTCGTATAGTTTTCAGGGAAGTATGTTATGGGTACAGAAAACTTAATTTTTACACTTAGGCCCGACACTTTCAACGTTAGCATAGCGAATTTTTACTGAATGAAAAGGACGCACTTATGTCAATCGTGTGGAAAGTTTTATTTTTTCTTGTAATCGTCGGAGAAAAAAAAAGAATTTTCGACAAAAAACAGTTGTCCTGCACCAGGATATGTAAAATAACCTAATTTGTCGAACCTTCCGTCCGTTTACATGTCCCAGCCGAAACTACTGATAATTTCAGCACCGATATTTTATTGTTAAATAGATCTTCTAGAATCTAGATCGATGCCATTAGTAGGTACAAGGAATCACTGTTACATTCAAAGATGTAAAAAAAATCACGATGTAATAAATTTAAATGTTTTCATTCAACGATCTAAATTTGAATCGAAATTGCAAAGATATGTATCATTTGAGATACATGTTAAATGCAGTCCCACAAGCAGACACGCATAATTTCGCGATCACACATGCCGCATGTGGACCGACAATAAAAAAACCCAATGTCAAATGAACATAAGCCCTGCAACTCTTGCCGACCTTCCCTGAAACAGGGGTTTCAGGGGTCCTACACTTTAATACGTGTACAAATGTAAACCATAAATGCATGTTGAAATGTTTAAAATTGTAAATGTCAATCATATAAATAACCAACAAATAAAATTGCAAAACATACCTACGTCATAAAATCGAATGCACAAACATTTACGTTAAACATTTGCAAGCACAGGCTCACTTTAATTGCTGAGATATAAATAATAAACACAATATTATGTTTACGTTCATTGAGAACTATTTCATTGAATCTGGTTTTGTATGAAGGCGCGTATACGTCATGACACGAGGTTTGAAATAAGGGATGAATTCAATACGCAAAGAGTACAAATGTGTAGCTGTCATCTTCAGATAGCAGTCTAAAAAAACCAATGGACATGTTTGTACACTTCTTGGTCTATAATCTATAATCTATACCTAATCTAAGCTGCAAGGATATGTAAGCATTTAAGGCTCATATGAAATGCATGCCTACAGACAGGCACATGTAGGTTCGCGCCTACACATTCTGCATGTGTGCATCCAAATAAAGAAAACCTCACATGGACATAAGCCTTGCAACTCCTGCCGCCGTTCCCTGAACCGGGGTGGCATTGGGAAAAGTGAACCGATTTTTACAGCACGGGTGGTCAGCCTCGTACCAACCTATCAGTCAAGGAGCAAAAAATGGTAAATATAAATTATTGTATATCAGATTTTATATCAGTTGTGTATGTTCCTTGACTTATAGGTAGGTATTCGGCTGACCACCCATGCTGTAGAAAATGGTTCACTTTGCCAATGTCACCCCCGTTTCAGGGAAGGTCGGCAGGAGTTACAGGGTGTACGTTAATTTGAGATTCGGGTTTTTATATTGTAGGGCCACATGCGGCATGTTTAAGCGCAAACTTGTACGTTTTACTTTTAAAATCATGGGCACGCCTCTGACCTAGAGGTTCTTGTTTTGTCGTGCCGTTGCTTTTACTTCACGGGAAGGCTTCCGCCACTTGAGAAAATATATAGATTTGTATGAGCGTCCATGTGCTGTAGGTCTTTCTGACACATATATACAGGACGGGTACGAGGAGGGTTTGAGCATATTGTGTCTGTTTAGTGAAAATGCATATAATGTGAATCTCTAATGTTACATCTATTTTGCAACTTAGATTAGTTAACGCAAAAACGCAAAAAAAAAACGCAACTAAGCTACACATATAGTGTAACTTCTTGCCGCGTTATGCCCGAAGGGGTCGCATGTGGCGAGTTGAACCTATTTATTTTTACAGGTAAGGGGGCCGGCCTTACGCCAACCACTTCAGTTGAAGTGGAGGTTTCCCAGCTCCCGAGAGTGCTGGTACTCATTTCTTGTGAAGGCTGAGTAAACCTTGCCGGTTTTTTATTTTGGGGTTTGAAATAAACACCGAAACGGGAAATCATTTCTGACACCCTCGGTGGGATTCGAACCCGAGCTTTTGGCATGGAATGCAAGCACTCTACCACCTGAGCTATCGACCGGACTAGATTAGATAGGTTAGAAAAAGCCCATCGTAGAAATGGGCGAAACGTCCGGAAGCTCCAGCTCCCATTGACCACGGCAACAGATCCCGGAAAACATCATTCCAGCATCAAAGAACTTCACAGTTGCATTTCCATTTGCACAAATAAACTGTAATTTTAAAAATGTTTCTAGAAAGGTGGCAGCATTGCCGCGTGCGTACTATATCCGAACCAGTCCGAACATAGAACGGATGCCTTATAAATTTTGTGATCGATAAAATGGATTAATCATAAAAGAAAAAGGTATTATTGTACGACATTATGTAACGTGTTATAATTGGGTTTCAAAACACAAAATGAGGGAAGCAAGAAAACATAGGATTTGACACGTAAAAACATGTTTTTTATGACTTCACCACTGCAACGCCTGAGAAAAATGTACGCTACAGTATGTGTCAATGCAGTAAGTTAGTTTCTGCTCCTCTATGTTATACTCAATCGTTACTATTCTTAGACATTTTGGTCGTCCGTTGAGCCCACGCTTTGACAAACTAATATTGCCTGGGCTGGAAGTCTCATCACCACGGTTATTCTTACCTACCGAATTTTGGTAATATTTGTATGAAGACTAATCAGCTCTTTCAATCATCTTGGATTGACAGGTCTTCATACAAATATTACCGATAGTCGGAAGGGAAGAATTACCATAGTGATGAAGACTTCTAGCATCATTAGTTTGTCAAAGCGTGGGCTCAACGGATGACCAAAATGTGTAAGAATAGCACTGTGAGCGTCTAACCCTCCGCGTCTATTTATTCGACCTGTTGCGTTGTCTTGCGTTTGCATCGCCCACCCCGAGGGAAATCACCTGGAGATATATCGTGTTTTATCCTTGCTCCGTGGACACATTCCCAACCGAGAAGTCTATAGATTCAATGCGTATGTACGCACATAAGTAGTTCTACGATTTGTTGTATCTCTTTGAAAAATAAATCACATTTAATGTATAAAGTACGAAAAGAGGCTTCATTTGCTGAAAATCTACTTATTTCGAAATGGAAAACATAAAATAAATATTCTTGATAATGGTGTGATAGCACCGAAAACGCTCGAGAAAATAAATCAAGTAGAAATGAAGAAATTTTTTGTGTTTTATTTTTAAATTATTAGTTAAAACTCAAATTTTATACTACGTTATAGACTGACTACGATGATAGACTGACAAAGTATGTATACAAAGAAAGTGTGAAAGGAAAAAGAGGGAAGGGACGACCGAGAAAAGTATGGAGTGATCAGATTGAGGAGATTGTGAAAGAATGGGATATACAAAGTGAGCGTAAAAGAAGAAAATGCATGAAAAAGGTGATGGATATGAATGAATTGAAAGAGGTATGTAAGGATAGGAAAAAATGGAGGCAACTCTGCAGAGGCTCTGGCCACCCCTAGCGGAATGGCGACAGAGTTACAGAGTTACAGTTAAAATCGATGCCCCCCCCTGTTCAGGGAAGTTCGGCAAAACTTACGTTTATGTTCATTTGAGGTTTGGATTTTAATTTGTAGGTACACATTCAGCATTTGCAAGCGCGTTTGTTTTTGGGCATGCATTTGATATGAGCTTTGAATGTTAATATATCCTTGCAACTTAGATTAAAGATTAAAGTATTTTCTTTCAACAACTGAAAATGGCAACCAAAAATATGTTGTTTCGAAAGTACTTTTATTCGAATTTTCTGGTGTGAGTTTGACCGCATTAATAAAGGTATTTGTGAAAAATATAAATATTTTTAATTTTAGTTTTGTGGTCGAATCTACGCTCAAAACTTATCACGACGAGGATGTGGTGTCATTAGATAAAAGGACACCTTTTGAGGTAAGATTAAAATAAAATAAAGTAAATAAATCATGTATAATAATAATATTATTATAATAATAATACAGAAGATCATTTTTCTTTTGATTTAAAATATGTATGTGTCATCTAATTGAGGACGAACACATACAGTTATTTTTTAATCTTAAAAAAACGTAATGTAAAGGTTCTCTGACAAATTGACTCTTGACTATACAGATATTAGTTTCCTTATCAGTTTGATAACTATGTTTTTTTTTGGAATCAACTTTTTATTCAACAGTCGGTGTTATGGCCGCGGGGATCAAGACAGGTTATTTGGAACCGGATAACGCTGGTTCGAATCCCGCGACGAAAACTTCGACCCTGGTTCAACAGATGCCGTTGCATGCACACAAGCTTCTGTTTTCGCATGAAGACAACTGGCCAGGCAAAATAGGTTGGTGGATTGCATTCCTTTCCACAAATTTATTTTCTTTTAATAAAAAAAAAATTATCGATGAAATTTTTCAGTTTTTTTTTTTTGAGGAAGTCAGAAAAATGGAACACGATTAAATCAGGACTTTGTCAGAATCTAAATAAGGATTTTTTTATAAAAAAAAAACTTTTAAGGCCCGTGTGGGAAGATTTATTTCTAGAAAAACATAAATACAATCGGTAGGTAGTTAGGTACCTACACAGCCTTCGCACATTAAAATAAAAAGCACAATTATGGAAATAGCATAAGATGACGCATTTGAACAACGTGAAAGCTTCTTTTATAGAAGCGCACAAAAAGGGAATAATGCCCTGCGTAAAATAAAAACAAAAAAGTTACGTACGCTTTCACTGGAATCACCATCGTTGTTCTAGTGTTAAAAATAAAAAACACGTTGCTCAAATGTCACAACAACCTAAAAACAATGGCAATTTAATGAATTGAAATTTGTAAGGGACAAATTAAAAAACAAAAAGTAGAGAAAGTAGTACCGGGAATTTAGAAGTATGAAAGTAAAAATAAATAAATGCGCTTTCTCGACAATTTCTGGAAAATTCATTTGAATGGTTGAACACGTCACCTCTTGTTTTTTTTTATAAAGGAAAATTGAATTATTAAAAATTAAAACCTATTTATGAATCAGGGCATTTACTTCGAATAGTTCGGAATAAAAAAGAGGTTGCTTGCAAAAGGTTATTGCTTTGTCTGAAATGAAAGAAGTATGACTGAAGTAAGGAATGAATAAAATCTTGGTGGTTGAAGCTTTTAATTTTTTTTACTATTTTATTTATAGATACAACTATTTGTTATTGTTTTATACACCTATAAAAATGTATTATTTTTATTAACTCTTTGACTTATTATTGAAGTTGTTGCTGTTAGGCCTATCTATAATCTATATTAATATATATTCTAAGTTGCAAGGATATACTCATAGCTCTCAAATGCATGCCCGCAAACAAACACGTGTAGTTCGCGCTTACAAATGCTGAATGTGTACTTACAAATAAAATCCAAACCTCAAATGAACATAAGCCCTAGAACTTTTGCCGACCTTCCCTGACACAGGAGTGACATTGGCAAAGTGAACCATTTTTTACAGTATGGGTGGTCAGCCTCATACCAACCTATAAGTCAAGGAAGTTTGTTAATCATGTTTTAGAGAAAAATTGCAAGTTTATATTATTTTGAGGCTTGGGTTTCATTTTGTAAGTGCGGACTTACGCGTCAATGCTTGTAGAAGTGCATGAAAGATAAATCATAAATAAGAATACAGCTTTGCAACCTTGATAATATACTTTACATCAGTTTACTAAAAAAAAATGAAGCCAATGAATTTATACTTGAGTATACTTTGTGGAGCTGTATACGAGTATTTGTTTTCTTCGATTGATCAATACGACTATGAACCGAAAAAAAAAGAAAAAAGATTTACTTACATGATGAAAAGTCAAAAGACGAAAAAGAAGCCAGATCCATTTCTTACCTGAAACAAAAAGACAACACGTATTCAAATTTAGCAAAATAAAAGAAATATATTTTTAACAACGGAAAATACCCATCGATAATATTTCTACATTTGTTTTTAATTTGCGTAGATCAAGCGGACGTAATAAACCACAAATTCCTGAAATTAGCCTTATAATATTTTAAGAAATTTGTGTTGCAATAATGAACGCAAATTACCAAATTATTTGTGCCAGGAAACTAGTATACAGTTAATCAATTGATAATTCTTCTTTTATTTTTCCCTGTTTCAGGGAAGGTCGGCAAGAGTTGCTTGTTGCTATGTTCATTTGAGATTGAGTTTTTATATTGCACATCCACATGCGGCATGTGTTAGCGCGAATTTACACGAGTCCGCTTGTGGGAATGCATTTATTGTGAATCTCAAATTTATATTTTTGCAACTTGATTTAGATTTGAAAATATTAAATTTGTAACACTCCAATGACGAGGATTAAACCGGCGCTGTCTAATTTAAAACATGCGCTATGACTACCACCGCCTAGTCCACTCTGCCATAACTCCAGCCACATACGTTTTCTGAACATCACATTCTTTTTCCTTTTCCCTAGCACTTTCATTAAAAAATTATTTCTTAGAAATCACAATGGCGTTGTACATAGGGGTTTATTTTGTTGACAGTATCAAGTTTTCTCCGAGGGCAGGTGCGTAACTGAATATCTCACTTTCAAAATGGTCGGTCTGGAAGAATCTATAAAAATATACAGTACAGCTTTTTGCTTTTAGAAGTATACATAAATGACGACATATGACCTTTGCCCTTAGGCTGCTTGTAAAGTAAATAAAAAACCTCTGTCACCACCTTTTGATTTTTTTGGACCTTTTACCACGCAAACGCAACGCAACTAAGCTACACATATAGTGTAACTTCTTGCCGCGTTATCCCCGAAGGGGTCGCACGTGGCAAGTTGAATCTATTTATTTTTACAGGTAAGGGGGCCATTTAAAAAAAATAGATTTTTGAAGAGGAATGCAATTCACCAACCTATTCTGCCTGGCCAGAAACAGGTTTTAATGTAATCAATTAATAAATTCTTTATAATGTATTTTAATGAATTATTAATTAATAACTACCCAATAACATCTGTTGAACCAGGGTCAAAGTTATGGTCATATGACCCAGTCGGGGATCGAACCAACGTTGTTCTATTCCAAACACGCTAGAAAGATCAGCCCACTTGGCCCCCTCGGCCATAACACCGAACGATTTTTATCATATCGTTAAAATCAAAACAGCTCTAAAATTACAAAAATAAAAGCATTTATTGGTCGCGTAAGCGCCTTTAGGACAAAAAAAGTTGAAGTTGGGATTTTCCAGCTCCCGAGGGAAGTGGTACTCATTTCTTGTGAAGGCTGATTAAACCTTGCCGGTATTTTATTTTGGGGTTTGAAATAAACACCAATTATTTATTTAAAAAAAATATACTTTTTGTTGCCCCATTTGTGATGCGTATTTACTTGATACACATTTACGAAAAGCTGTTTGTTTATAAATATTGAAAATGTGTGAAAATATGATGCGAAAAAATGTGTCAATGGAAAGAAATCAAAGAGACATAAACATTTCCAAGAAATACAGAAATGCGACGTAATATACACAAAATCTAATGAACACATTGAGTCGTGTAGAACCAAAGTCAACAATCTAGTATTTTCTTCGGTAATGAAATACATACATAGAAATAATGAGTATTTGTGATTTCCGTGTTTGCATACATTTATCTGCATTTAAAAAAAATCCTTGACCACCGCCTTTGTCCTTTGAGTCACATATTATAAAAAAAAAATCTTTAAAAAAACTTTTTTTAAAACATATTGTTAAACTATGTTTTAACAAAGTTTTTTAAATAAAAATACAATTAATTTTCACTCTGTGAATGCACTAACTCTAGAATTAAAAAAAAAAATCTTTCTTGTCATATTATTTGACCAGGGCTGGAAGTCTCATCACCACGGTAATTCTTACCTACCGAATATCGGTAATATTTGTATGAAGACCTGTCAATCCAAGATGGCCGCAAGTCAACAGCTGATTAGTCATTAAAAAAAGACAAAACAATGTGGAGAAAACGTTATTTTTTAAATATGGTTTGTGACAACATTTTTAAAATAAATAATCAATAAACACGCACACATTTTATATTAATGTCAATCTTAGCTCCTTGACTGATAGGTTGGTACGAGGCTGACCACCCGTGCTGTAAAAATCGGTTCACTTTTGCCAATGCCACCCCGGTTCAGGGAACGGCGGCAGGAGTTGCAAGGCTTATGTCCATGTGAGGTTTTCTTTATTTGTATGCACACATGCAGAATGTGTAGGCGCGAACCTACATGTGCCTGTCTGTGGGCATGCATTTCATATGACCCTTAAATGCTTACATATCCTTGCAGCTTAGATTATAGATTAGATTATAGATAGATTTTACTTTGAGCATTAAGTATACATATAAAAACAATCGGTCATTTTTGGGAAATTCGCGGGAAATATTGGACAGGAAGATGTATTTACTGTTAAAAAACGGGATGACCTTGTGAAAATATAATACAACTTTGCGGGGACGTCTCGCTCTATAAAATAATGATTACGTCAAAACCAAGATCAAAACATATTATAAACAGTAAAACCTGTGAGATTCCATGGGATAATAATATGATAGGCCAGAGGAGGTGTGAGGGGTGCGCAGAGAGGGGAGCTGGAAGTGGGACGCGTCTCCATAGCAACCACCTGATGTTTGTAAAGGCTGTGTTGTTATATTGCCTTCCCTGTCGCTTTCGTTCAAGCTAGATAGCTCCATCCCTCTCGTGTCGCCCCCTGGCCGCTTGTCAAGCATAAAGAAATGCTAGTACCCCGAGCATACAACTTTGAGTTTAAGCTTAACCGGGAGTTCTAGAAAAATAAAACGCTCTCTAGAGGTGATGTTTTTATTTGCAATCGTTTTGGTAGAACGCTGTGATTGAGTTTTAACGTAGAGTTTTTCAGCTAATGTTTGAAGGAGCGACGAGTGGGACACACCCAATAATCTACTGCGTAACAAATCTCCACTCGAATCAGTGTTAAGTCTTGTGAGACATCTCAACACGTCACTATAATTGGTATTTAAAATACGTTACCAAAAATTTACGCGAAAATTCATATTGCTACGATAACCCGTAATAGGCAACGCCGTTTTTTTTATCAGGATTAAATATTTTTGAAGTAATAATGTCATAGAACACAGATAATGGACATGAAAATGTGAAGATGAAATCCTAGAATCAATGTTTTTATACTGAAAAGTAATTAAAATAAAAGTCCTGAAAGTGATTTTATTCAAAGGAGTTATTTTTTATATATACTAAAAAACGTCAAAATGCCTGGCTAAACCACTCATCTTTTGTCAATTTTTCAGAAAACGTTTAACAATACCCTCGAAATGAGACGTGTTGAAGTATACCTAATACTCGATCAGACTACAAACATTATTTCGGCATTGTATTGCGTAAGGCTACTTCCCTTAGCTGTGGAAAAAAATTGATTCCACATGCCCGAAAGACGTAGTGAAACACGCCGGGTATCTACGCCAGTTAAATAAATATTTTTCCATTTTTATGCAAATTGTTGTGGCGTATTATTGTACAGGCTTTCTCTCTTGCTTCAAAAATCTCAAAAATAAATAAATACAGATTCAATATTATTATTACTCGTGCATTATCTTTGTCTAGTATGCTACGAGCCATGCTGTGTTATTTATAGAACTGATGAAACATGTAGGTACACCCTAAGGTTACGTAAGACTCATATGTTGTAGACTTAAGTCTGCAGAGAATAACATCAGCGTAGGCGACAAGGTGCTACGCAATAACCTCGTAGACGATAACTCAGTACCCCAAGTATAAATTTATGTTTAACTTTAACCGTAGCGTTTTACATAATAATATATGGAAACTGTTACAAAGAGCGTTAAGGTTGACGTACATTTTCAGTTAAACGCAATGGTTGAGTAATATTTTATACTTTCAAAGCTCTCAAGGTGTTGCAACGTCATACAGTCTTCGAGTACAACTTGACGTAGCACCATTCAACAACCTTCATCGCGTGTCTTCGTTTACCAACAAAACACATCCAAAGATCTTGTTGACGTTCGTCCTGTTTATTTATATCAATAAATCCTTTCAAGTATGTGAAAAGAATAATAAATCAATAGAATTACGGGAAGCTTTATAATGAAAACAATTTTTTATGAATTCTGTATGAAGAATTGTCCCGGAAAACATTTTTTTTTTGTACAAGAGGAAAATTCTGTGATTGTAAGTTTTCTTTCAGTTTTTATGTTAATATATATTTTTCTGATAAACCAAGAAGAAATTAGTTGATGAAATAAATGTTTTTTTACGTTGCTTCAATATGTTTTGTGTACCTTTGGCAATTTAATTTACAAAAGGCAGGTAAAGAAAGATCTGCGTAGAAAAAAATTATATTTTTTATGAACTATAATGGCTGATTATTGAATAAGGTAAAGAATAAAAATATGGAGGGAACTGAAGTATGCCTTCAGATGCTCTGTCAATATTTCAATGGCGTTTTAAGAGAATAAACAAAACAGTATGGTAAGATTTCTTGCAAAATGGTTTGATGTTGAAAGAAAATAATTCGAAAGAAATAAGCATAATGTATCGAGATTTATACAGTGTTTAAGGTAAGATCTACCCTCATAGTGAAAAAGAAAGTGTAGGGATACTTTGTAATTTATGGTTAGATTTTGCAACGTTTCTCTCTGTAACACACGTAGAAGAGTCAGTAAGCAGTATGGTCTCTAGTAACATGTAATCACTGCACTTGTATAAGCTAAAACTTAAGTACGAATAAATGTTATAGAAAGATAGCGATATGTAATTTTCACTGCAATACCTATAAAAATATATCCTTGTGGATAATAATAGTACAAATGATAAATATGTGCGTATTGGAAGGCCTTGAAAACGAGAAAGCGAGATGGAGAGAGGCTGGTTTAACGGGTGATTTCCAAATGTAATTAACTCGAGATATCACAAAAGTGGTAGGTGAGTTAATGATCTCTTAATTGGGTTCTGCAAAGTTTGAGAACTTAAAACCTTGGACCGAGACTCGGCCGCTCGTAGATACTACGTCGTATTCGATAAAACACACTCGAGCAGAGATGAAGGACCGCCGTAATAATGATGTCTCGCTCTAACAACCGGCCTAGACGGAGGAGGGAGCGAGACGTGCACAGGGATAAATATATAATATAGTTTTTTTTTCGTTAACCTTCGCGTATGATATGGCAATAAACAGACGCAATGAGTAATTGGAAATGTCGTGGGAAATAAGGAAAAATCACGGCGCACAAGGAAACCGAAAGTGTGTGCGTACTCTATACGGCTCATATATAAAAGAGTGAAAAATAATATAAAGCTGTTAGGATTTTCATTTAGGTTAATACAATAATCTTGATAAGAATTTAACATTAAATAATGTTAACATACCTACCAAGATGCATTCGTATTCCTGTCTATGGTGGTTTTTGCTGCCAACTTCATATCAGTGTGTTTGACAGCAGCTGTATCCTATCCCGTCTCTCTCTCTTGAACCTTTGTGCTAGCAACATGTCCGCTTGCGTTCATCCACTGAGACTTAATGTCTTGAATAAATATTATGAACAATGGTAAAACAGTGTTGCAGACATTATTTGGATGATTCTTTCAAAACTCAGCACCTACCAACAGAATGGCTAAACTCGGCCAAATATTTTATTTCAAAATAAAAAAATATTTGAAGGAGTTATTTATGTCATACTTAATTAGCAGGTATATTTATTTTCCTCAACCCACTCCTGGACGTAGGCCTTTTCAATCTTCTCCGTGCCTTTTAATCGGCTGTTGGGTTCAGCTGTTTTTTTTTTTAAATTAGACATTTCGCTGTTTGGTTGAAGGAAAGTCAGATCATTTGCCAGACGGATTTTGGCCCAAGAGGACTACTTTATTTTCATCCCTACCCTACAGGCAGGCTCCTAGGCCTATTAAGCATTCCCTAGCCCTAATCGCCACCAGCTATTTGATACTCCATAATTGGCCAACAGGTTCACTAGGCCAATTTTTTATTTAACTAAGTTGTCATAGTTTCAATGTAGGTATATCTTCTTCCGGATGAATTGAATAATTTTCTTCCGATCCACATTATATTTAAATACTATTTTTTATTATATTTTATTTTACTAACTCTTAGTCATGGTCAAAATCCTGTTTCAAGATAATAATGACAAATTTTGGTTTTCATTATAAAAACCGCGTCTAATCTCGTTCAGAAATTTAAGATTTCCACTTTTCAGGCGCAGTTAATTCTAGAAATTTTCCATACTGAGTTAAAGTATAATATATATATATTTTTTTTTTTTTTTTTTTTTTTTTTTTTTTTTTTTTTTTTTTTTTTTTTTTTTTTTTTTTTTTTTTTTTTTTTAAAAAAAATAGATTTGTGAAGAGGAATGCAATTCACCAACCTATTCTGCCTGGCCAGAAACAGGTATTAATATCATCATTTAATAATTCATTATTGTTTATTATTAATGAATTATTAAATAATAAGTACCCAATAACATCTGTTGAACCAGGGTCAAAGTTAAAGTCAAGTGACCCAAGCGGGGATCGAACCAACGTTGTTCCATTCGAAACACGCTAGAAAGATCAGCCCTCTTGGCCCACGCGGCTATAACCCCGACCTTTTCTATTTTAATAATGTGTTAATAATCAATTTCGCTTTACTAGAGTGGTATGATGTATTGCTGTGCCAGTACCAGAGCTCGCGTGCGTTTTAGCCTACACCCCAAGTATTCACCATCACCTGAAAACTCAAACCACAACGTTTATTAAAAAATATGTAAACTGAAACAGCGCTTCTAGTTGGTGTTTTAGTTTCTTCAAATTTTGATTAAGTTGAGTTAAAACGTAATGTTTTTTACTCTGAGTACTGATAAGCTGTAATATGGGATATTAAAAAAATGTAATCACGATTGACTATTAAATACTGGCTATCGCTAACGCTTACCTAAATACACTGCCAGGTACAAACTGAGTGCGAGGTCAAATGTATAAATAAACAATATGTTAGAGGGCTGAAAGAGCATTGTATTTATTTTTACAGAATCCTATGTGGGAAACTCCCGATGTTCCAGAGACTCTAGGGGTCTATGACATTTGTGTTCGTGATGTGGCAGTTTATGTCCTGATCCTATGTAGCAAGGTTGTTAGCTGCGTAGAGCTGTGTTGCGTTGTCTTTGTTTTGAGACACTGAAAGGTGATTGATATTGGTTTTGCATAGGACAAAATAAAATTATTTTATAGGTAATGTTTTTTCAGTAAAATAGCAGTCCCTGTAAAATTTTCTTCCAATTTCAAATAATCAATCTATTTTGGACTACGGTAATTGATTTTGTGCGATCTGTCCAAGAACTCTATTTTAATACAATAAACATTCAGTGTCCAAGACATGTCGATAGATGAGTGTATTTTACAAACATATTGAAATAGGGGTTGGTTTGAGGTCTACGAAAAAAAAAATGGTACGCATAAAACGTCACAAAAAGATTTGTCAGCCTCGTGCTTAAATATCGGACCATAAAACGAAAGATTGAAACTTTAAAAATAATTTTCAGATATTTTAATATGTATATTTTGTGAGTACACATGCGGAATCTGTGATCACGAATTTACACATGTCTGTTTATGGGTATAAATTAAATATGAATCTTAAATGTTAACATGCCTTTGCAACTTAGATTTAGACATACAACGTTACAAACGGAACTTTGTTGTAGGCCGCAATCAACATTCATAGCTTCATACAATATTGAAATTTCCACGCAAGTTTTGCACTCGTGAAAGTGAATGTGCAAAAGTAATCAAATGTAAGTTCCCATCGGAATGTCGCAGAGGTAAAGTTAAATTGCATTATGTACGCCCACTTTACGCGCTGGGCCGGAAAGTTGACGCGCCAAATGAGATGGGGAGTCATTAAAACTCTCATGTCACATCTCAAGTTTCAGGTAACACTACAACACTGTCGCGCAGAATTGTGGCATTAGCTGGCATTACTAAGTGACAGAGCAGGGAATGAGAAAAATGAAAAAAATTACCCCCCTGGAGTGTAATCTGAAAAATATAGTTTCGAATAAAAAACATAGGCGTACGTAATGTTTAAATTTATAAAATTAAATTAAATTTAATTTTATAATAAATGAGTTTTTTTTTGAGTAGATAATTTTTCATTGGTAGGTCATTCTACGTGAAATCATCACAGGGTATAAACGATGCCACCTTAGAATTTCATGAAATTTGGCAAAAAGGTTGACCTTTAATACAGAATCTTTAATAAGAAGTTTTTTTTATGAAATCTTGTGCCGGAGACTTCTTAGATTTCAGAGACTCTAGGAATCTATGACACTTGTTTTAGTGCCTCAGATGTATATCTATAATCTAAGTTGCGAGGATATATTAACATTTAAAGCACTCAAATGCATGCCCACAAACAAAGACGTGTAAATACGCGTTTAGAAATGCTGAATGTGTACTTACAAATTAAAATCCTCAAATGAACATAAGCCCTGCAACTTTTGCCGGCCTTCCCTGAAACGGGGGTGAAATTGGCAAAGTGCAACAATTTTTATGGTATGGGGGTTAGCCTTATACCAACCTATAAGTCAAGGAAAAGTCGAACGCTACAGACAGCTTTGGCCCTCTTATGGCATGACAAAAAGATGGTTTTTGAAACATCGGGAATTGGAACATGCGTTGAAAAATACAAGTTCAATTATTTAAACACCTACATCGTGATACACACTTTCACAAGTTACAACACACAATCACACATTCGTAGCAGTATAGTGACGAACGTTAGATTTCGTGCGGTTTACTTGCGTGTGTGTCCTCTAGTACTCGTATAATGATTAAGTATATGATACTAGACTGGTCTGGTACAATCCACTATAGAATAATCTAGAACAGGCAAGAATGGTCCTTTTCGTACCTATATAAGCAAGCCGCAATGGTACAGAAGGCAGGTCGATTGAAATATTGCGCCGTGAAGTCGATAAACTAAACTAAAAAAAGTGATCAGTACATTGTAAGCCGACATTGTGTAAAATAAATCTTGAAAAATAAATACATTGCAGTTTGAATAAGAGTTTTAGGCTTACATGGCCGGCTGATGATGCTGGAGTGAAGTTTTCCGGGATCTGTTGTTCTCATCAAGATCTACATCATCATCATACTTCACGCTGAAGAAGCCCATCGTAGAAATGGGCGAAACGTCCGGAAGCTCCAGCTCCCACAGACCACGGCAACAGATCCCGGAAAACTTCACTCCAACATTGCAGTTTGATTAAAAGAACCCAAATAAAATCATAACAGTATTTTAGAAAATAATATCAGATTTGAAAATCTTGGGACAGAAACTGCACGAGGTCTTACATGTCGCACGTTTAATAATAAAGAGCAATAACTCAAAAAACAAGAATGTTGGGAAATCACGTTTAAAGTTCAGACACCCAATACAACTTGTATGGGATGAAAAAGGCGGCCGATATTTTTTCTCGGTCATATTCGTCCAAATTGAACGGCTGTCGCATTCTACCTATTCTTCTCGCATTGTTCTTGCGTTTTATTACAAAATCTCGATTTTCCCAATTTTCGAGTTATTTCTCTTTATTATTAAGCGTGCGATGTTTACACACATGCTTGTAGACAAAGTGGCGGGCAAGGATTTTTCCAAGCGCTTGAGGAACTGGAATTGGGACGCCGACTCATTAGGCAGACTTCCATTAAGCGAGGCATTCAACGACACTAAGCCACCGGCTGTAACTCAATAGAAAACTAATGAAGACAAATGACTCTGCAACTGTTGAATCATCCGACTTCCACTGAGACACGGGCGGAGGAGGTACAATGCTGCATTCGAAAGGGATGCCAAGCGAACCGACCCACACGACACTTTTCGCGAAGTTTTTTGTACAAATGCTTAGATTTACTGTTACCGTAACTCTGTCGCTTTTCCGTAAGGGGTGGCCAGAGCCTCTGCAGAGCTGTCTACATTTCTTCCTATACTTACGTACCTATTTCAATTCGTTCATATCCATCACCTTTTTCATGCATTTTCTTCTTTTCCGCTCACTTTGGATGTCAAGCGAATAGATCCACACGCCACTTTTTACGAAGCTTTTTGTACAAATGCTTAGATTTAGCATTCTTAAACTAAGAATTTATTCTTGCGATGGCGTTACAGCCCATAGCAAGGCTTGAATTCCAATAACATTCGGCTTCAGCTCGAAGTATCCTCAGCTGTCTAGTGCTTTAAATTTCACGTTTTTTTTGTTGAAAATGATCAAATATCATTTTTTGGGTTGTGTTTCAGGAAAACCGAAGATCTTTGTTGGGACTCGTTTTCATAAACAACTTCGGTATTATTTTTCATTCCTCAGCACAACATTTCATAGACAAGAAAATTGCGTTAGTTATTAGTTGCAAATGCAAAGTTGCAAATGGAAGGTTGTGGGTTCGAATCCCGGCAGAGCACAACAAATATACCATTTATATCTTCAAATTTGCTATTCGCTGGGTTGAAATATTCATAAACCTTTACCAAAGACCGATAATCAAAAGGTCCATCCAGCCTTACAGCAACTGGGTCTTGCTTGAAAATTGGCACTTTGTAGCGACGACCAAGCTCGTAACGGTCGACAGCTCAGTTGGTAGAATGCTTGCCTTACATGCCGAGAGCAAGTGTTCGATCCCCACCGAGGGTGTCAGAAATGATTTCCCGTTTCGGTGTATATTTCAAACCCAAAATAAATACCGGCAAGGTGAACTCAGCCTTCACAAGAAATGAGAACCAGCCCATCCCGGGATCCGGGAACTGGGAAACCACCACACTCTTAGCCTTCCTTGTATCATCCCTTGTAAGAAAATGGGCAATATTAAATTCTTAGAGTCCCTTATTTAAAAACATACATCGTTATTAAAGAAACTTATGTTTATTTAATAACATGAGTTAATTTTCGTGAATCCATTAATTTGCTGAAGATTTTCTTACTATCGACTTTCAATTAGTTTTTTTCAATTTTATTCGAGTAAAATGGCACTTGGGTCGATTGACCTCCAAGCTGCCAATGCAATAGTTGAGTCGTATAGAATCAAACACGGCAATCTAGGATTTATTCCAAAAAAGAGTAAATACAAGTAAATGTAGGAAATCGTTTTCTTTACAGTTCCATATATTTAATTTATTTTTGAAACTATCCTATCAGTTATGGCAGTGATCACTATCTCTTATGTGCTAAAATAATGCTTGGTGAAGTAAGAAAGAAGAAACGCAAGAAGCAAGTAAGAATGACTAGAATAAAAGTAGAAAGGCTGAATGAAGAAAATGTGAAAGAGAAGTATGTATCAGAGCTCCACAAAATTTTAAGTGTAAATGAACTTGAGAAGAATGTGTGTGGAAAAGATATTGAAAGCATGTGGAAAGATCTGAAGGAAGGAATGATTGAATGTGCTATAAAAGTATGTGGGGTAACGAAAGGTGGAAAATTGAAAGGAGATGCCTGGTGGAATGATAGAGTGAAAGAAGCTGTGAAAGTTAAGAAAAAGTGTTATGAAAATTGGCTGAATGATAGAAATGATAGAAAGCTAGAAGACGAATATAAGATAGCTAAGAGAATGGCGAAGACTATAATTTATGAAAGCAAGATGAATGAACAAAGAAAGATTGATGAAAGGATTAACAAAAGTTTCACCGACAGTAAGAAGGAATTTTGGAGGTGGATCAATGCGGATAGAAATAAATCTTCTGCATTGACCACTCCGGGAGTCAAAAGTGCTGCCGGTGAGATGGTATGGGAGAATGAAGAAGTATGCAAGAGATGGAAAAACTATTTTCAAGAAATTTTTGGCCAGGGTGAAAGAAGAATTTATGAACAGACAGATGAAGAGAATGAATTGAAGATTTTGAAAGAAGAAATGAAAGTGTCTATTTCACGTCTGAAGAATGGGAAGTCTGCTGGGTTTGATGGTATAAATGGTGAAATGTTGAAAGCAGGAGGTGAATGTGTGATAGATTGGATGTTTGAATTATGTAAGCTTTGTGTGAATGCAGGAGTAGTACCGATGGATTGGAGGAAGGCAGTCATTGTTCCCATTTACAAAGGTAAAGGGGACAAAAAAGACTGTCAGAACTTCAGACCAATCAGTCTACTCAGTATACCAGGAAAAGTCTTCTGTAAGGTGATTATAAAAAATGTGATTCTGACTACTAGCAAAAGGGTTTCCGATATACAGTCCGGCTTTATGGCCGGTAGAGGCTGTGTTGATCAGATTTTCACTCTACGACAACTTGTTGAAAAACAATTGTCGGTGAGGGGGAAACTATTCACGGCCTTTGTGGATCTGGAAAAGGCTTTTGACTCAGTGGACAGAGGTATGTTGTGGGATGTTTTGAAAGCATACGGAGTGAATGGAGCTCTACTCAATGCGGTGCATGCGAACTATGAGAATAGTATGGCCTGCATT
This sequence comes from Agapetus fuscipes, assembly GCA_951799405.1. NCBI lineage: Eukaryota > Metazoa > Arthropoda > Insecta > Trichoptera > Glossosomatidae > Agapetus > Agapetus fuscipes. The sequence goes on along the minus strand of OX637340.1, from coordinate 2,737,234 downwards.
CGTATTGATGGTGAGTATAGTGAATGGTTTGAAGTTTTTAAGGGTGTAAGGCAAGGATGTGTGATGAGCCCATGGCTATTTAACATAGTCATGGACAAGTGTGTTCGAGATGCTAGACTTGATGATTGTGGATTAATGATAGGAGAGAGCAAAGTAAGCGTTCTACTGTATGCGGATGATGCAGTCCTTGTATCTGATTCAGCAGTGGAATTGCAAATGATGCTCTCTAGATTGAACGAAGCTTTGAAAGGTAATAATTTGAAGTTGAATGCAAGAAAGACGAAAGTTTTGATTTTTGAAAGAGATGATGAAAATATGAATTATGAATTTAAAATTAATGGAATGAATGTTGATGTTGTAAATGAGTTTGTATATTTGGGATGTAAGTTTGAAAAAGATGGAAGAATGGCCGGTGAATTTGAAAGAAGAATAATGAAAGGCAGGTGTGTACTGGGTGCGACCGCTTGCATCGCCAGGAACCAAAATCTCTCAAAAAATGTTAGATTGGCGGTGCACGGTGGTATACTAGTGCCAACCTTGATGTATGGAAGTGAAGCCTGGACGGTGAGTGAAAGGGAAATTAGTAAAGTCCATACAGTAGAAATGGACTATCTAAGAAGTATGATTGGGAAAAAACGAAGTGACAGGGTGAGGAATGATTTTGTAAGAGAAGAATGTGGTGTAAGGGAAAGTGTGAAAGTGAAGATTAAAAGAAGTATGTTAAGATGGTTCGGGCACTTGGAGAGAATGAGTGATGAAAGATTGACGAAGAAAGTATATGTTGCTAGAATAGATGGATGTCGTGGTAGAGGAAGACCGAGAAAAGTATGGAAGGATCAAATCTCTGAAATAGCGAATGAATGGGATATCCAGAGTCATAATAAAAGGAGGACTTGTATGAAAAAGGTTATGACTCTGGATGAAATGAAAGAAGTATGCAAGGACAGGAAGAAGTGGCGGCTAATCTGCAATGTTGATTTCTAATGTTGGTGTATTCATTTGCTACATTTTTTGCATAGGAAATTTTTGACTTTTTTTGTATAGATTTCATTGTAAGGTTTTGTTCTTTTTTATATTTAAATGTAATTTATTATTCATATTCCTTGACTTATAGGTTGGTATGAGGCTGACCACCCATACTGTAAAAAATGGTTCACTTTGCCAATGTCACCCCTGTTTCAGGGAAGGTCGGCAAAAGTTGTGGGGCTTATGTTCATTTGAGGTTTGGATTTTATTTGTAAGTACACATTCAGCATTTGTAAGCGCGAACTACACTTGTTGGTTTGTGGGCATACATCTGAGAGCTTTAAATGAATATATCTTTGCAACTTAGATTATAGATTATTATAGATCCTAGATTACCGTTTTTGGTTCTACACGACCCCCTTTAGACAAGTCTAACAATTTCACTGCATCTACGGAATCTTTTCAATAACCAGCTGATTGGTTTTAAATACAAGAATAATTACATGTTCAATACAAATCAGTGACGTACAATGGAAATTACATATTTCTTCAATATGGTAACCATAATTATATTTCTTATCAAAATGCCAGTGCATAAAAATTAAAAGCTTTCTCACGGTAATTCAGAGGGCTCTTGAGGTGTGATACACACAAAAACAGTTTTTTTTTTTTTTTAATATTTAAAAAATTGAAATGGTAAAACATGGTTTTAATTCACTTTATTCTTTTTGGTTTTGCTCGAACATTTTCGCCTAATGAGGCATCTTCAGGAGCAGAATGGTTACAAATATATTTTTATAAAATAATTTTCAAAACAATTTTTTTTTCCAAAACAAAAACAATATTCATAGATAAAAAAAATTCAACACAAATGTACAAATTATTTAATTATTTAATTTAAATTTAATAATTTTATTATTATTAATACATTTTTCAGGTTCAAGAGCCTACTTTTCTATTTGTCCATACATGCAGAATCCTTAATTAATTTTTGCAGGATTTCTTTGTCTTTTGAAACTTCATATATTTCACTGTTAATCCAATCTAAGTTGCAAAGGTATAACATTGGGGATTCACATTATATGTATTTTCACAAACAAACGCTTGTACAATATAAAAACCCAAATCTCAAATGAACATACACACTGCAACGCTTGCCGACCTTCCCTGAAACAGGGGTGACACGTTGGCAAAGTGAAGCATTTTCTACAGCATGGGTGGTCAGCCACATACCAACCTATAAGTCAAGGAACATACACAACAAGTTACATTTTTTAAATCACAAATAATAATTTGTTCACAGCTTGATATTTTTTTTAGCACTAGAAAAAATTGCAACTGATAAATTTTACATTAATAGAAAAATAAGTGTTTAATTTTGCCATCAATGTAGGTATATGTACAATACACCTTGAATATTTCATAAAAGTAATAATATACATGGATGAACGATGTATTGATAATGGGAAACTAATGTCAGAGTTTTTGCGTAGGCGTAAGAATGAGTGACATATGTGAGAGGAAGACATAAGAAAATATGAAAGGTGGGACCAAATTAGACAGGAAGATGGAGGTTATGAATATTGGGGGGAAGACAACTACGCACATCATCATGACAAGGTATGGAAAAGAATGATATAAAATTCTATAATAATCTAAAATTTCAGTTGCAAATATATATTAACATTAAAAAATCATATAAAATGCATGCCCACAAACAGACGAGTGTAAGTTCTAATCTAATCTTAGTTGCAAAGATATGTAACATTGGGGATTCACATTACATGCATTCTCAAAAGCAGACACGTACAAGTTCGCGCTTGCGCATGCCGCATGTGAACCTACAATATAAGAAACAAATCTCAAATGGACATACACCCTGCCACTCTTGCCGACCTTCCCTGAAACAGGGGTGACATTGGCAAAGTAAACCATTTTCTACAGCATGGGTGGTCAGCCGCATACCAACCTATAAGTCAAGGAAGGCGCTTACAAATGCGGAATGTGTACTTACAAATTAAAACCAAACCTGAAATGAATATAAACCCTGCCACTTTTGCCGACCTTCCCTAAGACAGGGGTGACATTGGCAAAGTTAACCATTTGTTACAGTAAGGCTAGTCAGCCTCATACCAACCTATAAGTCAAGGAATAGCAATATTTAAGGTAATTTCCCCAAAAAAACCTGTTTATGATAGCATTTTCCAGTACTGGGTTTACCGGACTGAAATGACCTTGTGGAATTCCATAACATATATTCAATTCTATAAATTTTACATTAAAAAAAATCACGTTACGATGAAAATCCAGGAGATATGCATTTGATCCTTACAAAAATTGCTACTAGATAGTAAAAACTCGCACGCATTTTCAGTTAGTAGGCAGCTATAGCATGTATAAAACTACGTGTCGTATCAACCCCCACCCCCAAGACTTTTGACGGGTCAGACTGTGGGGGGGGGGGGGGAGGGGGGCGCAACACGACGCCGTTGCCATGGTAACCCTCTGCGACGTGACCAAGCCGCCCGCGGCGCATACTGCGAGACCGCGTTATAACGAAGCTCTGGGAAAAAGATTTATCAGGAGTACCTCAAGTATAAACGATTAGGACTGAACTCAACTATAAAGTTATGACAATAATATTTAAAAAATAAAACGCCCACTATAATCGCTGATTTTATTTCCATACATTTGAGCCAATAAACTATGTGGGTTCAGTTTGAACTCAACTATAAAGTTACACGAAAATGGTATGGAATCTTAAACAGTGCTTTTTGTGAGCGTATTAGTTTACATAGTTTTTACGTAAAGTTTAATGTTTGGGGTATTTTTTTTAAAGCTAGACCGGTGATATAATAAGTTATGTTGTCAAGGCCAAATGACGCAACATGAAAAGGCGAACGCTTAGTTTTCCAGTGTTCTTTTCCATACAACGTAGTCCACATTTTTCTCGTTGAGTTTTTAATGTCGTTCGAATGCACGAGTAGTATAGGCCAATGAGGAGCACGAAAGTTTCAATACAATCGACCACTTTCTGATCTGTGCAATCGACGGTTAAAAAATACAGCATAAGCGACAAAAACTAAATTATTCATGAGAGCAGTTTAAAGTTTGTGATTGCCGAAAAATGATTTAACTTTTTTATTTTTTATGATATCGTTAAAATCAAAGCAGCTCTAAAATAAAAAATATAAAGGCATTTACGATGTATTTATGTCACACGCGCTTTTAGGACAAAAATGACAAAATCTTGTCGGCTACACCAAAGCCATACTTCGAAAACGCAGTTGTTTGCGTGGGCATAAACAACAAAAGAATCATCGTGGAGCTATGGGAGTTAGCCATAGGAGTTAGCGCATTAGAAAGAGCGGAAAATTTTAAGTAGGATAGCATTCATAACTCATTTTTGACCAAAACGTCGCTTATTTTCTTTTAACCGTCGATAAAAACTAGTTAAAAAAAGTTAAAAAAAAACTGTCTTTCAAACAGAATTGATCCATGATGACATGCTTGGTTTTAAAAGTGTAGTTCTTACTTTATCTAAACAAAATCTCCTATACTTCACTGAAACATACAAGGAATTCTGTATGAAATATACCGATTACGTTTTTTGAAAATCGTGCCATAAATCTCAGCAAATCACAATCTATCTACCTAATACCTATATAGATTTCTCAACGATACTTGGAATCTTCTTCTCCAGTTTCAATCCTAGCATTGGCTTGCAGCAATTGCTTTTACTCTTCTCCTCCATTCTTCCCTGTCTTGTGCGGCTCTTTTTAGGTCTGCATTTATGATGAGCAGCGCACGTCCACCAACAGGTCCTCCAGATATTCTTGGCGTGGGCGTCCCCTAGAGTTGGTCCACTCGGTCATCCCCTCCATTTTTACATGGCTGATCCATCTTGCACGCCTTTCGGACAAGGTCCTGAGCAGATGCCTTCCTCCTTCGATTCTTTGGAGAACCTCCTCATTTGTAGTGTGGTCTCTTCAGGAAATTCCTAGTAGTCTTCTATACGACCACATTTCGAAAGCCTCTAGTCTTCGTTTATCTCTTTTGGATAGGCACCATGTCTCGCAGCCGTACATCAAGATACTCCTATATCATTTGATTCTATTATTTTTGCTTTTTTATTAAATAAAAGTCTAGCCTCGTGTATGCGGCTGTCGACCTCGCTCTTTGACCGGCCATCTTACTTGGATACCTACACAGAACGTGGACTTATTTGGCACGTGCTAACATTTCAATTTCATGAGAAGACATCACCCATAATGCTATGTGATGAAGATGAAAATATTATAGATTTTCGATGGAACAATAAGTAGACAGAATTCTAACGCCGTAACAAAGTCACCGACTGATTCGAATTTCGTAAAAAAAGAGAAGAGCACTCCTAGAAGTTTTCCAACGAAATTCAGAATACTCGATGACGTTGTTGCATAGTATATTTTCGTACATGTTTATACTAGAGGTACAGATAATAAATTATCGAGGTGAGACAAAATGCTCACACGTGTGATAAATGTTTATTCGCTTAAGCAGATTGATAATTGTTTGTTTTAACAATAAATAACGTCAATTTTTGGAATCATATTTTCATATCTCAATGACACAGGTATTCTGAAATAATGCTAATACACCCAAAAATATAATACTATGCGTGAATTCCAAGTGTAAGATTGGTACAGACATTTTAAAAGCGAACACTGTGAGAATGAGATAATAGTATTGTTTGTGAATAAGGACATGAATTTCTTATGAAGTAATTGAATAAAAAGTTGATTTATTACATTTTCTTGGAAAAAAAAAGCCGAAATATAGGTTGTTTGTTGACAAACAGTGATTTGAATTTTGAAGAAAAATGTATTATTATTCATATAGTTTCAAAAAGCGTAACAGCATCTGGGTCTTGCTTAATTTTACGCTGATTGGCGAACACAGAGGTGTGATTAACAAAAAAAACGTACAAAATAAAAATTCCTAAATTTTATATCACTAATTTTTGGACAATTACATCAATAGCCTATCAAAAAAGGAAGAAGTGTGATTTTACTTTTTTTACAATAGAATAAATTCCAATATAATTATATGCGTTTTTTCGATTCATTTTTGTAGTATTTTTGTAAGATTTCATATTAATATCATTAATATTTGCATAAATTTATTCAAGGCGAAAAAACAGTTATACCTTCTCACGTCATGGCAGAAAAAATAGTAGAAGAAATATAATAAGTAATTTTATTAAATATTCAATAAATATAAATAGTATTGGGATGAGTAAAAAAAAAATTAAAAGATTTTTTCAAATTTTAAATAGTATGCGTGAAGAAAAAGTGTTAGAAAAATATTGGCACGACAGATTAGACTAATAAAATAAGACACTGCCACTTTTTTTTATTTAAAAAGTTTAAATGACTTGACTTCACCGATCTTTATTTATATATTTACAGGCTGCATTAAAAAATTCTTTCTCAATATTAGACAAAGTGTGAAAGGAAAAAGACGGTAAGGGACGACCGAGAAAAGTATGGAGTGATCAGATTGAGGAGATTGTGAAAGAATGGGATTTACAAAGTGAGAGTAAAAGAAGAAAATGTATAAAAAAAAGTGATGAACATGAATGAATTGAAAGATGTATGTAAGCATAGGAAATAATGTAGGTAGCTCTACAGAGGCTCTGGCCACCCCCAGCAGAATGGCGACAGAGTTAGAGCTTGTTCCCACTTGTCGGTTGTCGGATCCGTATATTAATCGGAGGTTCCAGTGGCAGAACATTTCGGACAAAATCGGTTTCCGATAAGTGTAAATAGCTCCATACATAATGTTCTGGCACTGGAACCTCCGATCAATATACGGATTCGACACCCGACAAGTGGGAACGGGCTCTTACATTATAATATATTATGAGCCTTGTTTACACGAAGCACGTGCTCTCTGTCTACTATCCACTCTCGCTTTACTACTAGACAGAGCAAAGTTAACGTATCGGCTTGTAGAACAATACTGCAACCTGTTGCTTGCTACCTCCCCGTTCCTTACTAGCAGCCATATTATAGTGGGAACGGTGTCTCGTGAATGGGTGATAGAAAATACTGTCTGGTCCAAAAAAAAAACAGCAAAAAAAGAAAAGAGTTTTTTTTTGAGAAATAATTTGAAATGAATGATTACTTTTGTCTCTGAAAGAATTTTAAAAACATGTTAAATTAATTTAACAAAAAACTTCTTATTTTTATTCGAAACAATACTTTATTTACACTATTCTTGTACACAAATTACAAACGTTTTCGGTTCTCTAACCATCATCAGATATACCAAGTTTTTTTTTACATTTCTTTTCAGTGATTATACAAATTAAAACCATTGAAAAATAAATATTAAGGAGGAAGTCCTGAAGGCTCTAGCCAACGAGTTTTCATGTAAGTTTTAAAGCAATATGTAGGTAAAAATATCACTTCACATAATCATTACGCTGAAGAAGCCCATCTCAGATATCTGCGAAACATCTGGAAAAAGTATGGATGGACCAAATTTCCGAAATAGCGAATGAATGGGATATTCAGAGTCATAATAAAAGGAGAGCTTGTACGAAAAAGGTTATGACTCTGGATGAAATGAAAGAAGTATGCAAGGACCGAAAAAAATGGCGGTTGATTTGTACGAGTATTATAGAATATGTTTTGTAGGTTTTAATTTTTACTGTTTAATTGTTTAGTGTTTAGTTATCAAATGTAATTAATTGCTTGTATTCCTTGAATTATAGGTTGGTATGAGGCTGAACAACCATACTGTAAAAAATGGTTCTCTTTGCCAACGCCACCCCTGTTTAAGAGAAGGTCGGCGAGAGTTGCAGGGCTTATGTTCATTTGAGATTGGGTTTTTGTACTGTAGGTCCACATGCGGTATGTGTTAGCGCGAACTTATAAATGTCTGCTTGTGGGAATGCGCTTAATATGAATGTTAAATGATGTATTATCTTTGCAGCTTAGATTTAGATCTGGAAGCTCCAGTTTCGATAGACCACAGCAGCAGATCCCGAAAAGCAATTCCCCGCTATCAATTTGACTAGACGTATCCACAAATCTATTTTGGCAGAGATTCAAGTTGGGTTCGTTGAAAGTATGAAGAGTTAACTAGCGTTCTCGAGAAGTATCCATACATCCTCCTCCCTCAGTCCATGTTTACTTTACGACGCACGTAAATACGCATCGTAACGCGACCCAGAGAGGTTTTATATTACGCCAGGGTCTAAAGCAGGGGTCGGCAACCTTTTGTTGTAAAAGGGCCAAATAATTTACGTGGGACTTAGTGCGGGCCGCACTTGGGCAGTGGCGGATCTAATGGTCATCATTTCAGCAAATGCTGACTTGCAACCCCCACCCCCCTTCCCCTGCCGCGGCCCCTGGGACCCTCTTGTGAGTCATGCATCGTAAACATTAATCAATTGACGTACGAACTACAAATGAAAATTACCCCCAAATTCACTATTAATTCTACCCCCCAAAATAAATCTCATATTGTAGAATCCCCGCCAATGCAATTTGGGAATCCCACGATTCGTTTAGTCTCATTCAATACGCTCATTTTTACAATTTTAAATTTCTTGATAAATGCTTTTATTTTGTCATTTACTGAAAATCGATTTGTAGTTTTCCGGCACGTGCGTTGCGGGCCGCACCAAGACGCCTCAAGGGCCGCATGCGGCCCGCGGGCCGCAGGTTGCTGACCCATGGTCTAAAGGATCACTTGGTGAGAAGGTAGGGTTGATGTGTTACAACGCTGTAGAATAATTTACAAAATGTTGTTAGGGAAAATTGGTAACTTATTTCAATAAATGAATTTTAGAATTTTGAGATTTGAGTTTTAATGAAATAAAAATAATCAATTAAATCTTCAAAAATAAATCATGACCGGTCCGTAGTCTAACGGATGGTTGGGGGTTCAAATCCCGGCGGAGCACAAAAAAATATACCTACCATTTATATTTTCATACATGCTCTTCGCTGGGTTAAAACTTCATGTACCTACCTTTACCAAAGACCGGTCACTAAAGGTCCATCCAGCCTTACAGCAACTGGGTTATGCTTGATAAAATTTGCGCTTTCTACAGCGACCACCAAGCTCGCAGAGGGCTCTTGAAATGTGATACACACAAAAACAGCGCTCACCAAATAAATTATCCTAATATTATTATTTTTATCTCGCTTGGAAAAACTACTTTTTTAGTGTGGTGCTTTATATGAAATGATATGATTTCTTATACTTTCAATTCGGTGTTTTTTTTATAGTCCATCCATCCTACTTAATGTTTCACTCTTTAGTAAAAAAAAAACATAAATTTCCCCCACCATTGAGTGTGTATAAAAATGTATGAGAACTGAATCACTCACTAGGGATGTTACAATAGCTTACATACATCAATTAGGTACATTTTACGGCAATGAGGTCCGCATGTGAATTGGCATAGACAATGTTGTGGCGTCACCTGGCCGGGTTGCTAGGGAAAAGGGATAAAAATATTTTTTTATTGTACTGACCTGAAGATGACTATATTGGTCGAAAACGTTTGTAATATGTTTTTGAAATATTTAAAAATTGGAATTTTTTTAATATATTATATTTTTGTGAAAATAAACAGTGGTTTGAAGTTTAAAAAGGTGTTGTTTAATTAAATAACAATAAAAAAAACATGAATTTTCAGTGTTAATAAACAAACCATAAAAAATATCATTTTTTATTGGCTTATATGGCACACAAGAATGACGTTTGCTCGCCGAGAAAAAAATCCAAATTTAAAAATGTGCCGAACTCATTATTAACGTTATATTTTTTTTTACAAAAAAAGGGTAGATTGAGGGTCTAATACAGTCAGACGTGACTTCCGGTTTGCGGTCTCAATGTAGTGGAACAGACTACCACCTAATGTGAGGAGGGCAAAAACTGTCCGCATCTTTAAAGAAGCACTAAAGACGCAACTTTACAAAATATATTATCCGTGATTTGAGAGGGCCCTTGAGGTGTGGCACACACTCAAACGGCGCTCTTTAATGATGTGTACCTTATTAATAAATTATTATTCTATACATATGATGATCTTCTTCGACGAGACGAGTATGCCCATTCACACACATGCACCTCTCACTTCCCTTCTCCCTCGCCCTGCGCTAGCAGCTGAATGGAAATTGGGGCAAAGAAATGAGTAAAAGTTAAGTTTACGATCGACTCTGAATAGCATTAAGTAATTGTTATGAAGCATTGTGACGTCCTTGCGAAACTTATTTCCTCGTCACACAAAGCAAGGCTGCCCGTGCGCTATCGCTGGATTAGCATTATTTGAATATTTTATGTAAGTGTGCTGAAATGATTTGCACATCGCATTTAACCTGGATCACATTATTATGTATGACTTAACGATAATCAATGTTTACTAACGAGAAACGCGTCATCCACACTACGATTCTACAACGTATTGACAATCTACGTTCACGTTCAAACATACAAAAAACACAATTTCCACACGAACACTTGCGTCAATTTCTTAAAGCCAGGTAACTTATAAAATAGTGATAGTCTAATCTAATCTAATCTAAGCTGCAAAGATATATATCATTTAAGATTTATATTAAATGCATTCCCACAAGCAGATATGTATAATTTCGCGCTAACACATGCCGCATGTGGACCTACAATATAAAAACCCAATCTCAATGAACATAAGCCTTGCAACTCTTGCCGACCTTCCCTGAAACAGGGGTGGCATTAGCAAAGAGAACCATTTTTTACAGTATGGGTGGTCAGCCTCATACCAACCTATAAATCAAGGAATACAAACAATTAATTACATTTAAGTAAATTAAACAAACAAACACTAAACAATTAAACAGTAAAAATTAAAACCTACAAATCATGATATTTTATAAAAAAGTACAAAAAAAATTTTTTAAAGCCTCAGCCTTAAACGCCAGCATTAAAGATCAACCGCCATTTTTTTTGGGTCCTTGCATACTTCTTTCATTTCCATAACCTTTTTCATACTAGCACTCCTTTTATTATGACTCTGGATATCCCATTCATCCGCTATTTCGGATATTTGGTCCGTCCATACCTTTCTCGGTCTTCCTCTACCACGACATCCATCTATTCTACCAACATATACTTTCTTCGTCAGTCTTTCCTCATTCATTCTCTCCATATGCCCAAACCATCTTAACAAACTTCTTTTAATCTTCACTTTCACACTTTCTCTTGCACCAAATTCTTCTCTTACAAAATCATTCCTCACCCTGTCACTCCGTTTTTTCCCAATCATACTTCTTAGAAAGTCCATTTCTACAGTATGGACTTAACTAATTTCACTTTCATTCACAGTCCAGGCCTCGCTTCCATACATCAAGGTGGGTAAAAGTATGCCACTGCGTACCGCCGAAATACCGCCGATACCACCAAGATAAAGCTTTTGTACAGATACAGATAATACATGAAAATAGGTATAGATGTACAAAAAATCTTGCGACACACGGGACTTTTTTAGTAGTTAGTAACCGTGAATTCAGTAAGTCGTAAGCGCCACATTAAATGAATAAGTCTACTTGAGTAAAATTAATTTATGAGACAGTAAGTAATTGGTAAAATTGGTGGACACGGTCCATTCAGAGGTAAGTAGATACCTACTGACTTATTGCGTGACACAGTGTGAATAGTCTTTAGCGTACATCTCAATTTTTGGATACATCTTTTGATATCACAAAAATTCATAAAAACCCGTGAAGTTGATTTTTTACAACATTTATTGACAAAAATTAAGCAGATAAAATCATCAGAGTCGTTTAAAGTACAATATCGCTTACGCCCTAATGCGTAGTTATAATCAGTTTCCAGACAGCCGTCAACGAGAACTGTCAAAATAAAATCCTTCTTCATTTGTGTCTCTTTTTTGACGCTGATTTCTAATGTATCTTTTTTCATAGTACATCTTTATTCCAACTCACGTGAAGTACACCATCTACAATATGTTATATGCATCGATTTTTCTTAACTCTTTCGCTGATCAATGAAGTATTTAGATGCGTGTAAGAAATGTTTGAATTCGCTTGAACGATTATGTATTCTTTCATATAAATACAAACATTGTGTATGAACGCGGTCATTTCAAAATTTCCACAAAGTCACACATAAAAATGACTTAACCTATTTTTAGGCATTAAATTATTAAATAAATCTTGGTCTGACAAAACACTCCTAAAAAGGTACTAAATAGCAACCGAAATACACATACTGAAAAGTAACGGAAAGTCTAAATATTGAGCAGTAACTGGAGTGATAAATACTAAACAGTATCCATGTTTACTTTCAGACAAGACACCGAAAAACCTAATACTTTTAAGAATCAGAAATAAGAGTCACTCTTTAGTAATCGAAATACCTCATACCAAGAACTGGCCAAATTAAAAATAAATATAACATACTGAGTAGTAACCGAAATAAATAAATAAAATGAGTGTTTCTTAGATTTTGTAGGGTTTGTGTATTCACACAGTGAATTTTTTTTTTTTTTTTTTGTAAAACGTAGTTTTATTTTCACTATATTTTCTACCTCAAGTACATTCGACCTTCAATACTCAATAGATAATGACCTGAGTATTGAAGGTCGAAAGTACTTGAGGTAGAAAATATTATTGTGAAAATAAAACTACGTTTTAGACATTTTTATTTTTATTTTAAATGAGTGTTCCTTATAGAATCTTGAATTAGTAACCGAAATAACACAAATGAAGCACCTAGTGATAAAAAAAACTTTTAACAGTAACCGAAATACACAAAAAAATACACGCCTAGTTATAAAAAAACCCTGACTTGTCGAATTACCAAAAATAAAGCTCGGTGAAGTAAACGAAACACCAAAAATGAAGTAGCTATTTGTAAAAAAAACACTGAGTAGTAACCGAAGTACTGTATTCAGAGTAGTAACCGAAATACCATCTACTGAGTAGCAACCGAAATACGAACTACTGAGTAGCAACCGAAATACTTACTGTGGCTAATTAATATTAGGAGAGTGCCCTCGCACATGCACGAGACGCGGGGTCAGTGGTTACTACGAACGCTCACATGTTCCGAATGTAACGCAGCTACCTGCTAAATCTCATAAATATAAAGTTGATTAACAATTAAGTTCATTAATTATTTCCAACTGAAAAAATCAATGTTGCTGAAATCGGTTGCGTTTACAAAGTTTCAATTAAAAAAAAAAAAAATGTACTAGGTTACGGGACGAGGTGTCAATACCGGCAAGGAGTACTCAGCCTTCACAAGAAATGAGAACCAGCCCCCTCGGAAGCTGGAAAACCCCCACTTCAACTGTAGTGGTTGGTGTGAGGCCACCCCCTTTACCTGTAAAAATAAATAGGTCCTGAATCACCGCATGCGACCTCAACGCAACGCAACCAAGCTACACACATAGTGGAACTCCTAGTCGCGTTATCCCCGAAGGGGTCGCATGTGGCGAGTTGAACCAATTTACTTTTACAGGTAAGGGGGCCCGTCTTACGCCAACCACTTCAGTTAAAGTGGGGGTTACCCAGCTCCCGAGAGGGCAGGTACTCATTTTTTGTGAAGGCTGAGTAAACCTTGCCGGCATTTTATATTGGGGTTTGAAATAAACACCGAAACGGGAAATAATTTTTGACACCCTTGGTGGAATTCGAACCCGAGCTCACGGCATGGAATGCAAGCACTCTACCAACCGAGCCATCGACCGGACCCCTTCGGGGATAACGCAGGCAAGAAGTTGCGCTACATGTGTGGCTTGGTTGCGTTGCGTTGACCATGGTTTTGGTGGGTTTTTTTCTCTCACAAAGATCGATCGATTAGTAGCCACCGCGTAGTTAGTCGCATGTTAAGGGGTAATCTTGGTTGTATGGCTGGGCGCGCCGTGCGGCATGGAAGGTTTCCATCCAAAAGTGGAGTTTATAAATAAAACCCTGGCTCCATCACGAGGCTAAATGAAGACGCGCTTAATTTGTGGGGTTGTAGACTCTTCTTATCGATGGTTAAAGCACAGATTAAAGCGACATTTTGGTCAAAAATGAGTTATGAATGCTATCCTACTTGAAATTTTCCGCTCTTTCTAATGAGCTAACTCCCATAGATCTACAATGATTCTAGTCTAGTGGTTAACACTTCTTACTCGTAAATGGAAGCGACAATTTTGGTCAAAACTAAGTTGTGAATGCTATCCTACTTAAAATTTTCCGCTCTTTCTATGTGTCTAAGAATAACACCGATTGCTTCTAGTATTTTCGCCAAACAAAAAGTATCACTCTCTTGTGCAATATCAAATTATGAAAAAAAAAAAAAATGTATCAGTAAAAAGAGAGTAATAATGTCGTCACATAATATCACGTATTATATATGTCACACATCAGTGTCACTTATGTATGTCATATTTTGTAGGTGAAAGAAAAAAGCAATAAACTACCCACGTAGCAGTGAAAAGCCCTACAGGTAATTTGCCGCGCAATTGAGAGACTTCAAAGAAAATAATGCCTTATTTTCAGGACGACATACGTTCACAGAACAATTTTATGTTTGTCATTTGTGAGAATGAATTATGCCTCGAAAGTATGGAATATTCTTTACGCCCTTCTGTACCCGTAGTACGAGTTTTTTCACAATACTCGAAGTGTTGAAAATGTATGTGAACTTGAAAAGCACCTCTGGCGAAACAAGTTTCGAAACTTTTTTTGCCAGAGGTGTTTTTAAAAAAAAAAAATTGCCAGAGGTGCTTTTCAAGTTCACATACACTTTTCTAGAATACTCAATACTTCGAGTATTGTGAAAAAAACTCTTACTACGGGTAAAGACATATTCATGCGGAATGGCTATAAGGTGAGTTAGAAATACTCTTCCTGGATGACATGAAAGAAGTATGTAAGGACCGAAATAAATGGCGGTTGATCTGTAATGCCGGCGGTTAAGGCTAAGGCTTTCAAAACTTTTATTATCACTTTTTAAAGAATGTGTTTTGTAGATTTTAATTATACTGTTTAGTGATTGTTTGTTTTATATACTTAACTGTAATTAATTGTTTGTATTCCTTGACTTAAAGGTTGGTATGAGGCTGACCACCCATACTGTAAAAAATGGTTCACTTCGCCAAAGTCACCCCTGTTTCAGGGAAGGTAGGCAAGAGTTGCAGGGCCGATGTTCATTTGAGATTGGGTTTTTATACTGTAGGTTCACATGCGGCATGTTTAAGCGCCAGCTTAAAAGTGTCTGCTTGTGGGAATACATTTAATATAAATCTTAAATGAAATATATCTTTGCAACTTCCAGAACAGATGCGACATTTAAAATCACAATAAAAAAATAAAAGGTTACTTAATATTTAATTAATAATGTTACAAATCACATTCGAAACAATTTTAACATTCAACTCTTCCCAGCATATTGTTACGAAATTGGAGTAGAGTAGAGTGGAGCACCGTAGAAATGGCTCATTTGAGAAGTATGACAGGAAAAACACTGAAAGATAGAGTGAGAAACGAATGGGTTCTAAATGAATGCGGAGTAAAAGAAAGCGTGAAAGTGAAAGTTCAAAGAAGTGTGATGCGATGGTTTGGACATATTGAAAGGATGAATGAAGACCGACTGACAAAAAGAGTGTATAAAGGGAATGTTATAGGTAAGCGTGGAAGGGGAAGACCTAGGAAACAATGGATTGATCAGATAAATGAGATTGCGAATGAATGGAATCTACAGAGTGGAAACAAGAGAAGAGCATGCATGAAAAGAGTGATGAAATTAGATGAGATGAAAGAAGTATGCAAGGACAGAGTCAAGTGGAGGCACTTGTGTGGAGGTACTGGCCACCCCTAGAGGAAAGGCGGCATGAAACAAGACAAGACAAGTACCTATGTACCTGCGTCAGTATAGGAACTAGAGTGTGTGTAGAACAGTCCAGTATGATCCATGTTACATAGAAAGTTGCATTGATATATTGTTTAGGCTTATATTTAATGCACGCCCACAGACAGGCACGTTTTGCAGGATAAGAGGTCAGTCTCATACAAACCAACCTACTTGACAAAGATAAAAAAAGTAAAAAGAAACAGCAAAAAAACTGTAGCTTTATTCAATAAACTAATTTGACGCATAATTATATCACGGAGAGATACGAGAGTTTGATGTACTAGGAGGC
Source organism: Agapetus fuscipes (assembly GCA_951799405.1). NCBI lineage: Eukaryota > Metazoa > Arthropoda > Insecta > Trichoptera > Glossosomatidae > Agapetus > Agapetus fuscipes. Next base: position 2,721,072 of record OX637340.1, on the reverse strand, counting down.
GACCTGTTGCTATGGGCGGCGCAGTGACGTCATTCCGCCACGCGTGCACCCGTACGCGAACCGTGATGTAGCGATAGTACGTGCGTATTATATTCCTACAGATATTATGCAGCTACAGGGCCGCTGTCCCTCGACCCACTTTCGTAGTAGCGGGACGCCCACCGTGTTTGACGACACATTCAGAACGCAAGTAAATTTAGCGTATTTTTGTATGAAACAAAAAAAAAACATTCCAACTGAATGTTGATCATTTCTACATGAAAAGATCACGATGAATGAAAATTTGAACTCTTAGGTCCGGTACTTTCAACGATAGCTTATGTGACTTTAAGCTGATTAAAAAAAACACCCACACGCTTGACACAAGGGTGTCCTTTTTATTCTGTATAAAGTCGCTATGTTAACGTTGAAAATACCGGGCCTTAGTGATTTACTCATTGATTTCCACTGATATTCATACTAATCATACTATGTACAAGTCCTCCAGATTCTTGATTATATAATTTAAAAATACATTTTCTTTGTTGAAATTCACCGATGGTTTTATTTTATACACAACCAGTTACAGGGAAAGAAGTACCTCCCATCTAAATGTAAATCTCAGTTGCAAAGATATGTATCATTTGAGGTTCATATTAAATGCATTCCCACAAGCAGACACGCATAATTTCGAGGCGAAGAAGAAAGTTTAATGATTTTATCAGATAAAATCAATTAGGGTTCAAATTAATACGTATTACATAATCTATAATCTAAATTGCAAAGATATATAAACATTTAAAGCTCATATCAAATGCATGCCCACATACAAACACGTGTAGTTCGCGCTCACACATGCCGCATGTGGACATACAATATAAAAATCCAATCTCAAATGTACATAAGCCATGCAACTCTTGCCGACCTTCCCTGAAACAGGGGTGACATTGGCCAAGTGAACCATTTTTTACAGTATGGGTGGTCAGCCGCATAACAACCTATAAGTCAAGGAACGTTTCAGTGCTCAGTATATATTTTTTGGTTAGCGTAAAGATAGTAAAGAGATACACACAATGGTGTTGTTTTAATGCAGATGTCGCAATAAGGACATTCATATGAAGGTGCGGGTCACTGATATTACCAGTATCTACTGATGTAGGAAGCTATTGGCACGTTTGGGATTTACAAACAGACATTGACACATTCCAAACATGTTTTCAATAATTTGGGATAATCCTACTTTGGGGCCGTCCATAAATTACGTCATCGATTTTGGCCGATTTTCGACCCCCCCCCCCCTGCAATCATCCTATAGTCATTATCTAATGACCCCCCCCCCTCTTGCTGTAATAATGGATGAGCTTAATAATTAATAATGTTATATTGCTTACATAATATTTTGTATATTTTGTAGAAATTGGTATTTACAAGAACGACGTCACTTTTGGTACTCGTACATCATTTGCCATCATCCGCAGACCAGACTCCCCCCCCCCCCCCTAAATGCGAATGACGTAATATATGGACAGCCCCTTTCGTAATTGTTATTTTTTCACAAAGCACCAATTTTACCATAAATTATTGATCATCATGAAGAGCTAGACATTAAATTTTGCCACTATAAGAAGCGTAGCCATTCCAAACATGTTTCCAATTCCAAAAATTGGGATAATCTGATTTTCGCTATTTTCTTTTTTCATTCGTGCCACTTTAATCACAGATTAACTTCAGCATAAAGATATTTGCGTTAAATTCTGTCGCTCTAAAGAGGGTTATGGTTTTTTTATTGCGCCGTTAGTGAAGGATTTTCAGGCACAATCTGTTTCAGTATTCTTAAATTAAAAGACACGAAATGAAGCAAAACAAAAGTAACAAAGACAAAATAGAATAAATAGCATGATTCTAAGAAAATACTTGTCCTTGGGCAAAATAAGTAATGCCTAAAACAGCGGTACATTTCTATGTACTATTCAATAAATAATTATTAATATTATGGTTTATAATATAGTTGAAATAACATAGACACGCTTTCTAAATTTAGTATGATAAAATGATAACTCAAAATTAATTTCAGAATTCGTAGAGATTCTGTCGTGGGAGTAAAAACTCATGGAAGTTTTATCAAAGTTTACATAGAAGTCCCGAAAAATCACAAAACGATTAAATAATCATAAAAAAAACTTCTTGAATTATTGGGCAGCATCTACCTATATTAAAAATACCAAAAAAAATCTGAAATTGAAATATTTTTTTGAGTAAGCAATGACAATGATTATGGTGTTTTTATACCTTTCTAATCTAAGTTTGAAAAATATGTTACATTGGGGATTCACATTACATGCATTCTCACAACCAGACAACAACACCTTCTCTCAGGGTCAGTCTCTCCTTCACTGACCTCACGCCCTGTATATCCATCCCATCCGGGGATGTGTCACAGGACTCACATGCAAAAGTTATGTGAGATACGAGTGGCAGAAGGCCCTCCCGTGAAGCTACACTTTCCCAAGTGTTTACACAAAGCAAAGGAGGCTCAGAAATCATTGAAAGATTATAGCCGTGAGGGTTTAGGGCTCCATGATCGTACAAGTTCGCGCTTGCACATGCCTCATGCGAGCCTACAACATAAAAACCAAATCTCAAATGGGCATACACCCTGCAACTCTTGCCGTCCTTCCCTGTAACAGGGGTGACATTGGCAAAGTGAATCATTTTTACAGCATGGGTGGTCAGCCGCATACCAACCTATGAGTCAAGGAAAATACACGACGAATTACATTTTATAAATCAATAAATAATAATATAAAGCTATTTTTTGTTTAACGTAGTTTATTTTCACAATAATATTTAATATCTCGAGTACTTTCGACCTTCAATATTCAGGCCATTATCAAGAGTGATGTATAAAAAATTTAAAATTATTAAGAACAAACCATAGATCAAAATTATATAAATTCAAATAAATAGGTAGGTATAGGTACAATAAATATGAACTTAATTAAAATTAAATACAACAGTCAAAAATTAAAAGAAAGAAAACATAAAATAATATATAATAATTACAATAAATTAATTCAAACATCCGAGGGTCAAAAAATAAATAAAATAAAATAAAATATTTAAAGCACAAATAAAATTATTGAGTCAACACAAAAAGACAAATAACAATAATAACAACAAAATGACAAATAATAAAACCAAAATTAAGGGGATTGGGTTATGGCGGATTGCGGAGAGGAGCAATGAGCAGGGGGGAAGCTAGAGGGATTTGAATATTTACAATAGGGCCATTCTGCTTACATTTATGAATTTCAATTGTTTCTAGGGCATTTAGTTGCCTATATTTACATTCCGAGTGCAGAACCCTTACATCGTCAATGCCAAAGGTATGGTCATTTTCGATGCAATGATCCGCCATTTCGGAATATGCAGACAGACCTCTAAATGCCCTATTGTGCTCCTTGAATCTTACATTAATTGATCTTGAGGTCTGTCCAACATACACAGAGTCGCAGTCTGCACACGAAATACTGTAAACTCCGCCACCATCCATGTTGCTGCTACTATCCTTGTGGTTGTAAATCATTTTGCCTAGGTTTTTATTAGTGTAGTAGGCACTATGAAATGTATTGTTTGTGAAATATTTAATTTTATCATTAACATTTCCAAGGTATAGTAACCTTCTCCATCCTCCAACTGGTCCACTATTGCAGTGTGGGTATATATACTTATTGTACATAGTTTTTCTTTTTTTGAAGTGGATAATGTTATCAATTATTGATGTGTCATAGCCATTGTTACTGGCTATGGTCTTTATTGTCCTTACTTCAATACCATATGCCTCTTTTCCAAGGGGTATTGTTAAAAGTCTATGTATCATCGAATGGAAAACTGCCATTTTGTGTGACAGTGGGTGGTTGGAGGATGCATGGATGATGGCATCTGTGTAAGTTGGTTTCCTGAAAATATGAAATGTAAATTTATTATTGGTTATGGTCATAGTCAAATCCAAGAAGTTAATTTTATTCTCTGTCGGGACTTCCATAGAGATATTAAATATTATTGTGAAAATAAACTACGTTAAACAAAAAATAGCTTTATTTTAAAAAAATGAATTTTCACTGTGTGAATACACAAACCCTACAAAATCTAAATAATAATATCATTGAAACTACCTACATCAAAACGAAACAGAAAACCAATTCCGATTCAACAAACCCTAGCCGCCAACATTAAAAATCAACCGCCCATCTGAAATCGATGTTGTTATGATATATAAACATTCAATTTGAAAAGCCAACTCTTGTGAGCGTGCATGAAGTGTAAATCTAAAATGTGTATCAATCTTTAAGACTTATTCCAAAGATATTTTTTTGTATAGATTTCTTTGTAAGGTTTTGTTCTTTTTTATATTTAAATGTAATTTATTATTCATATTCCTTGACTTATAGGTTGGTATAAGGCTGACTACCCATACTGTAAAAAATGGTTCACTTTGCCAATGTCACCCCTGTTTCAGGGAAGGTCGGCAACAGTTGTGGGGCTTATGTTCATTTGAGGTTTGGATTTTATTTGTAAGTACACATTCAGCATTTGTAAGCGCGAACTACACTTGTTGGTTTGTGGGCATACATCTGAGAGCTTTAAATGAATATATCCTTGCAACTTAGATTATAGATTATAGATTATAATAAATACTATGAGGTTCAAAAAAGATCATTCAGATTGTTATAGTAATGGCGAGTTTGTGGAGTAGACTGTAGAGTATCTTGCGTAAATATTTCAGCATGAAAACTGCAAGCCTCACTAGAGTTGCTGATGCATAATTTACACTTTTTTTCTGTTTACGCGATGGTTGAGTATTAACGCAGCGTTTTATACTCTATAGTTTATTGTCAGTGCGTGCCAGGTGGAGAGTACGAGTAGATAACGTTTAAGAGGCATGAATGGGATAGTAACTAGGGTAATAAGACTGTTGTATAGTGTATGTGACATTATGTAGTAGAATGTACGCACCGAGTAACCGGTGTATTAGTTATTACTTGCAGATTATACTGTACCGGTGTGAATGGGTGCTCGGATGTGTGAGTGAATGAGCAATATGGTCTCTGACCCAAGAATAAACTTCACGTTTAAACTCAAGGATATCGTTTTACGAGAAACTAAAACGAACAACAGAAGCGCTGCTTAGTTTCGATACATTTAGTTTTATATTTGGGTAACTACTACTTGGAGTATTGGCCGAGTAAAAGTGAGTTTCTTCGACTAGAAAATTCACTGGTTTCTATTATGCCATTAAAAATGTGAATCACCGATTCTCTAGAGTCTAGATTCACCTTTTCTTTCGGAGCCACTTCTGACAAAGGTCCACGATCACTAATCTAATCTAAGTTGTAAAGATATGTTACATTGGAGATTCACATTACATGCATTCACACAACCAGACACGTACAAGTCCGCGCTTGAGGATGCCGCATGTGAACTTAAAAACATAAAAACCGAATCTTAAATGGATATACACCCTGTAACTCCTGCCGACCTTCCCTGAAACAGGGGTGACATTGGCACAGGGAACCACTATTACAGCATGGGTGGTCAGCCGCATACCAATCTATAAGTCAAGGAATATGCACAACAAATAACATTTTAGACATAAACAAATGGATAAACATTAAAATCAGATAAAAAATTCTAATTTAAAATTTACAAAAATTTGGAAAACTTGAGAAATCCTAACCCTAGCCACCAGCATTACAGATCAACATCCATTTCTTTCTGTCCTTACATACTTCTTTAATTTTATCCAGAGTCACAACCTTCTTCATACAAGCTCTCCTTTTATTAAGACTCTGGATATTCCATTCATTCGCAATTTCGGAATGATGGTCTTTTTAGTTGGTCATTTTTTTTTGCGGTTTTCTCTCTGAAATCCTTGTTAAATGGTATGCGGTTAGCTACGTAAATTTTAATTTTTCAGCATTTACCTAATGAACGATTTTCAGTGAATTTTTACAAAAAAAAAAATTAAATCAGTTTTGCGTATTGATACCTTTCTTGAAATGAGAATTCCTTGAAAAATTCCTCGCTTGAAATTTAAAGTCTTCTAGAAAAACGAACAAAAACGACTGATTGTTGAATGTGTGGAACGATCTCATTTCTAATTGATAGTCGGGCCTTAGCTTTGTTTGCTCTCTGATAAAGACTCTATAAATAATTCCGTTCTATTCCGCCTAGAAACAGATATCTCTCATTGTCTCCCTTTATACTCAATACAACTAACGAGTTCTTTTGCTGCCGAATTACTTATTAATTCATCTACATACTCGCGTAGGTACTTATAATATAATTTTCTTTTTCTGATATCCCATCAAATCTTCTTGAAAAGGATTTTGATATTTTAGCACCACAAGTACACGAGTATATCTAATCTAAATAACATAAGCTGCAAAGATATATATATAATTTAAGATTCATATTACACGCATTCCCACACGCAGAAATGTATAAGTTCGCGCTAACACATGCTGCTTGTGGACATACAATATAAAACTCCAATCTCAAATGAACATAAGCCCTGCAACTCTTGCCGGCCTTCCCTAAAACAGGGGTGACATTGGCAAAGTGAACATTTTTTTACAGTATGGGTGGTCAGCCTCATACCAACCTATAAGTCAAGGCATATAGGTATACGTATACCTATACATCATTAAGAGTTTTTAGCTGTGCCTTATAAGTAGAAGAAGACATTCAAAAATTTAAAAGAAAGTGAAATTTGGGACGATATTTGCAATGAGAGCACAATGAAGCTCGTACTAGAAAAACTGAATAAGTTACGTCTATGAATAAACATTCAAAGTAAGCTCCTGATGATGGTTGGATAACGGTCGTAAACGCTTGAGAGATATATACTCAATTTCATGAAATACTAAAAAGTACAGCTAAAAAATATTCGTTCAATATGCTTTCTGCAAGATGTTTTTTTTTTTAGAAACCCTGTGCGGGAGACTCCCTACATTCTAGAGACTCTAAGGGTATATGACACTTGTTGTAGTGTCGCAGGGGTGTACGAGCTTGGTCGTCGCTACAAAGCACCAATACTCAAGCAAGACCCAGTTGCTGTAAGGCTGGATGGACTATTTTAGTGACCGTCCTTTGGTAAAGGTTTTATGATTTTTTTCAACCCAGCGAAGAGCATATTTGGAAATATAAATTGTATATTTTTTTTGTGCTCCGCCGGGATCCGAATCCACAACCTTCCATTTACGAGTCCGGAGTGTTGCCGCTGGACTACGGACCGGTCAGTGTTACTGTACATCAGCAGATTTATTTCTCTAATTCGTATCCAATCTTTAATTGGGATATTTAGTGCTTCAACTACTCTCAGAGAGTGATTATATATTATATTTCTTACGTAAAATTGCCATACAAAGGAGTTTGTTATATATATTAGAAGGAGAGTGTTATATATATTAGCTCAAATACTTGTTGCCTCAATTCATCATTATCGTCGGCTGCTCGTACTTTCCAATTAGACTGACCCGGAAATTGTTCGGAATCCCCACAAAGGAGGGTGGGGCAGACGTGACGTCACACTGGGGGGTGGAAAGAGGAGGGGGAGGCTGGCACCCACCCACCCCCTCACGGGTTCAAGGCGCCTCAAATAAAAGACATTAAAAGAGAGAGAGTGTGTGAGACATTTTGTGTTTGATTTTGTCATACGTAATTATCGTCTTCAAACATACAGAAATAAATGATATGACATTTTTTTGATAAGGTTTCAATAATGTCTATTGAAATAATTCATATGTCTTTTCTCGAGAAAATACAATAAAATATTTTTGATACTATACGAGACGTATAGAAACACAGATCACGGAATAAATATAGAAACATTTTTCGAAACTGAGGTAGATTTTTGGAAACGACGAGAAAAACATTTCCTTGGTTTCCATATTTTTATCAACTCAGATCATGTAAAAAATTAAGGTCATTTTGGGGAAAGAAACCTAGTTTGCCGCCTTTGCTTTGATACGAATCATATGTATGTATCAATGGTTGAACGTAGTCTAATGGATATTTCATCAAACTTTAAAATGTAAGGTATCTAAATCTAAGCTGCAAAGATATGTATCATTTGAGATTCATATTAAATGCTTTCCCACAAGCAGCCACGCATAATTTCACGCTTACACATGCCGCATGTGGACCTACAATATAAAAAACCCAATCTCAAATGAACATAAGCCCTGCAACTCTTGCCGAACTTCCCTGAAGCAGGGGTGACATAGGCAAAGTGAACCATTTTTTACAGTATCAGTCAAGGAATAAGTTATATAATAAATTAAGAAGGTATCATTTAATATACCTAACAGCTAAAGTAGAGTAGAGTAACTCTGTCGCCATTCCGCTAGGGGTGGCCAGAGCCTATGCAGAGCCGACTCCATTTTTTCCTATCACGACAAACCTCTTTCAATTCATTCATATCCATCACCTTTTTCATGCATTTTCTTCATTTACGCTCACTTTGTATATCCCATTCTTTCACAATCTCCTCAATCTGATCACTTCATACTTTTCTCGGTCGTCCCTTTCCTCTCTTTCCTTTCACACTTTCTTTGTGTATGTACTTTGTCAGTCCATCATCATTCATTTTTTCCACATGCCCAAACCATTTCATCACATTTTTTTTTGTACCTTAACTTAAACTGACTATCTAAAGTACATATTTAAATAATATATTTGTACTAATATTCCACTGGAATTGGGTGTTACAGAATATTAGAAAACAAGATTGCATTACTTATATAGATAGGTTAAAAACGTAGAACAAACTATGGGATCGATTGATAGAACCCGTTAGTTGTTTATAGCATTCTGTTTTTTTTTTTGTATTCCTTCAAGATTTATCATATTCCTTGTTCATTTGCAACATACCTTAATATTTTTTCCTATTCCTTGGTCGCTTATCTATCTACATATCTACGAGTATAATCTAAATATTAGAGATAATGCTAACATTCAAGGCTCATATTAAATGCATGCTCAAGGACAGCACATGTAGGTTCGTGCCTACACATTCTGCATGCGTGCATACAAATAAACAAACCTTGCAACCCCTCCAAAAGTTAACCAATTTTCACAGCACGGGGGGTCAGCCTCATACCAACCCATCAGTCAAAGAGCTTATCATATTCTATAATAAATTACATATTCAGCATAATTCTCTAAATATGGAATAACAACTCCTTTATGTTATCTAATTTTACTTAATTCAATCTAATTACAAGCGAGCATTTCTTTGTTCTCCCACTCTATACAATTGTGTATCCATTTGCAGTTGCAACTCCATAATATTAATATTACATACGTACTTGCATGACATGTCGTTGTATGGAATACGTCATACGCGCTCTGGGGTCACAGGCCAAGAAAACGTGGGCAGATGCTGCCATATACCTAGTGTGGTATTTACTGTATATACCTGCATACAAGCTTGCAAGTTTTACTACTTACATAACGTAGGAATTTAACATCATGTCTATTATTATGAAGATATATCGCAACCTCACAGGTAAAACTGAATAAGTGCTGATTTGAGAAATCTATAATAATCTATCTATAATCTAAGCTGCAAGGATATGTTAATATTTAAGGCTCATATGAAATGCATGCCTACAGACAGGCACATGTAGGTTCGCGCCTACACAATCGTGGATAAAATGTTGTCTATCTGTCTCTTTAGTACTGATCTCCATATGTGAGAACTTACCCGTTGAGAAACCAATATATACAACCATTTAGAGCTTTTATCTCACTAAGAACTGATACGATACTTAATATAGAGGGCTCTTGAGGTGTGATACACACAAAAACAGCGCTCACCAAATAAATCATCCTAAGAGATAAAAAGAAAAACCACTTTGTATTCGATTACAATGAGTATTTAATTTAATACCATAACCGGTTTCGCAAACATCCGTTCGCATCATCAGGTGGATAAATAAAATAAAATACTCATAGTAATCGAATACAAAGTGGTTTTTCTTTTTGTCTCTTAAGATGAACGATTACAAAGTTAATGCCTCTACAATCAATAAAAGCATCCTTAAATTATTAATATTAATAGATAAGTACACACATTTACATGAATATTAATGATACTAATAATAATACCTACCATTTCGATTTCTTCTAAAAAAAAATCATACTCACTTACAACCATGAAAATTAAAAACTCGTATTAACGATAATGATGTGTCCAAATTCACGTAAGAGGTGAAAAGAGAATGGATTAACATCTTGAGAATTGATTTTCATAAGGTTACTCAAAAGCAACCATCCGTAAGACCTTTGCTAGAAAAAAACATATAAAAAAGGAGGATATTTGTAAATGAACAATAGTTGGTGTAAAACTGCCTTCATTACTTGTATCCCTTAGAATAATCTTGCACTTTTTTTTTTAAGAAATCCTGTGCGGGAGACTCCCTAGATTCTAGAGACTCTAGGGGTCTATGACACTTACTGTAGTGCCGGAGAGGTGTACGAGCTTGGTCATCGCTACAAAGCGCCAATACTCAAGCAAGACCCAGTTGCTGTAAGGCTGGATGGACCTTTCAGTGACCGGTCTTTGGTAAAAGCTTTGTGATTTTTTTTCAACCCAGCGAAGAGCATATTTGGAAATATAAATTGTATATTTTTGTGCTCCGCTGGGATCCGAATCCACAACCTTCCATTTATGAGTCCGAAGTGTTGCCACTGGACCACGGGCCGGTCCAAGATGCCAACGACACGCGGTGTACCTGAGCGGTAACCCATCCAAGTAGCATCCGCGCCCAATGTTGCACTACCTACATGTGGGTATTATTTTGCGTTATAACTGACTAGAAAGTTGAAACGCTTTGGATTCAACCATCTGCAATCATGCGTGGTTAAATTTAAGAACCCAAATGCAGATTTTTTTCTTGCACCCATTTGTGCACAAGATTGGGTGATGTCTGGTGTGTATTTTTTTTCACCGTCTGCGAAATGTGGCTGGCCATATGAGAAAGCCGCCTCCCTACAATAGCTCCAAGGGATGGTTATTAACCAGAACAGGCGCCCCGCTGGCAAGGGGCACATTTTTTGCCGCCATAAGAAAGGATTGCAATATTATGATGATGATGAATGACGTGGTGGCTTGTGAAACCAAACAGTATGCGAAATTTTGCATTCATTTGAAGGGAAACGATCAGTATTTGATAAAGAAAGCATCAAAAGAAATGTGGTTCTTGATTTGAAAATTTACAAGTTTATTGTTAAGACAACTACTTATATTTTTTATAATTATCATCACCTTCTATTCTATCAATTCCTTGACTTATAGGTTGGTATGAGGCTGACCACACATACTATGAAAAATGGTTCACTTTGCCAATGTCACCCCTGTTTCAGGGAATGTCGGCAAGAGTTGCAGGGCTTATGTTCATTTGAGTTTGGATTTTATTTGTAAGTACACAATCAGCTTTTGTAAGCGCGAACTACACGTGTTTGTTTGCGGGAATACATCTGAGAGCTTTGAATGAATATATCCTTGCAACTTAGATTATTATTATTTGATTATTATTACCTTTAAGTTTTTTTATTGTTTCTTGACTAATAGGTTGGAGTGAGGGTTAACCCCAATGCTTTACAAACTTGGTTCACTTTTTTTAATGCTAACTCAGTTTCTTACAAATGTTCTAACATGTGTACTTACAAAATAATACTTGTTGTCTTAGGTAATGGAAACAATTTAACTCTACACAAAACATTGCGCCACTTTATATCGAAAAGCTATGTGTGATAGACGCTGTAGGAGGTAGGCGGGTGACTTTGAGATCTGTACCCGTAGTACGAGTTTTTTCACAATACTGGAGTACAGGTCAGTAGTCAGAAGGCAAAAGGTGCCATCTGCTAAATACTAAATTTTACAGTAGAGCCATTTAAAGTTTTCATTAACAGGCTACTTCAAAACCGTGCAACTTAAACAGATAAACTTATTATATGTTTTAGACCTACATAATCTGAATCATTCTGTTTGTGAACTTTTTCTTGAAGCTATCTCTAAAATTATTTATTTATTTTCAAAGTGCAGACGGCCCTTATGGCGTCTTACAAGATATGAATTTCTTGTGATGGCACCCATTTCCACAACAATACTCACACTTTTCCATGAGACAGAGGGGCTTGGAAGATTATTATTCAGGAGGCCCAAACTCTTTAAAAGTTGTATGACCGTCAGAAGTAGTATAAAAAAAACCAGTAGCTTGTTATAATAGTTTTATTAATATTTAAAAATCTATCTTCAGATTCAGAACTACTTAGCAAATCAGGGTGAACATTTGGCAATCTTGGGGAATATAATATGTGTTTACAAAAGTCATGATATTCATTAGGTATAAGTGGTAATAAACTAATTAAATCTGTATATTTCTTATCATTAATCAATAATTGCTTATCATACTTCATACTTAATTCTACTGGTAATAAATAATTTTATTTTATTTTGCAAATGACGTCAAGTTCTTGGAATATTGGTTCTTTTATAGTCGGTGACAATTTTAGTGTGTTTGAACCTTTTTCAGCTACGATTACTCTGGTTTGAGCCCAATGTACATTTTCTCCATTTGTCAACTTTGTTCTTCTAACGTTATGGGAATTCAAATTTTTGTAGAGTTTTTTAAATGAATAAAATGACTGGAACGTCATCTCAATGACACTCATTTTTTTTCCTTTTTTAGCAGGAACCATTCTTTCTAAATTATACCAATCCCGTGATTAAAAAATATTCATATCTTTAGGTTTTGCCCTTTCAATGCGAGCATGATCAGAATCACACTCCATCCTCGTGTGCCCCGGCTCTAAAAATTTATGCTGAATGGAAATCAAATTTGTTTTTCTTTTTAATGCTTCCAAATACATCACTGGCAAAGTAAAATTGTGGTTTTGGCCAGGGCAATTGTCGGAATACAGAATTAAATTTTGACAAGCCTCAGGAAGATTGTCAATTTCATTAAAAATTATAATAGCGACTTCATCAGAGCCACGTTCAGCATCCAACTCTGACCACATGTAACAGGTAACTTCGTTGGAGTAACATTTAACAAATTTTGAGGTGACTCGAAAGGTGTATTTGTTTGAATCATTTCCATCATCTCTGCATATACGTGTGGTTCCATATCTTCTTCCATATCAGGACAACTGGATGTGGCTGATATTGATGTGTTAGATGGAACATATTCTGATACATCAGAGTCATCTGGTCCTTCATTAAAGATGTCTGTAACAAATATATTAAGATACATTAAAATTGTGTAGGTACTTATTGTTTCATGCAAGTAATACCTATAGGTATAAATTAAAAGTAATAAACCAACACTCCACGCATATAACTGATAAATTTATACATGTCTGAATAAAAATAAAAGTGTGGTTAGCAAAAATAATAATAAAATTCTAAGTAAGTAAATGGATCTTACCAGTATTACCAATCAATGAGTCATTTTCCTTATTGCAGTTATTTGCTCTTTGCTTATTTACTTGTGAACTGGCAGAAACTAAAATAGAATGTACAAAATTATTAGGTTCTTCATAAGAAATTTAATAATTATTTAATTCATATAAATTGCTTTATGAAATCAACTAGAACATACCTTCATTATTCCCTGGAATCAAAGTACTGTCTTCATTGGACTGTTGCTTCTGCATCTTAGATGAAAAGCAGGAATCATCAGCTACATTTTCTCTTTCTTCTGTTATCCCTAATAAATAGAAAGTAATATTGTAATGTAGGCAATATTTTTTACATGGATATTAGCTCCTATTAAGATCAGTAAGAAATATTTAACATGCAACGTGCAGTAGGTAAATATTTGATGTAGGTTAGTTTGTACAGAGAGTAGAATTAACATTCAACAGCTGTACTTGGAATCTCGTATTATTGCTTATATCAATCACCACATCTCAATTCAATTATTCATAATGATTTAATCCACACAGTGATGTATAAAAACAATTTACAAACCTTCATTATTAACAGGAACAGCTTCAAGAATTTTACTCAATTTGTGTACATCACTTTTTAATGATTGTCACCATTGTAAACGTTTATTGATTGTTGTTAAAGATAATGCAATATTCAATATAACTTTTTAAAGCCTAAACACTCAATGTTACTTAAATTTTAAAGCTTTAAAAGACACGAAACCAACAATAATAACACAACTGTCAACAAACCGCGCGAAGTGCGTGGACCGATGTGATATTAGCTGCAAGTGAACATTTTGGTCTGCAAATAACGACCATTAATAGTGTATACGTAAGAGCCATTTTACCGTATCACAGTATGCTTAGAATTTACTCATTGCGGGCAACTGTATTTTTTGATTATCTGGTAAGATGGCAAAAGGGGACATCTGTCAAATGGCACCACCACAACAATAGAAAAGTTTCATTTTTAAAGTGGCAACTGCAAATGACCCCTTTTGGCAAAGTGAATTTTTATGAAATTCAGATGACTCTTTCTGTATTTTTTTTTCTATTAAGATTAGAGATCTGCCCTTTTGCCAGCTTGTAAATATTACAATTTTAAGCAACTTTTAGAACAAAATGTAAAATTGAAAAAATATGCAGATGGCACCTTTTGCCTTCTGACTACTGAGGTAGAGAAATAAACACCGACAATTAGATAATTTCAGTAGGAAAGCACCGATATTTGAAATTATTTTAGACAACGGTCAAATAAGAACCAAGAATGATAATTTTGAAAATATAATGGGTGATGACTTTTAAAAATAGACCGAAGTAATTTTTATAAATTTTGGTTTTCTACCTGCTATATAATATATTATTTTAATTTCGTGCAAAAGTAAAAGGGCGTAGATATTCAGAAATTAAAGGCTATGGTTACATTATTAAATAAGTTTTTTTTCGTCCGAATACTTTCTTTGTAGAAATGCAACCCTTGTCTATTTCTGTAACCCTAGCATAAAACTTTACGGTCATACTCAACCATATCGTCTATGGAAACAAATATAGAAATGTATACAGCTCCTCTAGAGAGCGTTTTAGTTTCTTTACATTTTTGGGAAACGCAATTTTGGGGAACAGGTATTGTATTCTTGCACCTTGCGTTGGTAGATGCGTGGAGCTAATCGACCATTTTAAATTATTTGTGATGCAGAAAAATTTGGGGTTTCGAATTTCTATTTTACTTTTAAACGCACTCAATCTATCATCATCATTATCATCATCATTGGCACGACATTCCGCGGTGGGTCTTGGCCTCCCTCAGCAACCGCTGCCAGCGCTGTCTATCCAACGTCTTCCTCCTCCAGTCCCACATTCCCACTGCACGGCAATCCGCCACCACTCCATCCAGCCATCTTGAACGTGGTCTTCCCACTGTCCGGCTTCCCTCCGGTTTCGTCATCACAATCGTCTTCTCCAGGCTCCGATGGTCCATTCGCTGAATGTGCCCCAGCCAATGCAGTCTGTTGACCTTTATTGAGCGGAACACATCAGCGTCCTGGTACAGCTTATACAATTCGGAGTTATATCTTCTTCGCCATATGTTTCCGTCCTTTATTGGACCATAAATACGTCGAAGTATTTACACTCAATCTATAATGGTTTAAAATGCACCAAGCACGCAGCAGTATTAGCCAATTGCTAGAGCAAAGATTTATGTACATTAAAAATGTATATTTCGTGACAAAGGACATAAAAATAGTTATTTCAAAATTTTAAAGACTTACTAGCAATATCTTGTAGGAAAGAAGTCAACAGAAACATACCTGAAACAAAAACAAAACAAATTGAAGTTATTAGGAACATATTATTTTTACATAAATTATTATTTGTGATTTAAAAAATTGTAACATTTTGTGTACGTTCATTGATTTAAAGGTTGGTATGTAGCTGACCAACCATGCTGTAGAAAATGGTTCACTTTGCCAATGTCACCCCTGTTTCAGGGAAGGTCGGCAAGAGTTGCAGGGTGTATGTTCATTTGAGATTTGGGTTTTTATATTTTAAGTCCACATGCGGCATGTTTAAGCGCAAACTTATTACGTGTCTGCTTGTGAAAATGCATATAATGTGAATCCCCAATGTTACATATCTTTGTTACATAGCTTAGATAAGATTAGATTAGATTAGATAAACGCACATGTAGAAAAAATGGGTATTGTATTTTATACTGACTTAAATGTATTTTAAAGATATCAACAGTACATGATAGTTGGGGTGGTAATTTTACGAGGGTATGTTTGAAATAAAACTGGCTCGCATCGAATCCTGTCGAATCTAAATCTAAGCTGCAAAGATATATATCATTTAAGATTCATATTAAACGCATTCCTACAAGCAGACACGTAGTTCGTGCTAAGACATGCCGCATGTGGACCTACAATATAAAACCCCAATCTCAAATTAGCATAAGCCCTGTTACTCTTGCCGACCTTCCCTGAAACAGGAGTGACATTGGCAAAGTGAACCATTTTTTTTACAGTATGGGTGGTCAGCCTCATCCCAACCTATAAGTCAAATCTTCTTGACAAATACTTTGACACTCATATAAAAAAAAACGTCCTCGTTCACAAATTATTGGGTTAATAATAAATAAAATTAATACCTTTTTCCGGCCAAGAAAAAAATGGTAGCTGAATCATGTACGATCATCTTTACGAATTAAAATAAAAGTATGAATACTAGATATTGAAATTTATGTTAATTAAGCCGATTCCATACTAACTATTTCCAAGGATAGCATGAAGTATATAAACTTTGTAATTCGGTTACAATTTTAATAACATCGATATTTGAGATGTAACTTTATTTTGTGTGGGAAGGTAAGTTACTTGATAGTAAAACCCAAAAACTTTTGAAAGACGATGAAGTGATGAATCTTAAATTTTATGATCTAATCTAATCTAATCTAAGTTGCAAAGATATGTTACATTGGAGATTCACATTACATGCATTCTCACAACCAGACACGTACAAGTTCGCGCTTGCACATGCCTCATGTGAACCTACAACATAAAAACCAAATCTCAAATGGACATACACCCTGCAACTCTTGCCGTCCTTCCCTGAGACAGGGGTGACATTGGCAAAGTGAAACCATTTTTACAGCATGGGTGGTCAGCCGCATACCAACCTATAAGTCAAGGAACACACACACACGACATGATTGATGACACGATGATGATTAATAGCGAATTTGTGGAAACGTAAGTATAATGTAACTTGAGTTCGCAAAATACAGTACTTGTTCAAGAAATACTTACATTCGTATTCACAAACTACACTATGAACTGATTCGTAGCGTTTGATTGGTTGATACAAAATCCAGTACAAATCTGCTATGTATTGTTCATGTCTTATAAGTGAGTCGGCAAAAAAAAACTGGGGGAAAAATTGTGACATCCCCTGACCGGATCGCCAACTAATATTTTTTATTTTGTTTGCAAAGCTATTTCGATATTGTGAGAAAAAGGGACGGATGTATTGAAAGGAAGCAAGTGCGAGGGAGA
Organism: Agapetus fuscipes; assembly: GCA_951799405.1. Lineage (NCBI taxonomy): Eukaryota > Metazoa > Arthropoda > Insecta > Trichoptera > Glossosomatidae > Agapetus > Agapetus fuscipes. The sequence goes on along the minus strand of OX637340.1, from coordinate 2,703,538 downwards.
CAAAGAACATAGTGAGAAGTGCTCACGATAGGTTTGTTGTTTGCGTGCGTTCATAGTTTGTTGAAAGAAAGAACAATGAAGCAACATATACACTCAACAGCGATTAAACTTGCGTATGCATTAGTAAGAAATTTTTTCTTGCTTTGATTCAAACCCCCGCCTGGGGTTCTATCACTGCATACGGGAAAAAATAAAAAATAGGATTTTACTTAGAATTTATTATCATGAATTAGTACTGTACGAATAAACCACACTGCTGCGTCACTCCAACAACTGTCACAGACCCCTAGATTTTCTGAAATTTGGGTCTTAAAAATCTACTAAGGGACACTTCAAATTTGAGAGTTGTCGGTGAAATCGGGCATTAGTGTATCAAGAAGTAAGAAAGTTTTTTTCCTCCAATAGGGGAGGGTGGGTTGAAGGCGACTCACCTCCTCAGGTTCTCACTGGTTTTTTTTTTAAGCGAAAGAAAAAAATTCAATATCCAAGATGACGACTCCCGGTTGGCTCCAGCGTTTGGCAAAAATTCAAATAAAACCCCAGAAGTTGGCCAGTGTTGGCTGTGACAAACAACTTAGATAAATCAATCAAACCTCCCCCCACACTCGCGCCAAGGCTACCCTTCCTTCCGCCGAGATATAATATTATCCTTCAACGACCACGACCTAAAGTATATAAAACCTTACATTCAAGCACAACCATAATGTAAACCTAAAAATGTATTGAATCTAAAAAGCGTTTGCAGTGGACGATTCAGTTTTCATATATTTTTGCGGTTGGGGTGGTGTACCCTGAGTATAAAACATTTGCATAAGCTCCACTCGATTGCGTAAATAAAATAAAATGTATGAAATATACGGTGACACCCCTAGAGAGGGATTTATTTTTCATACATTTTTTGAATTTACACAATCGAGGGGAGTTTACACAATGCTATATTCTCGGGGTATAGAACCAATGTTTTTATTCATTCCACTTGGAGGGAGATATGAATTATTGTGTCTTGACACTGGTGGAGAGCGGCCGTTGTGGGAGAAATGTCAATTTCGCTGTAACTTATTGCGTGCCCCCATTCAAACTCATAATTTAGCCTTTTTTCATCTTTTTCAATACGCACTCACTCCAAAATTGAGAAGGTTAAATCAAGTTATTTATTGGTTCACAAGTAAACTTTTCCATTATGTAGATTTTCGGCAGTAACTTTGTGAAAGTCCATTTTAACAGATTTAAATAAAATTTCTTTGTTAAAGTTTACAGTGACACCTCTGCGGCACTACAGCAAGTGTCATAGACCCCTAGAGTTTGTAGAATCTAGGGAGTCTCACGCACAGGATTTCTTAATAAAAAAAAAGTGAGTTTTATTTATTAAGCTCCTTGACTGATAGGTTGGTACGAGGCTGACCACCCGTGCTGTAAAAATCGGTTCACTTTTGCCAATGCCACCCCGGTTCAGGGAACGGCGGCAGGAGTTGCAAGGTTTATGTCCATGTGAGATTTTCTTTATTTGTATGCACACATGCAGAATGTGTAGGCGCGAACCTACATGTGCCTGTCTGTAGGCATGCATTTCATATGAGCCTTAAATGTTAACATATCCTTGCAGCTTAGATTATAGATTATAGATAGAAACACGACCGGTTTCGGGACCGCAGAACATCCCATCTTCAGGTGTTAAATATAACAAAATATAGGATATATAGCAAAATATAGCAAGGATAGAAAGAAATGGCGGTTGATCTGTGATGTTGGCGGCTAGGGTTTGTTAAAGTGAATTTGGTTTTATGATTTAGTTTTTTATGTCCATGTATATATTGTTATTTTTATTCTTTGATTTTAAAAAATGTAATTTGTCATGTATGTTCCTTGACTTATAGGTTGTTATGCGGCTGACCACCCATAATATAAAAATTGGTTCACTTTGCCAATGTCACCCCTGTTTCAGGGAAGGACGGCAAGAGTTGCAAGGCTTATGTTCATTTGAGATTGGGTTTTTATATTGTAGGTCCACATGCGGCATGTGTTAGCGCGAAATTATACATATCTGCTTGTGGGAATGCATTTAGTATAAATCTTAAATGATATATATCTTTGCAGCTTAGATTAGATTAGATTAGATTAGTTCTATTTTGCACCTGAAGATGGGATGTTCTGCTGTCCCAAAACCGGTCGTATTTAATAAATAAAACTCACTGTGAACTTTAACAAATAAATTTTATTTAAATCTAGTAAACTATTCACTTATGACTGTCTACTCAATGTGTGCTACGTCCACAATGGAGTCAGGTTTACTTCAAAAATTCACTTCGTTTAACAATGGGCTCATATGGAAAATACGAGTATGTGATACTTGAACGGGCCGGAGGCAGAACAGAGAGTCATAACTTCAATACAATATTATGTAGGCAGTTTGGAAATACAGTAAAATAATACGTATTGCATTTAAAATAACTAATAACTGCATATGTACCACAATGCTGTAAAATAGAAACAAAAACCCTGATTCTCGGATTAATACTGTTATGTAAATAACAAATAGGTAGTTCCTCATAGGTTGGTATGCGGCTGACCACCCATGCTGTAAAAATGGTTCACTTTGCCAATGCCACCCCTGTCTCAGGGAAGGACGGCAAGAGTTGCAGGGTGTATGTCCATTTGAGATTTGGTTTTTATGTTGTAGGTTCACATGAGGCATGTGCAAGCGCGAACTTGTATGTGTCTGGTTGTGAGAATGCATGTAATGTGAATCTCCAATGTAACATATCTTTGCAACTTAGATTAGATTAGATTAGGTAGGTGTATTAGTTATAGCCGATGAGAGTTGGAGTAATTATTATAGGTACCTAGGAAAGAGACATTTAATTATGTACCTACTGAAAGCTTTATGCTCTGGAATGCTCCAGCAAAATTGACTTCTAGTAACTACTGTCTTTGGGAGTATATAAAGCGCAAGTTGCTTGCAAGTCAGTCAGTCCATATACGACGCTCTGCTTTTGAACAGGAAAGACATTGTAAGTGAAGATCAGCTGTGAAATAAATGTAAAGTGCTAAACCATAAACGTGAATTGTTAAAAATAAAATCAAATTATTTTCACTGTGTGAATACACAAACCCTACAAAATCTGTTAAAAATAAATGTAAATTGGTTAAATAAATCTAAGTGTAAAATAAATATCCATGAAAGAAGACCAGTTTTTTTAAATTTAAAGACTTTTTGAACCCTAAAAACATAACAATACATTATAATAAAAAATCCACTTTGTTAACATTGAGTTTAATGTACTTTAAACACTACAACTTTCGGGAGAAACAGTACCTCCCACCTATCTTCAAAATTTAGAAGAATAAACTTTCACAAAGTAACTGCCGAAAATCTAGATTTTTTATTTACTTTATGTCACGTCACAAAGCTGAGGGATATTTTGATTTTTGATTAAGCTGTGTCCTAATCAACCATTTTGGCAATAAACTTTTTTTGACTACCACCATTCTTTAGGAATGAACTAATCCTAATGAAGGATGAACTACACATTAAACTGTACCCTTAGTACGAGTTGCAAAACTTGAGTAATGTAAAGTTTATGGCAATTATTAAAGAGTGATTTCCCCTAAAATCTGCCGTTTTTGTTTGTTTGAACTTGATTTTATTCATCACTGTAACTCTTTTGCTAAGACCACAAAGTGTAAGAAACAAAAACGGCAGATTTTGGGAGAAATCACGCTTTAATATTTTCTGTAAACTTTACTTTTCTCAAGTTTTGCAACTCGTACTAAGGGTACAGGTAGCTTGAGTCGGCATTTAATAATTTATCGTCTATATTTAGATGTCAAATTAAAAAATAAAATTAAAGGAAAATTTTTAATTTAAGAAAACATTTTAGGAAAAATTCTACATTGCTGTCTTTGATTCTATACGATATATATGTGAGTTGGAGGACTACTAGAGGGTGAACAGCTCAATTGAAATTTAGTTCCCAAAAACAGAGTTATTGCCAGCTAGAGAAGATTCACGTCAGCGGCGTTCTCTACCAATATATTTATTATTGGATTTTCTCAATCGAGCGGAATTTTGAGAACAAATCATAATACAAGAAAATCTTGATATGTAGAACATATGTACTAGGAATATCCTCTACCTGTTCAGTATTCACCATTTGAAGTTTCAATAAAAAAACTCATAAGCTTACCGAATCACAAAAACAAGATTTATCGTTATTTATACCGGGAACATACTCTACTCGAAAGAGATCATGATATAGCATACGCGAGTACTTAACATTAATATTTTTTGTTGGATTTTTTTTTTCGTTCGTATATAAAGATTAAAATAATAAATTCAATAAAATATGTATAAATTTCAAGTCCTTACAAAAAATTCAATATGTTTTCTGGTGCTCGAAATAAAATCGCAATATTGCCTAGATATAAAGAAAAGCGGCACAAATGTACCTACACGGAAAATGCTGAATAGGCTGTAAGCTGTTAAAAGGAGTATCCTCTTGTAAAAAATATTGCGTTCTAGAAGTTCTGAGAATATCATATTCACAAAATACATAGCTTTTTGCGTAGAAAATATAAAAAAAAACATTGCTTTAGAATGTTAGATAATGTAGTAAGATGTAATATTTTATTTTTTTGTATAGTTGATGAAATGCGTAGTAATTAATATGAAGCTAGGGTTCGATGCCCGCAGAGGGTGTCAGAAATGATTTCCAGTCTCCGTGTTTTCTTTAAACCGGTGAGGTTAAGTAAACCTTCACGCGAAATGAAAACATGCCCCCTTTGGTAGATTCGTAAGGCTGCCCCGTCAATAAAAAGGTTCCACTCGCCACATGTATGAAAGTTAACCTAATCAGCCTTCACAAGAAATAAGTACCAGCCCCCCCGGAAGCTGGGAAATCCACACTTCAAATGAAATTTGGTTGGTGTGAGGCCGGCCCCCTTACCTGTAAAAATTAAAAGACCCCGAATCGCCACATGCGTCCCCTTCGGGGATAACGCAGGCAAAAAGATACACAATATGTGAAGCTTAGTTACGTTTTTTTTACAGCGGTCAGACACCACTGCATCTCAATCTCAAGCTCCGGTCATCTCAATCTCTGGTCTTCCCACTGTCCTGCGCCCCTCACATCTATGTGACTTTGGTCCTTAGCAAGCAACAACAAAATATTGTGCGTATTTTCATTAGCAACCCGGCCACGTGACTTCACCTTTTTATTTTTTATGAAACAGATTTGTGAAGAGCAATGCAATTCACCAACCTATTCTGCCTGGCCAGAAACAGGTATTAATATCATCAATTAATAATTCATTATTGTTTATATTCACGAATTATTAATTAATAATTACCCAATAACATCTGTTGAACCAGGGACAAAGTTATGGTCCAGTGACCCAAGCGGGGATCGAACCGAAGTTATTCTATTCCAAATAGGTACGCTAGAAAGATCGGTCACTTGCCCCCCCCGGCCATAACACCGATTATCTATGGACTTTGTTCCGAGCTCATTCTATACTCACTCACTTTCATTTGCAGAAATACAATTAAGTGAACGCTAGTAATTATCTCGCAAATCTGCGGGTACGAGACAGGTTCGTGATTCCGTGCTGGAGAGAGAAACTCGCTGAGCCGGTGCGTGCTCGGCCGATTAGCGCTATGGTCCAAGTTCGCGTAAAATGGCGAGTCCGCAAAACCAGCTAAGTCAATACGCGCCAACACCTAAATCAATACAGATTTACGTTACGTCATCGACGCGTAAAACTAGAGGGACACTGCTTTTTTATCGAGAAATAAAAGAAGGAGGATATAATTGCTATTCGGAGAAAAAATATACTTAAACTTTTTTTACATAAGACATGTCAAACTAGTGATATTGCAGGACAAATAATATTTTTGTACAGTCTTGGGGCTGGAAGTCTCAACACCACGTTAATTCTTACCTATCGAATATCGGTAATGTTTGTATGAAGACCTGTCAATCCAAGATGGCCGCAAGTGATCAGCTGATTAGTCTTGATATAAATATTACCGATATTCGGTAGGTAAGAATTACCGTGGTGATGAGACTTCCTGCCCAGGTCAATATTTTCCATCACCAAGTTCACTAGTAAACACGTGTAATTTTTCGTTTACACATGATGCACAAAATTTTGAGTACATTTTGATAAGTCTTTTTTTCGTAGAGGGCAATGATACAGTATTTTTATCTTGTTTTACTGTTAACTCACAAGATAATCAATTATACTTATCTGCTGGTATTTCCCATATTGAAAGCGAAGATAAGAAGTTGACAGAATGAGGCGAAGAAAGTTTAATGATTTAATCTGATAACCTCAATTTAGGTTCAGTTTTTTTTTTTTTTTTTTTTTAATTTGTGAAGAGGAATTCAATTCACCAACCTATTTTGCCTGTCCAATTGTCTTCATGCGAAAGCAGAAGCTTGTGTGCATGCAACGATATCTGAACCAGGGTCAATGTTATGGTCAAAGGGGCCAGCCGTGGCTCGAACCAACGTTATCTGAACCAAATACGCTAGCTGAACAAGCGTCTTGACCGCCGTGGCCATAGCACCGACGAGCAGTTCTTAATTATATAATCTACGTTGCATTTCAAATTCTTATAAAATGTATACACACAAACAGACACGTTAAATAAGTGTTTTAGGCTTACACGGCCGGCTGATGATGCTGGAGTGATGTTTTCCGGGATATGTTGCCGTGGTCTGTGGGAGCTGGAGCTTCCGGACGTTTCGCCCATGTCTAAGATGGCTCCAGCTTCCATAGACCACGGCAACCAATCTCGGAAAACATCACTCCAGCAAGACACGTTAATGTTTGCGCTTACAAATGCTGCCTATGTAGGTTATAAATTAAAAACCATCGACGACTCTGAACATACACCCTGCAACTTTTGCCGATCTTCCCTGACACATGGGTGACATTGGCAAAGTGAACCATTTTTTCAGTATGGGTGGTCAGCCTCATACCAACCTATAAGTCAAGGAATACGTTTTATATTTGAATGATTAATTATCAATTACCATGTATGAATAAAATGGCATCAAATCGTACGGGTGTAATTTGAAAATACGGTGCCATATTTTCAGATTAAAATATTTGAAGTTCACAATACACTTTTAGAGGGTCATAAATTAAAAATCAAATCAATAAATAAGCCCATATCAAAAGTCTTCCGCTATAATTCTACTCTAGTATCAAGGACACTATGTTGGATTTATAAAAAAAATATATATGTAGACACCTTCATTTGTATATACAGTAGAACCTCGATTTTCCGAGTCCGCTTTATCCGGATTGTGCGGGATCTATAATCTATAATCTATCTATAATCTAAGTTGCAAGGATATATTCATTCAAAGCTCTCAGATGTATGCCCACAAACAAACACGTGTAGTTCGCGCTTACAAATGCTGATTGTGTACTTACAAATAAAATCCAAATCTCAAATGAACATAAGCCCTGCAACTCTTGCCGACATTCCCTGAAACAGGGGTGACATTGGCAATTATGAGGATGAGGAAGAATTAAAGTAACGATGAAAAAATAATTATAATTGACAGTTTTTCATTCTGAAATTTTATCTGTTTATATATTTTTTTTTTCAATTGTCGTTTTTTATAGATGTTTTGTAGATTTTGGTCTTCATGTGCTTGTTAGCTTTATATAGCTTATATAGCTGTTATGTTCCCTAATGTTACATATCTTTGCAACTTAGATTAGAATAGATAAGATTACATGTAAATAATTGTTTATACTCCTTGACTTATAGGTTGGTATGAGGCTGACCACCCATACCGTAAAAAAATTATTCACTTAGCCAAATGACACTCCTGTTGCAGGATAGGTCGGCAAGAGTTGCACGGCTAGTGTTAATTTGAGATTGGGTTTTTATATTGTTTTGCCGACCTCCCCTGAAACTGAGGTGACATTGGCAAATGAAGCATTTGGTATTGGTGGTCAGCCTCATACCAACCTTAAAGTCAAGGAATACTTGTAAAAAGGACTACAACAATCGCCACCTCACCAACACTCTACGACCTCTACGGCACTTCAATAAGTGTCATAGAATCCCAGATTATTTGAAATACATATAATGTCTTCCGGACAAGGTTCCGCCAAAATTTGTCGGTGTTATGGCTGAGGGGGCCGAGTGGGCCGATCGTTTTAGCGTGTTTGGAATGGAATAACGTTAGTTCGATCCCCGCTTGGGTTCATTTGACCATAACTTTGACCCTGGTTCAACAGACGTTATTAGTATTTTTTTTTTTAAGAAATCCTGTGCGGGCGACTTCCTAGATTCTATGGACTCTAGGGGTATATATCGCTTGTTGTATGTAGTGCCGCAGAGGTGTACGAGCTTGGTCGTCGCTACAAAGCGCCAATACTCAAGCAAGACCCAGTTGCTGTAAGGCTTGATGGACCTTTGGTGACCGGTCATTGGTATATTTTTTGTGCTCCGCCGGGATTCGAACCCATAACCTTTCCATTCAGAGTCCGCAGTGTTACCACTGAGCTACGGACCGGTATTGGGTAATTATTAATTAATAATTCATTAAATATAAACAATAATGAATTATTAATTGATGATACCTGTTTCTGGCCAGGCAGAATAGGTTGGTGAATTGCATTCCTCTTCACAAATCTATTTAAAATAATAATAATAATAAAACATAAAGATTTAATTAAAGTCCGTTTTATCCGATGTAGGCTCAATTCACTATTGCTCGGATAATCGAGTTTCATATAACATATGTACATGCATAAAATATAGTGTAGGTACCAAAATGCTAAACGAATAAGGAAAATTTCTCAAATAACCATAAATTAAGTTTTTTCTTAGGTGACGTCTTTTAAAATTGCATATATTGCATAGCTGGTGATAATTTATTCATTTCTGTATGTGTTTTTTTATCCTAGATTTCAAATCTGAACGAGCAGGTTTTTTGATAGCACCCATTAATATTAATGTAAGTTTTAAGGTCAACCTTATTTGAATACATTAGATTGGATTTAAATGCGTTAAGTACTCGTGAAAGCAGTTCTAATTGATATTAACTATTTTTAGATTAATAAAACCAAATGCGTTTATTTAAGGGTTTCTCGAGTTTTTCAAATTTTTGTAAAATTTTAAATTAGAATTTAGAATTTGATTTTAATGTTTATCCATATTATTATTGTTTATTTGTAAAATGTAATTTCTTGTGTTTAAAATGTTCCTTGACTTATATGTTGGTATGAGGCTGACATGGGTATGCTGTAGAAATGGTTCACCCCTGTTTCAGGGATGGTCGCAAGAGTTGCAGGGTGAACATGCTCATTTGAGATTTGGTTTTTATGTTTTAGGTTCACATGAGGCACAAACCCGTACGTGTTTGCTTGTGATAATGTATGTAATGTGGATCCCCAATGATACACATCTTTGCAACTTAGATTAAATATGATGATGATGATGATGATTGAAATAAAACATGTCACTCTTTTTTCCAGACGCCTAGGAATCCATGATTAAACGCACTAATCGTAAAAACAGTTAATGTACTTTTGTATGCATATTATGTCTCCATTCAAGTGTGCAAAAAACGATAAAAAGTACACCGTAATCAAGCATTTCCCTGAGAACGAGTTGCAAAACTTGAGTAAAGTAAAGTTTACGAAAAGTATTAAAGAGTGGTTTTTCCCAAAATCTGCCATTTTTGTTTGTTTGAACTTGATTTTCTTCATCACTGTAACTCTTTTGCTAAGTCCATAAAGTGTAAGAAACAAAAACGACAGATTTTGGGGAAAATCACTCTTTAATACTTTCCGTAAACTTTACTTTACTGAAGTTTTGCAACTCGTACTAAGGGTACTGATAACAAGTACTGGAAGTCGAACCTTTAGAAAGAGAAGGAAACAATGATCGTGGCACGCTTCAAGCGGTAAAGAGAACGTCCGAAATTTGGTGTGCACAGATTTTGAGTACGTACGCCGCGTCGTATCGTCATGTGACTGGCGAGCTGTTTGAATTATTTATTAAGTAATGATTATTAATTACGGATTGCGGACAAAGTGGCGACCCTGCTAGCCATGAGAGCAAATGCCTGAAATCACACTCGCCAACAGCTAGATACACAGATCACACCAAGACAGTAAAAGTAGCACGATGGGAAAACGAAGTGTGCTATATAACGCAAAACGCAACCAAGCTACACATACAGTGTAACTTCTTGACTTTGGTTATCCGCGAAGGATTTTGCATGTGGCGAGTGGAACCTTACGCCAAGCACTTCAATTGAAATGGGTGTTTTCCAGCTCCCGAGAGAGGTTTTCTTGTGAAGGCTAAGTACACTTTTTTTTATTTTGGGTTTTTGAAATGAGCACTAAATCTAAATCTAAGCTGCAAAGATACATGCCATTTAATATTCATATTAAGCGCATTCCCACAAGCAGACATGTACAAGTTCGCGCTAACACATGCCGCATGCGGACCTACAATATAAAAATCCAATCTCAAATGAGCATAAGCCCTGCAACTCTTGCCAACCTTCCCTGAAACAGGGGTGACATTGGCAAAGTGAACCATTTTTTTACAGTATGAGTGGTCAGCCGCATACCAATCTATAAGTCAAGGAATACTACTCGTATGTAAAAATAAAACACAAAGTTTTTCTTCACGAGTTGATTTATTTCCTCGAGCGCTTTCGATGCTATCCCTTCATTCTAGAGGCAAACAAAATGAATCTTCGCAAACTCAATACACACACCCTTCAACTTTTAAATACATATATGTACCTGGGTACTAAAGCTTCGAGGTTTAATTTTTCTTCTGGTTCATGTCTGGATTCTCTAATCAACTAAACACTTATTACTTACCACGTCTGTATCAGTTGTATGTGTAATAAAATATTAGATACATTCTGCATAATATTACAATAATAGTAATATAATTTCGATGATTATACTTCAAGACTTAGTATTTACCAAGTTCCTACTAATCAGAGAACTACGTCGTTGTGGAGGAAAATTATAATTTAATGCAAATTAGGTGTTAATTAATTTTGTTCACCATATAACTAAGTATCACAATAGCAAAATTTTATTGTTACGAACGTTAGAGTTCGTGGGGTTTGCTTGTGTGTGTGTGTGTCCGCTTTTAGTGTAATCATTAAATAGATGATAGTAGACTGGTCTGGTACAATCCACTATAGAATAATCTAGAACAAGCAAGAATCGTCCCTTTTGTACTTATGTATTTGAGCCGAACTCGTATGGAACACAGGTCGATTGAAGCACTGAGCCGTGAAGTCGATAAGCTAAGAGCTAGAAATCAATACATTGTAAACCGACATTGTGTAAAATAAATAAATTACAGTTTGATTAAAATAACACAAATAAAATCATAATAATATCTTAGTTAGCTTCTTGAAATGAACCGCTTCCTCAAAAATACATTCATACATTTAAAAAATTTAAGATTTTTAGAGAAAAGAAAAACTTAAGTCTAGAGAAGAAAATCATGGATTAACAAAATTGGCAGGGGTTGATGAAGGTTACCAGGGCTGGAAGTCTCATCACCACGGTAATTCTTACCTTCCGAATATCGGTAATATTTGTATTAAGACTAATCAGCTGTTAACTTGCAGCCATCTTGGATTGACAGATCTATTACCGATATTCGATAGGTAAGAATTACCGTGGTGATGAGACTTCCAGCCCAGGATCCGCAACAGGTTGTCGTAGTTGTTGTTAATACAAATTGATAATGAAGATGGGGTCAAGGAAAAATAAATTTAAAATATTTACGGTGCAAGTTTGGTAGCCTCTGATACAAAGCTATGCAGTGGGGTAGGTAATGGAAGAGTCGGCCACGTTGTTTTTCTCCTACTGCGCACATTTCGACTACGCAAAAATAATTGCTAGTTTTCGTAATTATTTTTGCACATGGTACACAAAAAGTTTCAGATATTATAAAGCCGTTTATCGTAATAACGCTTTTTGTTGTTTTTTTTTTTTTGCTTCTTACCACGTGACTTATTTTAAATTGCAATAATTTTAAATAAAGGACAGTCTGACATGTGGACATGGAGGAAAATGTCCAAGACATCATGGGTCGAAAAGAAGTCCAACGAAAAGTTGTTGCGGGACGTAGAAGAAAGAAGAGAGCTGATAAATCATATTTAAAAGAGGAAAGCCAAGCTAATAGGGCACTCAATCAGACATAGCACCTTTCTTAGCAACATCTTTGAAGGCCAAATCTTAGGACAACGAACAAGAGGTCGCCCAAGAACTTCATACTTCAAGGATTTGAAGCGGTTCATGGATGTCTCCTCCTATTCGCATCTCAAGAGGATGGCAGCAGACAGAGACAGATGGCTGATACAACAAGGCACTGCCTTTAGAAGATGATGATGAACTGGTCTGAATGAAGCCTGACAGTTTGTCATATAAGAAAGAATAAAGCCCTAAAAGTTAAGCCCTAATAAAAACGAAGAAAAAGACGTTTTCTGTGTCGTCTGTCACTTTTGTATGTAACCTCTCTCTCTGTTGTACCGACCTCCGACCGAGCAGGTTGTGGACTTTGATTTCTGCGAGTTGTAGTCCTCTCCGGTGTCCCTCCTTTATCCTGATTCCCAATCCCCGTCCGGATTCCTACCATTTTGGTCCTTCGAGCCGGATGAAGAGTGTCAAAGTACGGAAACGGTCTTACTGGAGACATGTACTAAGAGAAGAAAAGTACGCAATGTTGCACCTGAACCTTGAAGGGAAAAAAGAGTCGACGAGGTGTTGGGAGGCGAAGAGAAGAACAAGAAAGAAAGGCTGAAGAAGATACGGAAATGGATGGAATTGTAGAGGATTTGATTTAAGTTGCTTAGGACTGAGAGGCCTTTTCTCAAATGATAAGTTATCATGAGGAGGACCTGACAGGACATTATGTAGGAGAATAACTTTTAATGCCGCATCTGATTCGGGACTTGTTCTTTGGCCAAAATGCCCTACAAACTTAAATTTTATTATGTAAGCTTAGACGTAGAAGGACGTGTATTTTTCCTCATTACTGCTCCCAATTTATTTCAAATAATTTTCTATTTTTGATAGTTGGTTCCTTTATTGGCCTTCTTCGATGGCCCTACAGCTCATATCTCCCCTTGGCCTCAATCAGCCTTCACACTTACCCCTCCTGACAATCGCTGCGGCTTTCCAGTCTGTCACCTGCAGTATTTGGTTAGCGTCCTTCTTCAACTCATCATCCCATCTCAGCTTAGGTCTGCCGCCTCTATTGGTATACAGCATTTAGTTTTGATGATGCTTTTTAATTTGACTTCTAGAATATCGTAGTTTAGATTACACGTGTAATAAGTACCTTCATACAAAATTGTATCTTAAGTCTAAAAATAAACCAAACTGATTACGTTCTTAATTGAATTAGTCACAAATTTACACGCAATGTGTTCACTTGTAATAAACATGTCTAATGGAGATGTTTTTAACCGATCTCACACATTTATTCATATTTACTGTCCTAATTGATGAGTGTACTTAGAGAGTTAGAACTTAGAATGTACGTATATGTGCAAAAAAAAACATAAGTGCGGAAGGACATTGAAAAACAGTATAAAGCCTTATTATCATTGGCGGCTACGAACCTTTGATTCTTGTATTTTCATTGCTACACGATACTATAGTCTATAATCTAAGTTGCAAGGATATATGTTGACATTTTAAAGAAGGCACATGCAAGTTCACGCTTACACATGCTGCATGTAAAATGAAAGAAACGTCATATGAATATTAACCTTGCAACTCCTTTCCTTGAACCCGGGGTGGCTTTGGAAAATGTGAACCAAGTTTTTACAGCATGAGAGTCAGTCTCACACCAGTAACAACCTCATACCAACCATAGCGTACAGCTTCGTACTTTATATCCATCTATAATCTAAGTTGCAAGGATATATTAACATTCAAAGCTCTGTCAAATGCATGCCCACAAACACGTGTAAATTCGCGCTTACAAATGCTGAATGTATACAATGTCTAATATTCAGTAACTGTGACACAATTCAGTGGGATTAGTAAAAGCCTTTTCAGAGTTGCCTCACTTCTCTTTTCTATCATTGCATCCTTATTTTTATTCATCTATATCCATTCCGCATCAACATTCATATCCACAATTTTACAAATAAATTTCCTCATTTTGCGTCCGGTCCATCTGTGTGTTTATTTGGTGGGCTATTTTATACCACACACTTCACTTTCATAACAAAAATATTGTTGGGCTAGACGTTCGTGCTTCGTGGACAATTTATCCCAAAGTCTGTACGACGTTTGATGGCTCCGGGCCAGGTGATTCCGACAAGCGGATAAAATTTACATATACGCAATTTTTGTGTAAATATATATGCAAAGTTAAACGTTTACAAGAGGAACTGTTTCAGTTTTGATACATATTTTGGATAACGCTACGGTTGAGTTTAAACATAATGTTTTATACCACACGTGTGCTAGTGTACGAACCAATGGTACGAACAATACATAAATTATAAAATGTACGAACGTCGCTCGGTTCGGAGTTTTATACCGACCGGTCGCAGTCGCCGGAACGACCTTGTGGTGACGTCACCTAACCAGTGTTGAACGATGTAGAAACAAGTGGATTTATAATATACATCTAACATCAAATGAATAGTATTATATTATTATCTACTGGTGGTGAGTACTAGACGCCAGTGCTGGCGACTAGCCACTCTCTAAAAATCTATCTCTATTCGAGTCGCGTGAGTGAAAAGTATCACACACAAAACTGAGCCAAATTTTAAAATAATTATTTCATTCAGATAGTATGGCAAGTGAGAAGTAAATGGATCATTTTGATAGGAAAAAAATATAAAGTTGTACAGGGAAAACTATGATGGATTGAGTTTGAAATGGATGGTTCGATAGTTCAGTTGGTAGAGTGCTTGCATTCCATGCCGAGTGCCTCCGGGTTCGAATGCCCCGAGGGTGTCAGAAATGATTTCGCGTTTCGGTGTTTATTTCAAACCCAAAATAAAAACCCGGGCAAAGTTTACTCAGCATTCTTAAGACATGAGTACAAGGGAGCTTCGGGAGTTCAGGAGCTGGGAAACCCCCACTTCAACTGAAGTGGTTGGCGAAATGCCGGCCCCCCTTCCGGCTTACTGAAAACTTCAAAATATTGCCGCCTAAGAAGGCATCCTCGGTGTGAAGTAATATTGAAAGAAAAAAAACTTAATTAAAAATGAAAAGAATGAAAAAAATGCAAACACCTCTGCGGCACTACAACAAGTGTCATACCCTAGACCCCTAGAGTCTCTAGAATCTAGGGAGTCTCCCGCACAGAATTTCTTAAAAAAAAAAAAAATAATCGACAGTCTTTTCAAGCATTCTCATGTAAGTGGTTCTCGGAAAAATCATAAAAATTGAGTGTAAATTTTTCGCGTGGAAGTAAAAAATTCACTGCTGAAATATTTTCCCGAAGAAGGCACAACAGGTGTTTTCACAGCGCGTCACACTGCAAACACACTTCACAATAAAGAAACACAGAGTGTGTATACAGAGCAGCAGTGTATTAAAGTCACATTGTGTGTATATTTTAGATAAATAAAGCAATGAAGAGCTGTTAAAGAAATTCATGTAAAACATGTGTTTAAACATGAGAAGAGGCACGGCCGACATCTTTTGGATGGATTTCTTTGCAATTTTAGTTTTTTTACAATGTGCTAATTAAGTTTGTAGTAAATATATTAATTAACAATATTCTCCAAATGAAAAACTTGAAAAATGAGAAAAGTTCAATTTAAGTTTTGAAATCTAAGTAAGATTCTTTTATTAATATAATTATTTATTTTACTTTGCGTTCTTTTAATTAAATTCCGATTTAATTTTTTTCACCAGATTATTTTTCACACGCTCTTTTCACTCTCTGCATAATGTGGTGTTCGCGTTACAATGATCTAAGCGACTCTGGCTCCCCCACAGAACCTTTGCTCGTGGAATTTGAACAGGAAAGATGATTAGCATCAACTGATTTACGTATATGCTACCAAATTTTTGATTTGATGTGAAAAATCACACTTCATTTTTATTTTTGTCTGATTGGAGTTTGGTGCAACAGACTCTTATGATAATGTCATGTAAATGACAAGTGCTATAAATGTTAGGTAGGTAGGAAGATGTGGTATAGCCGTGTAGTATAGTTGAAGTATTTATTATAGGTATCTAGGTCAAGATGTATTTCATATTCATAATCATTATGTACTCGAAGCTTTTGGAGCGTTCGAGAAGGTTCCAGCAAATTGACTTCTAGCAACTACTGTCTTTAGGAGCATATAAGGCGCAAGTCGCCTGCAGGTGAGTCAGTCGATATACGTCGCTCTGCTTTTGAACAAGAAAGAGATGGTAAGTGAAGACCAACTGTGAAGTAAATGGTTAATTGCTAAACCATAAATGTGAATTGTTAAAAATAAATTGTTAAATAAATCTAAGTATAAACTAGATATCCATGAAAGAAGACCAGTTTTGTAATTTGAAGATTTTTGAACCCTAAAAACACAACAATAACCTTAAAATAAAAATACATTACCGAAAAAAGTGGGACTAAAAGAATGAAAAATTTTCATGCTAAATTCGCAGCTTGGATACGGATACGGTTATAAAGTGGATACGTTTCCTAAACAATTGACCGGAACACTGAATGGGGTGAGACGGTCGCATGAAAGCTGTAAAATTCCCATAAAGCACACAACATAAATTACGCTCGACTCGTAAAAATTTACATGAAATCTGCCAGCGAGCAGAATAACGACTAAATAAGGCGTACTTGCGGTTAACTTATATCACTAATTTTCGTAAATTTGTCTCCAAAATGAGCTTTCCAGATGCGCTACTAAATTCCTTACGACCTCAAGGCGACGAGATAGCGATTCTATAATATCTATAATCTATAATCTAAGTTGCAAGGATATATTCATTTAAAGCTCTCAGATGTATGCCCACAAACCAACAAGTGTAGTTCGCGCTTACAAATGCTGAATGTGTACTTACAAATAAAATCCAAACCTCAAATGAACATAAGCCCCACAACTTTTGCCGACCTTCCCTGAAACAGGGGTGACATTGGCAAAGTGAACCATTTTTTACAGTATGGGTGGTCAGCCTCATACCAACCTATAAGTCAAGGAATATGAATAATAAATTACATTTAAATATAAAAAAGAACAAAACCTTACAAAGAAATCTATACAAAAAAAGTCAAAAATTTCCTATGCAAAAAATGTAGCAAATGAATACACCAACATTAGAAATCAACATTGCAGATTAGCCGCCACTTCTTCCTGTCCTTGCATACTTCTTTCATTTCATCCAGAGTCATAACCTTTTTCATACAAGTCCTCCTTTTATTATGACTCTGGATATCCCAGTCATTCGCTATTTCAGAGATTTGATCCTTCCATACTTTTCTCGGTCTTCCTCTACCACGACATCCATCTATTCTAGCAACATATACTTTCTTCGTCAATCTTTCATCACTCATTCTCTCCAAATGCCCGAACCATCTTAACATACTTCTTTTAATCTTCACTTTCACACTTTCCCTTACACCACATTCTTCTCTTACAAAATCATTTCTCACCCTGTCACTTCGTTTTTTCCCAATCATACTTCTTAGATAGTCCATTTCTACTGTATGGACTTTACTAATTTCCCTTTCACTCACCGTCCAGGCTTCACTTCCATACATCAAGGTTGGCACTAGTATACCACCGTGCACCGCCAATCTAACATTTTTTGAGAGATTTTGGTTCCTGGCGATGCAAGCGGTCGCACCCAGTACACACCTGCCTTTCATTATTCTTCTTTCAAATTCACCGGCCATTCTTCCATCTTTTTCAAACTTACTTCCCAAATATACAAACTCATTTACGACATCAACATTCATTCCATTAATTTTAAATTCATAATTCATATTTTCATCATCTCTTTCAAAAATCAAAACTTTCGTCTTTCTTGCATTCAACTTCAAATTATTACCTTTCAAAGCTTCGTTCAATCTAGAGAGCATCATTTGCAATTCCACTGCTGAATCAGATACAAGGACTGCATCATCCGCATACAGTAGAACGCTTACTTTGCTCTCTCCTATCATTAATCCACAATCATCAAGTCTAGCATCTCGAACACACTTGTCCATGACTATGTTAAATAGCCATGGGCTCATCACACATCCTTGCCTTACACCCTTAAAAACTTCAAACCATTCACTATACTCACCATCAATACGAATGCAAGCCATACTATTCTCATAGTTCGCATGCACCGCATTGAGTAGAGCTCCATTCACTCCGTATGCTTTCAAAACATCCCACAACATACCTCTGTCCACTGAGTCAAAAGCCTTTTCCAGATCCACAAAGGCCGTGAATAGTTTCCCCCTCACCGACAATTGTTTTTCAACAAGTTGTCGTAGAGAGAAAATCTGATCAACACAGCCTCTACCGGCCATAAAGCCGGACTGTATATCGGAAACCCTTTTGCTAGTAGTCAGAATCACATTTTTTATAATCACCTTACAGAAGACTTTTCCTGGTATACTGAGTAGACTGATTGGTCTGAAGTTCTGACAGTCTTTTTTGTCCCCTTTACCTTTGTAAATGGGAACAATGACTGCCTTCCTCCAATCCATCGGTACCACTCCTGCATTCACACAAAGCTTACATAATTCAAACATCCAATCTATCACACATTCACCTCCTGCTTTCAACATTTCACCATTTATACCATCAAACCCAGCAGACTTCCCATTCTTCAGACGTGAAATAGACACTTTCATTTCTTCTTTCAAAATCTTCAATTCATTCTCTTCATCTGTCTGTTCATAAATTCTTCTTTCACCCTGGCCAAAAATTTCTTGAAAATAGTTCTTCCATCTCTTGCATACTTCTTCATTCTCCCATACCATCTCACCGGCAGCACTTTTGACTCCCGGAGTGGTCAATGCAGAAGATTTATTTCTATCCGCATTGATCCACCTCCAAAATTCCTTCTTACTGTCGGTGAAACTTTTGTTAATCCTTTCATCAATCTTTCTTTGTTCATTCATCTTGCTTTCATAAATTATAGTCTTTGCCATTCTCTTAGCTATCTTATATTCGTCTTCTAGCTTTCTATCATTTCTATCATTCAGCCAATTTTCATAACACTTCTCGTGTCCTAAAATAAGGTGCACTGTAGTTTTTTTTATCTATGTAGTTGTTTCGCAAGCGCTAAGAAGCTCCGATTTGGATTGATTTCTAAAGTGTAAGGAATTTAGCAGAATAGCACTTAATTCAGGTCCGCATAAAGCCCATCTGCGGCCCTGATGCGAGGAAAGACATGGGACCCCCCCATACTAAATGCATGCCCTAAGACAGGCACATGTAGGTTCGCGTCTACACAATACACATTCTGCATGTGTGCACACAAATAAACAATACCTCACATGAACATGAACCTTGAAACTCCTGCCGCTTTTCCCTGAAACCGGGGTCGTATTGGCAAAAGTGAACAAATTTTTACAGCACGGGGGGTCAGCCTCATACCAACCTATCAGTCAAGGAGCCAAAGAGAATGCCAAAATTACTTGACAGTTTGCCTTTGAGTATTGCTTAGATCGAATACTATGGTATTGAAAATGAAAAACATTTCGAGGAAGTATTTTTTATGTAGGTACTTAAAATTTAAAATTTACGAAACTACCGAATAAAATGACTCATCCATTTTTCGGAAATGATTGCTACCGGCTACCAGAAATCAATACTTATACACACCTATAAAAATAAGTGGACGTACTAGTTGATTTTCCAAGATAAACTAATTACTGCGTAGATTCCAATTCATACATTACATTAAAAAAAACGTCAGTGAATTTCTAAGAGAAGGCGAATCATCTGTATCCCAAATATGTATATACACTCTACGTGTAAACTCAATCATGGCGTTTTCACAAAAATACACGGAAGAAAATAACGTTAAAGAGAGGCGCTGTTTTAGTTGCTATTTATTTTCGGCAAACGCTTATAGTTGAGATTGAACGTAATTCTTTATACTTGGGATCGGTGCACGAGGAATTTAGAATATTCTATACCGGTACAAAAAACCGGCTGACCGAAAAATCAGTGTGGTACTTTCAGTATACAGGTAGATACGTACAATCCGTCTACATGCAAACCTGTCTGCTCGATAATATTAGTACTGTGTTAGGATTTTTTGCTCGAGGTGGGTTTTACCTAGCGTACCGGCGATTCGTCCCCATTCTGCGACGTTGAAATCTCCGGTACAACGCTGTCCAGTAAATCAAATTGGCAGCGTTTTCTTAGAATATTCTGATAAGACTGTTCTTTAGAAATGTGGTGTTCTTGGAGATTTATATATACAAATTTTTAAGTGTGTTATTGATAAAGATTATAAGTTGGTAATCTAAGCAAAGTTTCTACAAAATATTTATTTCTTTATGTAAAGTTATTTATATTTTTTCTTTGAAGCTGTTTTAATCAGATATCGATCTAATCCTTTTCAACAATTAGGGCCTTTGGCATCAAACTTCAATCAGACAACAATCAAAATTAAGCGTGATTTCTCCCATCAAATCAAAATTAGGTTGCATTTACGTAAATCAGCTGATGTACATCATCTTTCCTGTTCAAATTCCATCTAATTATTACCCACTTCCGAGAAATATTTAACCGAGGTTCTTACCAAAATTAAGCAATCAAATTAGATGTGTGAATCAAAAAATGATTGAACGTTGGTGCAACAAGCCCTTATACTCGTAATTTACCCTCGCGGGCACACAATACAATTTGAAATAGTGAGATATGTGAGAATTAGTTCATCCTAAATGATCGTGTAGAAATCACACCTCGTGACGAAGTTTTTTCTTCCTCCTCTTATGTTAGATCTATTGATCAGTCTCTGCAGTCTCCTCCTATGACCCTGAAGACCAGCTGCCCCTCCACCTCTTAAAGGGTCTGCGTGGTGGCCGCTGACCAATTGGCAGTTCCTTTGCAGCAACATTTAGTATCCGATCTGCATCCATTCTGAACTCGTGGTCTCGCCAGAAGCGTCTTCTCTTCCTACTCCTCCGGACAACATCCAGTGTTGAGCTATCTATTGATCAGTCTCTGCAGTCTCCTCCTATGACCCTGAAGACCAGCTGCCCCTCCACCTCTTAAAGGGTCTGCGTGGTGGCCGCTGACCAATTGGCAGTTCCTTTGCAGCAAAATTTAGTATCCGATCTGCATCCATTCTGAACTCGTAGTCTCGCCAGAAGCGTCTTCTCTTCCTACTCCTCCGGACAGCATCCAGTGTCTTACAGGTTTTCGGATTTCTGTGTTCCTCATTCTGTTCCAGGGTGGCATTCCAGCAATGGCTCAGAGTTTTCCCTTCTAACTTGTTCGCGTTATGTTTTGGCATGCGTTTCTTCTTCCACAAAGATTTTCAGGCAACGAAAAACGTAATTAATTTCACAGATGATTTTGATATGTACATAAAGATAGTTCAAGTTTGAACAGGATTTTTTGCATCTCGGTCCATTCTGCAAAAAGACCGTGGAGGCGGGAAACAGCGAAGCCGACCATCGAGTTTTTTTACTCCGCCCGTGTCAATCACCCATGTTAGTTATGGGTGCGCTGTGTCACCTTCAATACCCAAATGTATAAATTTACGTGTAAACTCCACCATCGCGTTCAGCCAAAAATCTTAAACGCTCACAAGAGGCGCAATTCTCGTTTGATGTATTTGTAGTAAACGCTTTGGTTGAGTTTAATTGGAATTTTTAAGAGTTGGGGTACAGAGGCGAGAAGAGGTCTAGATCAATGACAGGGATGCATCATTATGTGTAGACTCGGTCTCCTCTCATAATTTAAAAATCATTAACGGGTCGGGGTTTATTTCTCGCTAATAAATGGCCGATGCGACCACATGCTGATAGGCAACATAAAGAATAGAGTGCTAAATTGCACATTTGTATTTTTTTTTACACTGAATCAAAGATAGTCGGAGTTAAATATATTGTTACGAACTTGGAGTACCTGCGTGCGCCTGTACAGGTACAATAGTGTGTGTAGAACAGTCCAGTATGATCCATGATGGTAGTAGTAAGGTACATACCGGCGTATAACGGCGGTCTGGTATGAGCGAGAGATCGAATGATCTGGAATATGCAAGAAAGATTTATTTTGTACCTATATATAGGGACTGCAATGGTGCGAAAAGTGGAAAAGTCACTTCAAGCATTTTGCCGTGAAGACCCATAAGCAGGGATTATCAATTGCTGTAAATTGTGAAACAAAATCGTTAAAAATAAAGTCTCTTAAATAAATAATTGTAGTTTAATGAAACATTTTTATTTATTTATCTTAAAAAAAAAAAATTATGGTTTGTGTATTAACACTGTGAAAATTCATATAAATTGATTTTTTCCTACTAACACTTACTTAACTTAATACTACATTAGGCCTCACTTGCGCTTAGAATAGTTTTCATTTGTTCGTACATATGTTGAATAAATAAGCATGCTAAGCGCTAGTGAAGCCTAAGGGGAGTGTTTGAAGTGTTTATGAATACGGGGGTAAGTGATAATAGTATGATAAAACATTTTACGTATTTTGTAACTCTAAATGAAAGAAAACGATGGTTTTTATATAAAGGATAATTGACACACAAAAAATTGAAAGCGTATTGATTTGTGAGAATATTTTTTCATGGGACTATCATTAGAATTAAGTCTTAATGGACATATCAGATAAGACGTTTATTTTTGTGTGATAATACATAATGATCGATTTTCAATGTATAGTACCGGTCAATGTATAGTACCGGTCAATGTATAGTACCGGTCAATGTATAGTACCGGGCAATTTATAGTACCGGTCAATGTATAGTACCGGTCAATGTATAGTACCGGTCAATTTATAGTACCGGTCAATGTATAGTACCGGTCAATGTATAGTACCGGTCAATGTATAGTACCGGTCAATGTATAGTACCGGTCAATGTATAGTACCGGTCAATGTACGACCGGTCCGTAGTTCAGTGGTAACACTTCGGACTCTGAATGGGAAGGTTGTGGGTTCGATGCCCGGCGGAGCACAAAAAAATAAACCATTTATATTTTCAAATCTGCTCTTCGCTGGGTTGAAAAAATCATAAAACCTTTACCAATGACCGGTCACCAAAGGTCCATCCAGCCTTACAGCAATTGGGTCTTGCTTGAGAATTGGCGCTTTGTAGCGACGACGGTCAAGATCGTAAAAAGGTCGATAGCTCAATTGGTAGAATGCTTGCATTCCATGCCGAGAGCAAGGGTTCGATCTCAAAGGTTTACTCAGCCTTCACAAGAAATGAGAACCAGCCTGGGAGCTGGGAAATCTCCACTTCAACTGAAAGTGGTTGGTGTGAGGACGGCCCCCTTACCTGTAAAAATAAATAGAATCACCACATGCGACCCCTTCGGGGAAACGCAGGCAAGAAGTTACACTATATGTGTAGCTTAGTTGCAGTATCTTAAAATGGTTTCTAAGAATATTATCGACAGCCGAATTTCAGTGTATTAATATGAGTGAGAGAAAAATGGTTCTGCTTTATTTCATCAACACCGACGAAGCTCTAATTTATATTTCACATTCCAGAATCATCTTAGTCGTATCCACAACAGCACGATGCTCGTACAGATCTGCAGACAGTTTGTTTTCATACACAATCGCATCTTCTTGCTTAATTAATTCACTGTTAGCGTATTGCGAAGTATAATTTCCACCAACGAAGTGTTTTCACAGAGATAACGTCCGACGTTATCGCAATTCATAATAATCAGTTAAACCCTACGATGTTCAAGGTTTGCACAGACTCTTTGGAATTGAAAAATGTGCATTTGTTTATTTACGTGAAATAATGAAATCCTTTCACGAGTTGTGTGATTTTCTCAAACATAACGTGAGAAATTAAGTACGCACAAAAAAACTTATTAGGTTAATTGACGGGTTCAAAGTCTAACAGTAGCTTACAGGTCTGATAAGAAACTATTTGTAAAAGGAAGATCTTTATCTCTCTGAAAATTTACAATTGAATCAGTACATATTTGAATTAAGAACAATAATTAACAAAATATTTTCTTGCCTTTTGACTAGCAACCCGGTAGTGTGACAACATTTTTTTTTCTTTTCAATTAATATGCCAAGCCCATTCGGTAAGAGAAACATTACATACATTGTTCAACTTTACACCAAAAGCGCAATGCTACCGGATAACAGATACCGGAAAAAAACCGGAAGGCTAAAGGTACTACAATTCAAAATGTATAAAGATATGGACAAACCGTCATCTTCAATGGCACTTCATCGAGTTTTACTTAAGCCTCTAGCAGACCCTGTCCTCAACCACCGTCCTCAAGCTTGACACTTCCGCCTTGGTCTTTCTTCTCCTTTCTCCAGGGTACATTTTCATGATGCATTTGCAGACCTGTGAGTTAGGCATCTTTTGTGCATACCTACTCTGAGCTGTAAATCTCATCCCCACGGTAATTTTTATCTACCGAATATCGGTAATATTTGTATGAAGACCTGTCAATGCCTAATCAGCCGTTCACTGGCGGCCATCTTGTCTTCATACTAATCTGAACGATTTTCGTGGTGATGAGACTTCCACCCCAGGGCTGGACGGACATAGTTTAAAATTACAATTTATGATTGAACATTGTAGAGTTAGAAGAAGCGAGCACAAGAAAAAGACGAGGAATAAAGTGGTGTGTGTCGGTGCATCTGTAATGTCACATGACCGGCGGCTCCTGGCGAGATATCACAACATTTATTATCCCTTATCAGGCGTGTGTACATCGTATCACAGCTGATAACAGACTATGGAAGCTACTATATCCTATAGTAACATATCGAAAGATACGGCTCAAAACGGTACGAGAAAAGTGTGGAAATGATTAACGTAATAATAAATAATAATAAAAATAAAATAATTAATTATGATCGTAAATGTCATCGTGTCGAACCTATTTATGGACGTCAAATTTCTCCGAACGCTCAACCACTCAACCTCAATCACTTCAAAACTGCTTGTTGTGACCCTGAAACAGATGGGTTTAGAACAGGCCTGTCCAACATACGGTTCTTAAATAAAGCCTTTCATACGGCCCGCGACAGCATTAATAGATATTGCGCAATAAGTTCAACTCGGACGCGATAATTTTCATCGACATCTTATTAGTTTTGCCAGCAGTGCGTCTACTAACTTCTTGCCCGCGTTATCCCCGAAGGGATCGCATGTGGCGATTAGGGACCTATTTATTTTTACAGGTAAGGGGCCTGCCTCACACCAACCACCTTCAGCTGAAGTGCGGGTTTCAGTTGAGTAGAGAAAAAAATGTAGAACACATTGTCGGTGCTATGGCCAAGGGGTAGAGGCGCGGTATTTGGAACTGGATAACGTTGGTTCGAATCTTGCGTCTAGCTCACTTGAACATAACTTGGACCCTGCTTCAACAGATGCCGTTGCATGCACACAAGCTTCTGCATTCGCATGAAGACAGCTGGCCAGGCAAAAAAGGTTGGTGGATTGCATTCCTTTCCACAAATCTATTTTTAAAAAAACAATCATGTTGAGGATTTTTTTTTGCATAATCTAGAATTTCGATGTGGGTCCATTGTTGATGATGATGATGAGTTGATAATTTTTTTATAGCGCCGTTTCGTGATGCAGTCACTCCAAGGGAGCTGGTACAAACGAAGCCAGAAATTTTCTTGTCTTCAGTACATTCCGGAACTTTCCGTGGTCCTCTAGCTCTCTCAAATGATGTGGCAGGTGGTTCCAGGCCAGAGGACCATCATCATCTTCTAAAGGCAGTGCCTTGTTGTATCAGCCATCTGTCTTTGTCTGCTGCCATCCTCTTGAGATGCGAATAGGAGGAGACATCCATGAAGTATGAAGTTCTTGGGCGACCTCTTGTGCGTTGTCCTAAGATTTTGCCTTCAAAGATGTTGCTAAGAAAGGTGCTGTGTCTGATTGAGTGCCCTATTAGCTTGGCTTTCCTCTTTAAAATATGATTTATCAGCTCTCTTCTTTCTTCTACGTCCCGCAACAACTTTTCGTTGGACTTCTTTTCGACCCATGATGTCTTGGATCAACAATTTGACATTTGCCAGAGGACCAGCAACTGCAAATGCACGCTCAAACATTGTGTTAACTCTTCTTATAGGTTCTTCAATCCTTGATTTGGCTCCAGTTTCAGCCGAAGTTTGTTCCCATTGAGATGTCAAGTGAATTCGAAGTGATAACATTAAACACACAATAATATTTCGTTGCGTAAGTGTTGAAGCAGTGGCCTACGTTAGTCGCGGCCAGTGTTGAAGAGATGACACAGTTTTTATCTGAGCTAATGGCACAGTACCCCAAGTATAAAACTCTTCGCAAGCTTTAGACAAAAAATATAAGTAAGCTAAAACGCTCTCTTAACGGTGCAGTTTTAATTTTCACAGATTTTCTCGTAAACGCTTTGGTTGAGTTTGAACGAAGTGCTTTATACTTGGCGTGTACAGAGGAATCCATATCAGCGTGAGTTAGTGACCAGCAGTTCAAGGAATCTTCAACAAATGGCCGACACATAAAAACAATAACAACTCGCCTCCGATACACGAGCCAATCAGAGTGTTTTTATTCAATATTTTAAATTATTCTGTATTGTTGAAATGAAGGAAACGAATGAAGAACGCAGTGGATACATATGAATTGAAAAGAGCATGCAACGATAGGAAGAAGTGCAGAGAGTATAATATATTTAGGAGAATAGGGAAATGAATGTGAAAATAAAGAGGCAGATTTAAATACCCAAATCTTTCTTCCTTTATGGGGTAATTTTATTTTGCTACAAAATAAGGAACTCTTCCAGATATATACCTACACTTTTTTGGTTTTTCACAAAAATCAACACATGAAAATGTCATGCTGTGATCGGAAACGCAACTAGCCTACACATATAGTGTGACTTCTTGATTGCGTTATCCCTGAAGGGATCGCATGTGGCGATTCGGGACCACTTCTACTGACTACTTCTACCAACCACTTCAGTTGAAGTGGGGGTTTCCCAGCTCCTGCGGGGGCTGGTTCTCATTTCTTGTGAAGGCCTTGCCGGTATTTTGGGCTTGAAATAAACACCGAAACGGGAAATAATTTCTGACACCCTCGGTGGGGATCGAACTCTTGTTCTCAATATAGAATGCAAGCATTCTACCAACTGAGCTATCGACCGGACTTTTAACGAGCTTGGTCGTCGCTACAAAACGCCAATTCTCAGGCAAGACCCAGTTGCTCTAAGGCTGGATGGACCTTTGGTTCGGATAGGAAAATAAACAAATAGATCTGGGGTGAAGTAAATGGAAGGGAGAAAATAAATGCAAAGGAAAAAAATATATATTATTGTATAGACAACGGGCATGATTTACGTGATTAAATGAGGTTTTATTGCAAAAACGAAATGTGAGAAAAAAAACTTTTTTTTTTGGTACGTGCAAAATCACGTACTAGAGAGAGGAAATTCAGATCAACAATAAAAAGAAATCATGTGACTGATAATGATACTGTTCTTATCAAAATCCCAACACAAGCAAAGTATTCAGCTACGCTGGAAAGGCGAAATACCTCAAGTGCCGCTGTTACTTGTAGCTGGAAAATTGCTATATTGATGCTAAATGACCATCAGCATAAGCGCTTTACTTGTTGACAGAGTAAATGTAGCTTTAATCAATTAACCTTTTCACCGTTGATAAAATCTTATAAGTTGTATGTGTGTTTTTATAATTTTAAGTATTTTTAATACACACATACTTTGTAAGGCCGCACACGAGCGAAGTAATCGGGTCAAATGATAACAATTTTCTCAATACACGCAGACGTTGTTTAAGACTTACAGGAAAAGCTAAAATAAAATATTGCAAAAATAAAAATATTGAATTTTGGAAAAAATACAATACCAGTGCTAAAAGATATTATTAAACGATCCGGAATGAAGTACTTCTCTTTGTTTCCTTTTTTCTGCACATGTTTTGTTACCGACTTTGATGTATGGAAGTGAGGCATGGACAGTGAACGTAGCGAAATGAGTAAAGTATGTGCGGTGGAAATTAAGCATTTGAGAAGCATGACAGGAAAAACTCTGAGGGATAGAGCTAGGAATGAATGGGTAAAAAAATAATGTAATTTGAAAGAGGATGTGAAAGTTAAGGTACAAAAGAATGTGATGAGATGGTTTGGGCATGTGGAAAGAATGAATGATGATAGACTGACAAAGTACAAAGAAAGTGTGAAAGGAAAAAGAGGGAAGGGACGACCGAGCAAAGTATGGAGTGATCAGATTGAGGAGCTTGTGAAAGAATGGGATATACAAAGTGAGCGTAAAAGAAGATGGATTAAAAAGGTGATGGATATGAATGAAGTGAAAGAGGTATGTTAGGATAGGAAAAAATGGAGGCAGCTCTGCAAAGGCTCTGGCCACCCCTAGCGGAATGGCAACAGAGTTACAGTTACAGCTTCACCCAAATCCTGAACGTAGGCGTCTTTCAATTTTCTTCAACCCTCCATGTTGAATGCCTTTTTTATGTTTATAGAAAAGATTTTTTCGAAAACGATCAAGTAGATCGCTTTCATGTAAACATGTTGGGGGAGTATTGCTAGCCAGGATTAAGTGAAGATCTTTTTTTTTTTTAAAGAAATCCTATGCGGGAGACTCCTTAGATTCTAGAGACTCTAGGGGCCTATGACACTTGTTGTAGTGCCGCAGAGGTGTACGAGCTTGGTCGTCGCTACAAAGCGCCAATACTCAAGCAAGATCCAGTTGCTGTAAGGTTAAATGGACCTTTGGTGACCAGGCATTGGTAAAGGTTTATGAATTTTTCAACCCAGCGAAGAGCAAATTTGAAAATATAAATGGTATATTTTTTGTGCTCCGCCGAGATTCGAACCCACAACCTTCCTATTCAGAGTCCGCAGTGTTACCACTGAGCTACGGACCGGTCAAAAAAAGATCTGTGACGTTTTATGAATGTTTTTCAATGTAAGAAAGAACTCATGAATTATTTTGACATATGGTTCATCTTAAAAAAAAACGACCTTTCAAAAGATATAATGTTTACATCCCTGAAAATAAGGTGTGTTAAGATTTTGAGCTCAGTATTTTTTCAACAAAGCGTTTATATTGACAGATGAGGTCTGTACGTGAATTGGCATAGACAATATTGTGTCGTTAGCCGGACGGGTTGCTAGGGAAAAGGGAAACAAATATTTATAAAAAAAAATATGGTTCAACAGATGCTATTGCATGCATACAAGCTTCTGCTTTCGCATGAAGACAACTGGCCAGACAAAGTATCTCGGTGGGCATTCCTCTTCTCAATCTATTTAAAAAAATATATATTTATATATATATATTTTCTTATCGGTTGCTAAGGACGGCAGTTCAATACAAGTCTGACGTTTTCTCGCTGAGAAAAAGTTCCAAGTTCAATGATTTCCCGACCTCCTTATAGCTTTTCATACGAATATTTCATAGAAAATTTTAATATTCAGCATATTATGTACTTGTTTCAAATTTGCATCATGCAATGAATTTTGCACATCGCACGTTCAACTTGTGAAGGAAAAAGTTCGCACGTCATTCGAATAATCAGTGTTTTGCAATAAATTATAAATTTTCCTATTATTCAGCAATGTAGTTTAAAGAACACTGAAACATAAAACAAGCCCGATGCGCTCTCGTAATATTTATGAGCTATGTAGTTTTTGTTGTTGTTAAACAAACGAGATGAATAACAATCTGAAATCTTTCTTATCATTTAATGATAGAAATAATAAATTAATTATTATTACGCAGGGTAAATGTTGTGTACTAGTGACTTGTGACGCGATTTCGTATCGCAAAAATAAAGTAAACTTACGATAAACGAATAAAATTCCCCCTAAATACAATAATTTACGAGTGCCATTTTTGCATGAAGACTTTTGTCAACGACGATACCATGTTGGAAGCACCGGTTCTCATCAGATCGCAACATTGGGCGCGGATGCTACTTGGATGGGTGACCGCTCAGGTACGTACACCGCGTGTCGTTGGCATCTTGGACCGGTCCGTAGTACAGTGGAAACACTTCGGACTCGTAAATGGAAGGTTGTGGATTCGGATCCCGGCGGAGCACAAAAATATACCATTTATATATCCAAATATGCTCTTCGCTGGGTTGAAAAAAATCATAAAAGCCTTTAGCGAAGACCAGTCATTACAGGTCCATCCAGCCTTACAGCAACTGGGTCTTGCTTGAGTATTGGCGCTTTGTATCGACGACCAAGCTCGTACACCTCTGCGGCACTACAACAAGTGTCATAGATCCCTAGAGTCTCTTGGATCTAGGGAGTCTCCCGCACAGGATTTAAAAAAACTACGGCGTCAAATCAAGATGCTAAGCAATCAATACATTTTATTATTATGAAACAAGGAATAATTGTTTATTTTAACAACAACAGATTTTTGTTGTATTCCTCAGAAACTGTAGAATTTTCCTTATGTTTCTCTATGGTAAGTACTGTTCTGTACTTTATCCCGCCGCAGTTCTACTAGGCGTGGCCGGTACCTCCGCAGATGCGTCTCCATTTTTTTTCTGTCCTTGCATATCTCGTTCATCTCATTAAAATTCATCACTTTCTTCATAAATACTCTTATCTTATTCTCACTTTGCAGGTTCCATTTTTTCGCAAGCTCATCCAACTTATACCAGAAAAGATAAAAAATAAAAATTTGACAAACATTGAAATCAAGGCACTTTCATAAGACTTCATGGTTAAAAATGGAAATGTAGGACTATTTTCGAAAGTGGGATTAATAAAGGGAACAACAGAAAATGTTATATGTTTTGCATATTTATCTTAGTTGAAAAAAATACTAGATTTACATTTTTTAAATTGAACGGCTTATTACAAATCTCTATAAAATCAAATTTACAGCTTTTTCTTTGGAATAAACCAGTTCTTGTGATTTATATTAATAAATAAACAAAGTTTTAATTCACTTTTATAATTTTATTTCTTTCAAGCACTTTCGCCTACAAGGCATCAATCAGGACTTGTAGGCGAAAGTGCTTGACAGAAATAAAATTATAAAAGTTAATTAAAACTTTGTTTATTTAATAAATATACAATGGACTTTAACTGTGTAAACCACCAAACCCTTAAAAATATTAAGTTCTTGTGAGTTTGTATGCATGAATGAAACCCATAAATGACCGTTTGTAGCTGAAATTAAAAACAGTTGTAATATTTTAATGAAAACTATTTTATCAAATCAAAATATTGTGGAAAAAATCAATTAAATTTCCGTATAAAAAATGTAAATGCGTAAAAAATAATCATTAAACTACTCAGATAAATATTTTTATTTTTTTAGAGATCTACGAATTAGAGTATTTTGAGAAAAAATATTGTCTACAAAGGAACGTTGTCTATTTTTTGCAATTTGAACACGACTTTAAAAACACAGCTAACAGCTCTAAAATTTCTGACCTTCCCGTATAGAGGGCAATTCGAAAACGGCACAAAAAATTAATACATAAGTAGGTATTTCGTCATTTATAAGGTCACCACAATGAGGTTTGTATTTGGATGCGTAGATACATACTTCGGTGTGAATCAGATATTTAGTTTGTATTTTTAAATAATATTTCAGGCAGATCTGCACAGGCTCTGGCCACCCCTAGCGGAATGGTGACAGAGTTACAGTTATAGTTACAGAAATAATGTTATGTCTTTTGACAAATTTGTAGCTTTCAAAATATTTTTTTAAGGAAGCCTGTGCGGGAGACTCCCTAGATTCAAGAGACTCTAGGGGTCTATGACACTTGTTATAGTGCCGCAGAGGTGGTTATGGCTGATGAAAGATGAAAGATGAAAGAAGAAAAATACTCAGTAACGCTCATGGACATAGCGGCTGAAGGTTAAAGAACATGCAATGCAACTAAGCTGCACACGTAGTGTATTTTCTTTCGGCATTGTCCCCAAAAGGGTCGCATGAGGCGTGTAGGCTTTCTTTACTTTCAAAGGTAAAGGGGACGCAGTTACAATAATCACTTCACTTGAAGTGGAGTAGGTTTAACAAAAGCGCTAAATCCCTATTTAGAACTACAACTCTGACGTAAAAATGGCCATGAGGATCACCGATAGAAGTGGCTTTACAAAGGGTAGCAGGAAAATAGCTTGCGTAGTAGAAGACACGTGAAAATGACGTAGGATATGCAAGGACATTGAGTGATATATATTTTTTATGTTTTTTTTTTAGAAGTCCTGTGCGCGAGACTCCCTAGATTCTAGAGACTCTAGGGGTCTATGACACTTGTTGCAGTGCCGCAGAGGTGTACGAGCTTGGTCCTCACTACAAAGCGCCAATACTCAAGCAAGACCCAGGTGCTGTAAGGCTAGATGGACCTTTTTAGTGCCTGGTCATTGGTAAAGGTTTTATGAATTTTTTCAACCCAGCGAAGAGCATGTTTGGATATATCTATATATATTTTTTTTTTCATTTAAATTGTTTATTTTTGTGCTCCGCCGGGATCCGAATCCACAACCTTCCATTTTACGAGTCCGAAGTGTTGCCACTGGACTACGGACCGGTCCAAGAATTAAGAAAAAGAGTACAACTGTTCTTGCTAAAAAATACATAAAATAACAAGAGAATTTAAAAATAGATTATGCTTCAGAAAATGATTTTCTTTGCGGTATAGGTACATTATTTTAAAACATGAAAATCAAGTTTTTCTTCAAACGATAAAAATCAAGTTTTTTCATGAGAATAAAACTAGACAAATAATTATCACATCTTACCAAATTTTCCATACATAAAATAGTGAGGTGAGACTCAGTAGGTATTTACCACATATTCTGCATGTGTGTGTGTGTGTTACTTAACCAATACACACACAAACAGAATAAACACTGTGTCGAGCCCCCAGCACACCTCTATACAAATAACATAATATATACATACATACGTAGATATATAGTAAGCTATAATATTAGAGTATATACTTGTTCAATAATAATTATACTTCAGTTGTACGTCAATGAAATAAATTTGTGAGAAATTAAACGATGTATAAAAAGTTATCGAATACTTTTATTGAAGTTATGGAGACTCTTTCCCATTTTCATACAAAATCTGGATGTCTCGATGACTTTATTGTGTCGTTAAAGTTGTTAAACGTATTTACTCGGAGCACAGATATACATCGCACATCTTAGGCTTGATAATTTGATTCGTTGGCAGTTTCAATGTAAAAAAATGTTCTTTGAAATTAAAACTTGCTGGTACAAAAAATGAGGTTCATTTGATTTTGTTGCTAGCAGATAAAAAAACATATGTACCCACATATGTGTGGTGTAATTTGCTAATAAAAAAAATTAAAGGTATACAAACTTTGTTTTTTTTAGTCTTATTTGTGCATTAGTAATAAAAAATTATTCAATATTTTTTTACCGTTTTAATGTATACTTAAAATAAAAATAAAAGTATCGTATAAAAA
Source organism: Agapetus fuscipes (assembly GCA_951799405.1). Lineage (NCBI taxonomy): Eukaryota > Metazoa > Arthropoda > Insecta > Trichoptera > Glossosomatidae > Agapetus > Agapetus fuscipes. Next base: position 2,669,930 of record OX637340.1, on the reverse strand, counting down.
CCATATACAAAAATATCACCTGCAAATCATAGGACCTTAAACTTTTACACCCAAATTTTCTTAAAAAGTGATGAAAACTAAGCTCGTAAAAAGTCCGGTCGATACCTCAGTTTGTGGAATGCTTGGAATGGTTCGATCCCCACCGAGGGTGTCAGAAATGATTTCCCGTTTCGGTGTCTATTTCAAACCCAAAATAAATACCGGCATTGTGTACTCAGCCCTCACAAGAAATAAGGACTAACACCCCCCGGGAGCTGGGAAGCTGGGAAACAACTGAAAGTGGTTGGTGTGAGGCCGGCTCCGTTACCCGTAAAAAATCGGTCCCGAATCCCCGCGTGTGCCCTCTTCGGGGATAACGCAGGCAAGAAGTTACACTATATGTGTAGCTTTGTTGCGTTGCGAGGCAATAAATATTACGCCCTTTTCACACTGCAGATTTGCCTATGGATCGCGGGACAAACGGTGTGATAGCTTTCATCCATTCCAATTCACTCAGACTTCCAATCCGGTATGAGAAAAAATCATATACAATCTAATCTAATCTAAGTTGCAAAGATATTTAACATTAGTGATTCACATTATATGCATTTTCACAAGCTAACACGTACAAGTTCGCGCTTGCCCACGCCGCATGTGAACCTACAACATAAAAACTCAAATCTCAAATGAACATGCACCCTGCAACTCGCCGACCTTCCCTGAAACAGGGGAAACATTGGCAAAGTGAACCATTTTCTACAGCATGGGTGGTTAGCCACATACCAATCTATCAGTCAAGGAGTATACGCAACAAATTACACTTCTATAATAGACAATTAGTAGTAGGTACGTATAAACATCAAAACAAACAAAAAATTGTCTTTTAAAAAAAACCTAGCCCTAACAACATTACAGATCAACCGCCATTTCTTTCTGTTCTTAAATACTTCTTTCATTTCATCCAGAGACAAACAAAACAGAAATACTCCTTTGTGAAAAGGCTCTTAGCTACTACCTGTCATAATCATTCCACCATTTTACACGGAATGTAAATTAATTGAAACTGCCATTGATGGTTATTAAGATTAAATGTGATTATGTAATTTTCGCGGGGGATTCCCCGACTAGTTGTCAATCTATTGTGGAGCGAAATGAGGCACAACTAGAGAATGCAAAATCCGGATTTTTTTGAAATCCGAATTTTCGCATTTTCCTTTGATTAAAATCCGGATAAACCGGATAATCCGGATTTTTCTAAGTTTTAAGGTGATTTGATAAATTGAAATAAAACAGAATTTAAAATCTGCATTTATTCAGACACGACAAATAAAATCAACTAAAATAATCAACAAAACTTTGGGTATCAGTCATCTTTCCCTTATATAGGTAAATTAGTTAACTAACATAGTCATAAACTGAACATAACATAAAATCAAATGCAACAAAACGTATTATTCATCCTCAAATTAAATTTGCCGTTGTCAAACAATGGTCGGTTAGAAATTTTCACACAAGATAACATTAATTTAGTGACATTAATTTATAGTTTATGACATTAATTTAGTACATATTAATCAGTCTTATTTAGAAAATGAGATCTTAAAAACATGAAAGCGTCAAGTGTCTCATCGTTTAGACGTGATCTTATTTTATTACAGAACATTCCAGCTGTAGAAAAAGCTCTTTCAGACTCAACACTGGTTGGCGGTATGGAAAGCAACCCGTTTTAGAGCGGGGCGCGGGGCGCGGGGCGTCCGTCGCGCCCGCGGCAGCGTCTTTCCATTCTTAACCTACGTTCGGCGACAATTCACGCTGAAGTACTGCCGCGCACATTTAAATTATTATGTTTCAGTTTTTTCATATTATCTCGAAAACTGTTCGCATTACCTAAAATATTTTTCAAACACTCTCTAGACATTGTATCATTCTATAATTATGAAGAAAAAAAATATGTCCAAAATATTAAACAACAAAATTATAAGAAAAAAATGTGAACAAAAACGTGTTTTTTAAAATATTTTTTTGTAGCGTCATTTTTTTAGTTTTATAAAATATTTTAACTTTAAAATTTAGATAAAAAATCAATTAACACGCGTGATTTTTTCCATTAATTTCACTTCTTTACAAAGGCCATAAAGTGTAAGAAACATTTTTCGTGTGTGTCGTCTGTCGAAAGGGGGGGTAGAATGGAAAGACGCCCCGCGGCACGCGCACGTCTCGCGTTGCTCGGTTTATTGCCTTATATGGGCATAAACAGAGCCAATCACGGATTTCGCGCCAAATTCGCTCAAACAAAGTACCTACAGCCTATAGCTAATCCTACCAATTCAAATATTGTTCGAATTTGCTTATTAGAGTAGGTAATCGAACTACTTAGAATGAAAATTTGTGGATAAATATAAAATATTATGCATTGAACTCAATTTTGGCTAAAATCCGAAGAAACCGGATTTGAGTTTTAAAAACCGGATTTAAAAAAACTCCAGAAAATCCGGATTTTTCAGTTATTTTCGAATTTCGAAGAATCCGGATTGCAATCTCTAGGCACAACAGACCGGATGCGAAACATTAATTACTAGGACTGGCCGGCCATTGTACAAAATGCACGACAATCTCACTACAAGGGCTACCGTGGAGGATCCACCATTGTTTCTATTACATAAATCAACCATCGTGTGCAGATAAATTAACAGTAGTACAAGGTTCACACTTGGTACTGGTTTTATTCATGTTTTCTAATACATTGTAGGAAACTAGAGAGCCTGGGATGGAAGTCTCATCACACGGTAATTCTTACCTACCGAATAGCGGTAATATTTGTATCGAGACTAATCAGCTGTACCCTTAGTACGAGTTGCAAAACTTGAGAAAAGTAAAGTTTACGGAAAATATTAAAGAGTGATTTCTCCCAAAATCTGCCGTTTTTGTTTCTTACACTTTATGGTCTTACCCCCGTATTCACGATCAAAACTGATTTAAGTGCCTTACTCAAGCGCTACACTTACTCAAGGGTCGACATTCTGGAGCGTTTTGTTTCACAAAGAACACTCAAGCAGTAATCAGCGTAGTGCCCAACCCCCAGGAGACGTACGGGTTTGTCATTGGCTCTCGAAAAAACCCAGCTCTGTAATTGGTCAGTACCTTCCGACCGATATTCGGCGTACTTCACTCTTATCATTGCCGCCTCTTTCAAATTTCAATGTCATATCAACTTTGCATAAAACTTGACAACAAATAAGTACGTATAACGCAATTACTACTTTAAGTAAACCGTAAGTACGAATTTGTTTGTTTACAATTTCTATTAGTTTTTAAAAATACATTTATGTAATATCCAATGTAAAGTGTTTTGATCGATTTCAGCGCCAAAAAGATGTTGTTTTCTCCAGCGGAAAAGGAGCTGCTGGTGGCTCTGATTAAAGAAAAACCTGTAATAGAAGATAAAATAACAGATCGAAGAAATCGTTGGCTTTGTAACCCTCAATGAGCAACGGCAAAACTGTATACAGAACGACGCATTTTTTCAATCAAAAACGTCTTCTAAATTCTTCCTCTTCGTAATACGTAAATGGGTCTTTACAGTCTCTGATATATTTTCTTGGGACACTATTTTTGAACAAAACAATGTTATTATTCTCGTTGAAGTCAACTGTATCGAAAGAATTCATTATTTTATGTAAATAATTCACAACCAAACAAAAAATGTACTGATGAAATGCGGCGGAATATTTTGACAGTTCATCTGTCATTGCAGTATGGTCCTAGACCATACCGGAGAACAAACCCAATTCTGATGGTCAAGCAATGTAAATGAACTCGTCAAAACAATGTTAATACACTTGTAAAAATCATGTTTATAGTAAGAATTCATTTTTTCATGTAAATTCACAATCAAACAAAAAATGTGAAAACAATGAAATATGACGGAATATTTTGACAGCGCTTAAGCGTTGGTTAATATACGTGTCGACCTTACTTACCTGAGTGCTAGTTTTTGGAGCGCTTAAGCGCTAATTTTACCTTAAGTATTGTTCTTGAAATGAATTTCCCCAATCTAAGCGCTGGTTTGCCCTTAAGGAAGTGCCAGTTTTGATCGTGAATACGGGGGTTAGCAAGAGAGTTACAGTGATGAAGAAAATCAAGTTCAAACAAACAAAAACGGCAGATTTTGGGGAAAATCACTCTTTAAAACTTTCCGTAAACTTTACTTTTCTCAAGTTTTGCAACTCGAACTAAGGGTGCTGATCACCAATCATGGAAAAACTTATCGAAAGATAGCTGTAAAACGTATACTTATAAAGTTTCGACACAATAAATTAGTTTTTTTTTTATAATTCAAATGGAAAAACAAAGTTTTAATTCACGTTTATTTATTTTTTTAGCTCAAACTTTTTCGCCTAATAATGCATCTTCAGGAGCATATGTAATTGTTAATATACGAGTATTATGTACAATTAATAAATTATAGGGCATTTGGGATTTTTTTTGAGATTGTGCTCTGCAAAATAGTTCAAAAGAACAGCTAAGAAAATACTTGAGGTCAGCAGAAACACACGTAAGTAAAGCTTTTATCGAATCAGTTATTTTTAAAAAGATTGGTAACAGAGTCCAGAGGTAAGGAACTAAGGAAGGCAATCGTTAGGGGCCAAAAATGTAAAGATAACATCTACGCCTTACGTCATACAAATAAAATGTACACTGCATAACAGTTACAAGCCATAAATAACTCTTATCAAATGGCAAATTAACCTTTGGTTTCTGTTTTCGCTTGCAAACATTGGTGAGAGATACGTGGTTTTAATTACTCACGAAATTAATATTATTAATTGGATCTGTGTGTTTTCTCACATTTACTAAAATTTCCACCAAAGTGTGTTTGGGAATTTCGCAGTTTGAAATATTATATATACGAGCATCGATATATATACCTCCATGTATATACGAGTACTAAATTCACGCAGATTGTTGTTGTCAATGCTATAAAATTCGTTAAGAAATAAAGATAAGTGTTAATTTACTTAAAAACTTAAAAAAGTGGCGAACCAGGTTATTTATTCATAAGGCCTGCGACGACATAATATTATATTTATTTATTTTGTTGACAATAAGAGGAGGTATGTAATATATGCTTAACATTATGTAATATACATTATGCATTGTCACCGTGGACGATTGCAAACGCAACGCAACTAAGCTACACATTTAGTGTAACTTCTTGCCTGCGTTATCTCCGAAGGGGTCGCATGTGGCGATTCGGGACCTATTAATTTTTACGGGTAAGGGGGCCGGCCTAACACTAACCACTTCAGTTGAAGTGAGAGTTTCCCAGCTCCCGAGGGGGCTGGTTCTCATTTCTTGTGAAGGCTGAGTAAACTTTTGAGATCGAACCCTTGCTCTCAGCATAAAATGCAAGCATTCTACCAATTGAGCTATCGGACTTTTTACGAGCTTGATCGTCGTCGCTACAAAGCGCCAATTCTCAAGCAAGACACAGTTACTGTGAAGCTGGATGGACCATTGGTGACCGGTCATTGGTAAAGGCTTTATGAATTTTTCAACGCAGCGAAGAGCAAATTTGAAAATATAAATGGATTTTTTTTTGTGCTTCGCCGGGATTTGAACCCACAACCTTCCATTCAGAGTCCGAAGTGTAACCACTGGACTACGGACCATACTACGGATTGCAGTTTGAGAAGGCGGGATGTTTTTTTGAAAAGTGAGATATTTTTGGCAACAGTGGGAAATTAGTTAAAAGAGGGTCGTTTTTCAAAAAACATGGTGGTAAGAATAATGATTGGACAGCCTGGAAGCGGTACTGCCTAGCTTACAATTATTTTCATGTTGATATGTTATTGATTTAAAGCATTATAAGCTTTGAAGAAAAAACTCCCCATGGAATATCAAATATTATTTAATCATAAAAGTGATTTCTCGACCTTTATGTATTTTACATTAATCTAAGGTGTATAATTTCACCTTATATTGGGTCAAATTTCTTAAACATCAATTAATCATGTAAATTGCTTGTCCGCGTCATATTTCTATTAACATCGATGATTGTTTTCACAAATGATTTATAATTAATCGACCAAAATCTTCTATACATTTTTATTTAAAAATTCAAATGGGTAAAACATAGTTTTAATTCACTTATTTATTTATTTTTTGTACTCGAACATTTTCGCCTAATAAGACATCTTCAGGAGCAGAATGGTACTACAAAAAAAGAAATAAATAAGTGAATTAAAACTATGTTTTACCCATTTGAATTTTTAAATAATTAAAAATGGACTTTCACTGTGTTATTAGATCAACCCTAAAAAATAATCTTCTATACATTATTGAGTGACTACGAGACGATTTATTTCATGCATTTGTTTCCAAACTGATAATGAAAAAATGAGATTATTAATGACTATTTTTTTGAAGTTCTATTAAAGTAATGAGAATATGGGGGGGGAAATAAAAGCTATTTTCAATCATTTGCTTACTGCAGACTATAAATCTGTGTTCGGCTCCACGAACATTTCTTGTGGTTTTGTAAATTTTTTCCATATAATTATCACTCATGCAAAATGCACTCTAGATGTTGGCAAGAGGAAGTCTACTGAATACTCTCACTCTTTCTCACTCTCACTCTCTCTCCTCTCACTCAAAATCATCTCACATTCCTAATCTAATCTAGTCTAAGTTGCAAAGATATGAAACATTGGGGATTCACATAACATGCATTTTCACACGCAGACGCGCATTAGTTCGCGCTAACACACGCCGCATGTAGACTTACAATATAAAAACCCAAATCTCAAATGAATATACACCCTGCAATTCTCGCTGACCTTCCCTGGAACAGGGGTGAAATTGGCAAAGGGAACCATTTTTTACAGTATGGGTGGTCAGCCGCCTCATACCAACCTGTAAGTCAAGGCATTTTCACACCACGAATTCACAAAATCCAGAACAAATCAACTCATATTTCATGTAAAATAACAAGAATATATACATTGCAATTTAAGGAACATGCATAAAAGCATTGTGATTTTTTTTAATAAAAATCAACGTAAATGAAAATCAATTTACGAGAATACACACACCTTTCAATTTTTAACTCACATTTAATTTAAAATTTAAAAAAATACATAAACATTGCAAAAAAAACGTGAAAAAAGTCACGGGGCGTGATCTCAGTTTTAGTGCGCTGTTGAACGCCAATGCGCGGCAGCCTCCAGGCTATATCTGCGTACATTTACGCTGTAACACAAAGCACAGTGGTTGCTGAAACATCCAAGAGCAACAGGTTCGTTATTTTTCAGGCCGGGAAGGCTTTGGCGCTCCACAGGTGGGGGGCGGAGCAACAGAGACGAAGCCAGCTGGCATCGCGCCGTCTCGCTCGCACCCTCCAAAGCCTGAAAGCTTCGCAGTTGTGCGAGCTTATATAATATGTAGTAACATGTGATTCTCGTACAGCTCGTAATACAGAGTTGAGTAAACATGATGTAACTGCGTGATATGTTTACTGTTTGGCTGTTGAGGTAGGTTTCGCTATAACTGGTTGTAATATTTCAGACTGTTGCGGTTTTATTTTCACTTCAATGACAAAACTACCAACATATGTAAGGTATAAAGCATTTTTCATTTTTAATGGTTTGTGTTAACACTGAAACTTCACTTGAAATTCGAAAATATACAAATAAATCACAAGCTATTCTTTATTTTAAACATTATATCAATTATACCTGAACTTAAAGAGAATATCTAGGTAATATTGCAGATGAAATGTACTTTAGGATTTTGGTCGTTCGCGTACTTAAAGTCGATTTTATTCAACTTATCAATTAATTTACAATAATTATAACTACACGGTTAATTTTTTTTAATCGAATATTACCCAAACCGTTATAAGAGAACTTACATTATTCTCAACGTTTCGTTAGCGACGCTAACGTCTCCAGGAGACACCCTTTCTGCACGACGACTGAGGATGAACTCTTGTCGACGTGCAGGGAGGGTGTCTCCTGAAGACGTTAGCTACGTCGCTAACGAAACGTCGAGAATAATGTAAGTCCTCTTATTGATTCATTTCAATCGAAACATAGTTCAAAATATCTTGAAATATAAATTTAAAACGACTAAGTTATCAAAATTATTAAAGTCAATTTAATTGCATTACTTAGGTACCTACACTTTGTTTTTTAATTGCATTATAGTGATTTTTTAAAGTAAATTAACAATTTAAATTGTTAATCAAAGCTTACTTCTTGTTATTTTAAATGAAATATGAGTTGATTTTTTCAGGATTTTGTGAATTCGTGGTGTGAAAATGCCTTGACTTATAGGTTTGTGTGAGGCTGACCACCCATACTGTAAAAAATGGTTCTCTTTGCCAATGTCAGCAAGAGTTGCAGGGTGTATATTCATTTGAGATTTTGGTTTTTATATTGTAAGTCCACATGTGGCATGTGTAAGCGCGAACTAATGCGCGTCTGTTTGTGAAAATGCATATTATGTGAATCCCTAATGTTACGTAATTACATATTTCTACTCTCTTCGTTATATCAATCAGTCACAAATAATAAAATAAATCGTAAAGCTTGCAATTTTTAGGAAATTAAAAATATTTCTGTAGGTAGATTATCGTAGCTTAGAGTGTAGAGGTCATCGTAAGCACGCCTCACACCACGTGATCAGTCGGCGACTTCCGAGAATACTCTAAAATACCTCATTGTGTCGTTGGCCTATTGTCAAGTAGGTAGAAGCTTACGCAGGAAAACTGAAGAAGCTATAAATTCATTTACTCAAAAACTACCGTGAAGTTTAGATGGGATACGTGTTATGTCTAACACTACATTGGCTTCGTTTCCCGGAGAGAGTGGTCTACCGTGTTTGTGTGATATATAAAGCCATCGATGGCTTGGCTCCACCTTATCTGACTGGCATGATGTTGCCTGTTGACGAAGTTACCATGTTGAAAGCACCGGTTCCCATAGATCACCGAAGTTAAGCAACATTGGGCGCGGACAGTATTTGGATGGGTAACCGCTCAGGTACACCGCGTGTCGTTGGCATCTTAGACCGGTCCGTAGTCCGTAGTGGCAACACTTCGGACTCGTAAATGGAAGGTGGTGGATTCGGATCCCGGCGGAGCACAAAAATATACCATTTATATTTCGAATGTGCTCTTCGTTGAAAAATTCATAAACCTTTACCAAAGACCGGTCACTGAAAGGTCCATCCAACCTTACAACAACTGGGTCTTGCTTGAGAATTGGCGCTTTCTACAGCGACGACCAAGCTCGCAGAGGGCTCTTGAGGTGTGATACACACAAAAACAGCGCTCACCAAAAAAATCATCCTAATATTATTATTATGGGTGTAAGGAGGCAGACACTCAGATCCGCGGGCGATGGAGCAGTCAATGCTCGGGTTCGAATCCCACCGAGGAGGGTGTCAGAAATGATTTCCTATTTCCGTGTTTATTTCAAACCCCATAATAAAAATACCGGCAAGGTTTACACTATTTGTGTATAGGATGTATATGTATAGGAAGTTACACTATATGTGTAGCTTAGTTGCGTTTTGCGTGCTCCTAATCTATGACCTCTTTCATCATTTCTCTATTATCAACGCACCTCCAACATTCTGCACCGTCACGGCCACAATGTGGCACACGCAAAATTCATTAATGAAATTCATAAGTAAAATCTTCAATTAACTTAATTAATGCACGCAACAAGTGAAATATTCATCTGACACGCCATTTCGATTTCATGCACCATCGGGTCCGTATCCCCGCTCAACTAGAATTCAGAGTTTTACCAAAAAATGTAGCGAATCCAAAACGTGCTCTGGAGACGCTGTTTTGGTTTCATGAGAATTTTTGGTATTACGCTGTGCGTGCCGTTTTATACTTGTAGTAAAAGAAGGGAGACGTAATTAACTCTGAGCCATTAATCCATCGACATTCCGTGCTCTTCTCACGATTATATTTTACGACTTCAAGTTGACTTAGATTTTCACGCTCAGCACTTTTCCGATCCATACAAAACAATACAATTTGAACTAAGTATTATTTTACATTCTAGTTATGAAAACGAAACCACGTTACACGTAAACGTATATTTCAACACCTTCTCTAAGGTTACAGTAACTGGGTCTTGTTTGAGTATTGGCGCTTTGTAGCGACGACCAAGCACGTACACCTCTGCAGTACTACAACAAGTGTCATAGACCCCTAGAGTCTCTAGAATCTAGGGAGTCTCCCGCACAAAATTTCTTAAAAAAAAAGGGTCAGTCTCCCCTTTACTGACCCACGCCCTGTATATCCATCCCATCCGGGGAGCGTGTTCCCATTCCACCACTCAAATCGAATGTTCACTCACACATGCACACGGGTTTCACTGTTACTAGTAAATATATTTTTCTTGCTTTTCGAGAACATTTTCGTGCTGTTTTTGGTGAACTTTCGATTTTTTCAAATTGCTGATCCAATTTTATAAAGTTTTTAATACAATCTGCAGCGAATTCATTAAATTGGGCTATAATTCAATTCTACCTCGATATCGAAACGAAATACCTTTAACTTATAAAGGTTTGTGCATTTACTTAGTGAAAATTCATCTTCATCTATTGAATTTCTTATAAAACGTAAGTATTTTTCTTTTTTTAATATTTGTTATTTTATCCTCGAGTACTTTCGACTGTCGTCATTTTCAAGAGTCATTTATATAGAAATTAAATAAAAAAAACTGCAACTTTTCATTAAATGTAATCAAGCTGTCTTATTTATCAATTTTCAACACTCATAACTGTGTATGTGCATTAAATTGCTTGTGTGCCAGTATATAGCTATTTGATAACAGTTGGTTTTCAGCTAGGTTCACTCATCTGCAATACTTCCGTGCGCATGTGTGAGTGAATATTCGAGTTGAGTGGTGGAATGGGAACACGCATTCGGGGATGTGTCTCAGGACTCGCATGCAAAAGTTATGTGAGATGCGAGTGGCAGAAGGCCCTACCGTGAAGCTACACGTTTAACTTTTTGCCTGAGTTATCCCTGAAGGGGCCGTATAATTCTGGATCTGTTTATTTTTACGGGTAAGGGGGATGTCCTCTCACTAACCACTTCAGTTGAAGGTTGTGGGTTCCGATCCCGGCGGAGCTCAAAAAATGCTCTTCGCTGGGGTGTAATTATTCATATACCTTTACCAAAGACCGGTCACCAAAGAATCATCCAGCCTTACAGCAACTGGGTCTTGCTTGAGAATTGGCGATTTTTGTAGAGGTGATCAAGCTTTGCAGAGGGCTCTTAATGAGTGATTCGCGCAAAAACAGTGCTCACCAAAAAAATCATGCTTATATATTATAATTACAACATTGATTATAAGTAATATTTTGAATGGTTGGTCAAAAGTGATTCCTTGAATTCTCAATAAATATTGTATCCTTACAAAATCTAACGAAGCAAAAATTAAAACCCTTCTCAGAAACATTTTTTATGTTACTTTAAGTTACATAAATTCATTTGTGTACAAGATGGAAATGATTTCATATTGCGCACTAAAGTATTGGGAAAAACCGAAACCTAACCGAGTTAAAATATACAAGTCAACAATAATATTTTTCAACAATTAATAACAAAAATGAAACCCATCATATGTTTAAATATATGTTTTGCAACATTCTGATTCACAAAGATGGTTTAAACGCAAAGCTTTTTTTTTAACAAGAAAACTTAAAAGGCTTTGATTCAATGGTGGTTTTTTATTTTATTTTGAAAGAGAACGATAAGGTTCGGTCACGAAAAGGGCGATGTCGTGGTTGGCAGTTAATATATTGGTTATGGAAGTGGCTTTAACCGGTTGGAAGACCTTGGGTTAGACCCTCCGTCACGCACTCTTGGGTTCGGTCACTAAGATGTGGTCTGCGAGGGCACGTTATGGATTATACTAAAGGCCATACTGTAAAATATGTTTCACTTGGCCAATGTCACCCCTGTGTCAGGGAAGGTCGGCAAAAGTTGTAGGGCTTATGTTCATTTGAGGTTTGGATTTTATTTGTAAGTACACATTCAGCATTTGTAAGCGCGAACTACACGTGTTTGTTTGTAAGCATGCATTTGAGAACTTTAAATGAATATATCCTTGCAACTTAGATTATAGATAGATATATAACAAGAACTCTTCACACCTTCTCGACCCCTGTTACTTTTAGCTAAGAATCAATGTAAAGTTTAAATGAAAGACAAGCTTTTTTTAAATTGATTCGTGTAGAATCTAACAGTGTTATTCACATAACACTTGAACCAGAGCTGATTCATTGATCATCGTTTTTTTAATTCAAAATTTCACGTTAGATGGCGATTGAGGCATGGATTTGTTGTGTGTAAATAACACCCAAAGACGAAAAGTTTTACTTGAAAAGTTTTATTTAAATAAATAAAAAAGATGATTCTTTGACTTTATTTGTATTTGCACGTGCATTTAATATCTATGAGCTTTAAATGCTAATATATCTTTGCAACTTAGCTTATAGATGAGAATAAGTTTTTCGGTGTTCCCATATGTTTATCTTATTTTTTAAGAAAACAATCCTTGATTGCCGTCTGTGATTCTATACGACTCGATATATATTTGCTACTAATGCGAGTACAGGCGTTTTATGATAGGTAGGTGCTTTTTATTTTATTTTATGTAGCTAACGTTGTGTTTTGCCTTTTTCGAAAAGAAAGGCTGTTTTTTGGAAAAGACTGAAATATTCTATCAGTAATAATCTGTAATCTAAGTTGCAAATATATCATGGCATACTCGCATAAGCATGAAACTCAATCAAACATTTTTTTATGACAGTTTAGCCCATTGTTCATGAAAATATATTCATGCGTAGGTACATTCTTTTGGCCACGATTTCTGGTAAACAATGCACACAAAATTACTTTAAAGCTTTACGTAATACAATTCCAGTAAAAATAAGTACGTATTTTTTAATATTGTTTTTATTACAATAAGTCACCTATGAGAGTTGTTTCAGGTAAATTTTTTAAAAAATGTGGATTTCCATTGATTCAGCTGAACACATAATAAATACATACTTCATCATATCAAGTTACTTCATGTATTAACATACACGTGAGTATAAAATACACAAAAGTATATAAATTACAATACTAAGGTATTCTTTTATGTACCTTAAAAGTGTGTAAGCTGATGACAATTTTTCGAAACATAAAAAATTAAGATTTTTCCCCGTTATATAAAAAAAAGTTAACCTTACAACCTCATTCATTTTTATCGACTTGAAGTTCATTGTTAAACAAAAACGACCACTTCAAATCATCACGGATTTTTATGCATTTTATTTTTTTACTATTTTTTACACTGTCCCCTTCGAGGAAAACGCGGCAAATAGTTGCACTATATGTGTAGCTTAGTCACGTCACGTCTGACCACCTTACTTGAGGTCTTCCCACAGATCTCGAAATAGTTTTTGGATTCAAATAATGACCTTATTTTGGAACACATCAATCACTTCGAGTTTACTCTTATTTATTTAGATTTTTCTCTTATTCCGTCATGAGTTTTCCAGAAATGTACCTTCTTGATACCTTCAGGGACAATGCGATAAGAAGTTGCACTATATGTGTAGCTGAGTCACAATGAGTTTATATTGTGTATATTGACTTATAGATTGGTAATTCATTGACTTATAGGTTGGTATAAGGCTGACCACCTATACTGTAAAAAACGGTTCAATTTACCAATGTCATCCCTGTTTCAGGGAAGTTCGGCAAGAGCTGCAGAGCTTATGTTCATTTGACATTGGGTTTTATATTGTAGGTTCACATGCGGCATGTTTAAGCGCGAAATTATACGTGTCTATTTGTGGGAATACATTTAATATATCTTTGCAACTTAGATTATATTAGATTATAAACGAATGTGCCAGCATCCAATGAGCATGGATACGTATACGTGATCAGCTTGGTACTTTCTCTATCTGTTATCGCTCTATTTAGTTTGCTGTGCCCTACGATCAAGGGTCATGTAGGTCTTTGACGTACATATTTGAAATGTGAAAAATCAAATGATGATAATATGATGGTTAAGCATTATTTCACTTGTTGGCAAGAACAACATTTCTATACAATATTTTCTAAAGAAAAATCAAATACACAAAACTATAATATAACTAATCCATATCATAAAAAGGAGATGTTTCATAATTGTTGTACAGGATTGTTGATTCCATCGTTTAAGTCCATACATATTATTGTTTCTTGATTTTAAAATTGTAATTTGTTTCGTATGTTCCTTGACTTATAGGTTGGTATGCGGCTGACCACCCATGCTGTGGAAGATAGTTCACTTTGCCAATTTCACCCCTGTTTCAGGGAAGATCGGCAAGAGTTGCATGGCTTATGTTCATTTGAGATTGAGTTTTTATATTGTAGGTCCATATGCGACATGTGTTACCGCGAACTTATACGTGTCTGCTTGTGGTAATGCATTTAATATGAATATTAAATTATGCATATCTTTGCAACTTAGATTTAGATTAGGTTGATTCCATTAACTGGGAAATATCGTCTGTTGCCTTGTTCGGTCTTTCTAATTTATTTCGTTCTCCCACGGTCTGTATCAGAGAATTCTGGACTTCCAACTGCCATCTTCTTACGTGTGTCTGCTTGTGGGGATGCATTAAATGTGAATTTTTAAATGGTAGTATGTATATCTTTGCAAATTAAACTATAGACTACAGATCTTCTCGCCTTACTATATGACCTAAATCAAATGCTCCACGCATCAGTTGTCTTCCTTAGGTGAGAATTCAAATTATCAATTTTTTCAACATTTTGTAACCCTTCCTCCCTCCGCTGCAGAAGCGCAATTCTGTAAAATTCCTTAAACTTTGGATATCAATCCGAGTCGCGAGCTTTCTAGCGCTTGCGAAACAACTGCAAAGATAAAAAAAAATCACAGTAGGTACACCTTATTTTTGGACACGAATCGCTATCTCGTCGCCTTAAGGTCGTAAGGAATTTAGAAGAAAAGCGCTTCTGCTGTTGCCTAGGGAATGCAATCTCGATCTCACGAGATCTCGATCTTCCGAGATCTCGCCTCATTTTTCGAGATCAATCTCGAAGCATAAAATGACGAGATCTCGACCGAGATTGACGATATCGAGCGACAGTACGTTGCCTTAGTTCTTGTTTATCGTAAACGCCATTGAGAAAATTTCACATGAGCAATGTTTGCATGTGTACTGGACCAATGTGTCTTATAAAAACAAGAAATTTATTTAAAAAATATTTAAAAGAACTCTCATATTATCGAGTTTTATGGTTTTTCTTAGCTCAGGTTGTGTAGAATTTGATTCATAAGACAACTGCATGAAAAAGTCATATTTGACACGATTGGCGTATACGATAAACAAGAACTGAGGGAGCGAGTAGTCGGCGATGCATGGCACGTGCTCTATGCGCGTGAGCGATTCAAGAAAACTGACTGACCAAGGAAAGGACAGACCGCATACGCACATCCCGACTATTCCCGAGTATTTACGATGTTGGTCGAGCGGGGTAGAAAATAATAAGTGATATAGTTTTGACTAGAGTAAGTGAGCGGAAGATATTCGAGTGCGTGCAGGCACTTCTTTGTTTACAATTGTTTCAGTTGTCCAGTTACTGTCATGGTGTGCTACAATAACGTGTTTTTATGGGTTAATTGATTGAAAAATTGTATTATTTTGTTGCCATTCGAGATCTCAAAAACGCCGAGATATCGCCGAGATCGAATTTCTGATCCCTCGAGATCTCGACTTAGCGATATCATCTCGAGATTGCATTCCCTACTGTTGCCATTGCCCATGTTAGCTTGGAGACTTTATCAATAACACCGACGACTTTTGTGTATTGGCGGATACACTCGTTTTTTACTTCACCTCTACATTTGCGTCTTCATGACACGCAGCACACACTTTATCTTCCATTTGTTCGTGAAGAGAAGAAGCGCCAAATGCCACCTTTGATTAAAGTTTCTTGCATACGCGTTGAGATCAAGCGTAGGTATCTTTGTACGACCTTGTAAGGCGTCACTGTCAGTTCCGAGACCTGTACCCCAAGTATAAAAAAACTTCGCTTAGAGTCTACTAAACAATGTATATAAACTAAAACACCGCCCGTAGTGAGAGTTATAGTTTCCACACACGCTGAAGCTGAGTTTAAACGTTACGTTGAGGTGCTGGAACTAGCAAGGTCGTACGCTGAGAGAGCCTACACACGGCTAGATGATATTATCACAGCCATAGAGTGAATAACATAGAGGAGCAGAAACTAACTTAATGCATTCTAAATCTAAGCTGCAAATTATTATACATCATTTAAGATTGATATTAAACGCATTCCCACAAGCAGACATGTATGAGTTAGCGCTAACACATGCCGCATACCTACAATATAAAAACCCAATTTCAAATTAACATAAGCCCTGCAACTCTTGCCGACGTTCCCTGAAACAGGGGTGACTTAGCAAAGAGAAACCATTTTTATGGTATGGGTGGTCAGCCTCATACCAACCTATAAGTCAAGGAATATATACAACAAATAACATGTTCGACATAAACAAATGGATAAACATTAAAATCAAATACAAAATACAAAAAAATTGGAAAACATGAGAAACCCTAGCCCTAGCCGCCAGCATTACAGATCAACCGCCATTTATTTCTGTCCTCACATACTTCTTTCATTTCGTTCAGAGTCATAACCATCTTCATACAAGCTCTCCTTTTATTATGACTGGATATTCCATTCAAAAGCAATTTCGTAAATTTGTTCCATCCATACCTTTCTCGGTCTTCCTCTACCACGACATCCATCTATTCTTGCAACATATACTTTCTTCGATATAACAGATATATAATGTTTATTTTCATCCAATAAAATAAAAATTGCTTTGTTTTAATTCACATGAGTTTATTTTTGGACACGACCAGTTTCGGGAGAAGCAGTACCTCCCATCTTCAGGTGTAAAAAATAAACTCATGTGAATTAAAACAAAGCAATTTTTATTTTATTGTATTAAAATGAACTTTCACGAAGTAACTGCTGAAAATCTAGATAATAATATGTATATTTTCGTTAAAATATTTTATTTTCGTTAAAATATTTTCTAGTCCACAGATATATTATGTCAATGATCACCACGTTATGTAAAGCCTCGTTGGTGAGATTGCATCACGACACCGAGCTAGAGTTGTGACGAGACGGCACGCGGCGCCGTGGACCTAACCAACCACCACACACTTCCGTGTTGGAGTAGGTCCCCCTGTTACAGCCTGCGAGCTAAAGGTGTGATCCATAGACTTATGATACATGCGGACTATTTAAAAAAAAAAAAAAAAGGTGAAACGTAACTAAGGGGCCGTCCATAAATTACCCCCCCCCCCCCTTACAATCATCCTATAGTCATTATCTAATGTGTGTATCCCCCCTCTTGCTGTAATAATGGATGAGCTTAATAATTAATAATGTTATATTACTTACATAATATTTTGTATATTTTGTAGAAATTGGTATTCACAAGAACGACGTCACTTTTGGTACTCGTACATCATTTGCCATCATCCGCAGACCAGACTCCCCCCCCCCCCTCAATGCGAATGACGTAATATATGGACAGCCCCTAAGCTACACATATAGTGTAATTTTTTGCAAGTTTTCCTCGAAGGGGTAGCATGTAGCGAGTTGAACCTATTTATTTGTACAGGTAAGGGAGCCGACCTTACGCTAACCCCTTCAGTTGAAGTGGGGTTCCCAAGCTCCCGAGAGGGCTGGTACTCCTTTCTAGTGAAGGCTGAGTAAAACTTGCCGGTATTTTATTATGGGGTTTGAAATAAACGCCGAAACGGGAAATCATTTCTGACACCCTCGGTGGGATTCGAAACCGAGCTCACGGCATAGAATGCAAGCACTCTACCAACTGAGCTATCGACGGGACAATGTTTTAATGGCGTAAGCTTGTTTCTACTCCTCTATATTATAACTGAATGGTGTGATCGCTCTGTTGATAGGTGTTTGAGGGTCAAATAATGGGAAATGAAAAGTAACAAAATTATTACTTGGTTTTGCCTGATAATCCAAATAACTTTTTTGGATTGAATTGAAGATGTAGCATTTTTTCAGGAAAGACGCTGATCTTCTAGACTCTAGACTCTAGAGAATCAGCAATGATGAAGCTCTTTATTGGTTTTCAACATCTTTTTGGATAAGTGTGAAAATGCCTTGGATGGAAATACCCAAAAAAAAAACGGAAAGATATGAACAAAAGATCTGAGAGTCAAAGAGGTAGGTACCTACTACAAAGGCTTAATAATGTACTATTGCAGTTTTTCTGAAATACAATTTTGAAGTATTTCATAGCACAGATACAAAAGAAGAAATTCTAATACAGCAATAATACGCCCAACACGTTCATCATACAAAAATGTTAATCAAGTTAGTTGATTTTTTTTTAAACACAAAATTTTACTTCATAAAATTATACTACGATACCTGTGTGAATGGAATTATATTTTATACTTATCCTATACAAAATTTAGTATTCTCGTGTACAATGTACGTGCATAATCAAATTTTAGAACATACTCATGCCCCGTGAAATTTGTGCGTTTCGTTCTGAGCGGGCACCAAAGCTGACCAACGCGTTACTAAATTACACAAAACAATTTTATACGCGACTAGAATAAAATATAATGGACAAAAAAAAACATACAAGGCAACGCTCATTACGTAAAAATGAAATGGCAAGGTCGATGTGATTATAAAGAGCCCTTAGAAAACCTTCGCACCTGTCAAACCATGAATTATCTACTATTGAAATAAAAAAAACTGGTAGTAGTTTGGTAGTTCCGAATTCCGATAGAAGCTTGGTATCTACCATGTTTATTCAGTAATATTTCAAACATTGATTATCCAATGATTAAAGTTTTTTTTTGTATGGATATTTCACATTAGTTGGTGGATAATCTACTAATTTTTTTTATCTGTGAATAACGCTGGATGAACTTATGAATATGGCAGGTTAGCATTGTAATAAAAATTTCAATGTCATATTTAACAACGAGATGAATCCATTTTTGTAGTACAACGTTTGGTTGTTACATAATGCTATTAAATATGATGATTATATACAATTAGTTACGAATGGGTGAATCTATTTAATATTGTAATTTTATGACTCTTTCACATATGCGTACCGGTCAAAAGCCATACAGGGGAAGAACAAGGAATGTTTTGAGTCTAATCTAATCTAATCTAGTCTAAGCTGCAAAGATATATATATCATTTAAGATTTATATTACATGCATTCCCACAAGCAGATATGTATAATTTCGCGCTAACACATGCCGCATGTGGACCTACAATATAAAAACCCAATCTCAAATGAACATAAGCCTTGCAACTCCTGCCGTCCTTCCCTGAAACAGGGGTGACATTGGCAAAGTGAACCAATTTTTTAACAGTATGGGTGGTCAGCCGCATAACAACTTATAAGTCAAGGAACACAAATGAGTAAATCAAAATAATTGGCACAATGACCGCCTCTCTCCAGTCCGATGGAACCTCTTTGACACAAGTATTATGGAGCGTCCTATACACCATTTGGCCTAAATCCTGCTACTC
The DNA here is from genome assembly GCA_951799405.1 of Agapetus fuscipes. Classification (NCBI taxonomy): domain Eukaryota; kingdom Metazoa; phylum Arthropoda; class Insecta; order Trichoptera; family Glossosomatidae; genus Agapetus; species Agapetus fuscipes. The sequence continues at coordinate 2,650,273 of OX637340.1, read as the reverse complement.
TAACTTGGATGGCGAATATGAGATCATAGACATTTAAAGTCAATGTGTGGAAATTAATTGACAACGTGTTCACTACATGTAAAGTTTACCCATTTTTCATTATGTAAAATCAACCCTTACTGGATTTGAAACCAAGGCATCAACCATCAATCAAAATCCAATAAATATTACTCGTATAATTGCATTTTTTTGTTCAAATGATGACTGTTTTCGCGCCATAAAGAAGGAGATAGGAATATAAGTTAAGACGCTTTGAAAAGCTCATGTGGTTCAGTCAATAAAAAATATGGTAAGTGTACATCATATGGACCATAGGAGCTGGAAGATCTTCTGAAGATGTGATGAAAGATCGGAAAAGTTGACTGTACAGGGAAAACGATGGAAAAGCAGTTTTGGCAAAAGGTTATGAAAGAGACCACGATTCACCAAGATCATTTATGAGCAGGGCTTTGACGAAGATAGGGATTCGCCAAGAAAAATTATAATTTCTCATCTTGATTAAGACCTGTTGATCTGTGTCCATTAAAAAAAAACACTTGGTATTTATCGGTTCGTAGATATTGAGATTGTCAAGCTATATTTACACCTTTAAGGTTAAGATGGTTCGGGCATTTGGAGAGAATGAGTGATGAAAGATTGACGAAGAAAGTATATGTTGCTAGAATAGATGGATGTCGTGGTAGAGGAAGACCGAGAAAAGTATGGAAGGATCAAATCTCTGAAATAGCGAATGAATGGGATATCCAGAGTCATAATAAAAGGAGGACTTGTATGAAAAAGGTTATGACTCTGGATGAAATGAAAGAAGTATCCAAGGACAGGAAGAAGTGGCGGCTAATCTGCAATGTTGATTTCTAATGTTGGTGTATTCATTTGCTACATTTTTTTTTGCATAGGAAATTTTTGACTTTTTTTGTATAGATTTATTTGTAAGGTTTTGTTCTTTTTTATATTTAAATGTAATTTATTATTCATATTCCTTGACTTATAGGTTGGTATGAGGCTGACCACCCATACTGTAAAAAATGGTTCACTTTGCCAATGTCACCCCTGTTTCAGGGAAGGTCGGCAAAAGTTGTGGGGCTTATGTTCATTTGAGGTTTGGATTTTATTTGTAAGTACACATTCAGCATTTGTAAGCGCGAACTACACTTGTTGGTTTGTGGGCATACATCTGAGAGCTTTAAATGAATATATCCTTGCAACTTAGATTATAGATTATTATAGAAGGAGGCATGACCAATTGGCATCTCATTAGCTATACATACGATGCGTGTGAGTCTCCATGGCTTTTTTTGGAGACACGATTTCTCCAAAATCACCAACGGATCGGCTCCATCTCACAATGTTTTCTATTCCAAAGATTTTCCGAATGAAAATAATAACTTATAGTCCAATCTAAATTGCAAAGATATGTAACATTGGGGATTCACATTATATGCATTCTCACAAGCAGACACGTACAAGTTCGCCAAACCTCAAACCAAACCAAATCTTAAATGGAAATACACCCTGCAACTCCTGCCGACCTTCCCTGAAATAGGGGTGACATTGGCAAAATGAACCATTTTCTACAGCATGGGTGGTCAGCCGCATACCAACCTCTAAGTCAAGGAACATACACAAGAAATAAATAGTAACATTTAAAATCCTGTAATGGGAGAGAAACTTAAGCGTATCCATCCCTGTACCCTTCGTACGAGTTGCAAAACTTGAGTAAAGTAAAGTTTACGGCAAATTTTCATGAGTTATTTCCCTCAAAATCTGCCGATTTTGTTTGTTTGAACTTGATTTTCTTCATCACTGTATTTCTTTTGCTAACATTAATTAGGGCCTGTTGCACCAAACTCCAATCAGACGAAAATCAAAATTAAGTGTGATTTCTCCCTTTCAAATCAAACAATTGATTGCATATACGTAAGTCAGCTGATGTGAATTATATTTCCTGTTCAAATTCCTTCACATTTTTACCAACTTTCGAGAAATATTTAACCGAGGTCCTTACCAGAACTAAGCAATCAAATTTGATGTTTCAATCAAATATTGATTGGAGGTTGGTGCAACAGGCCCAATTTAAGTGTAAGAAACAAAAACGGCAGATTTTGGGAGAAATCACTCTTTAAAATTTTTCGTAAACTTTACTATACTCAAGTTTTGCAACTCGTACTAAGGGTACTGATCAACGTTTTAAAGAGCAGTCCATAATGTGCAACAAACATTGTTTATGGTAAAATAAAAATGACCAAAGAAAACCAAACGTCTCGTATATCAACAATGCGTTTTCTGAAATTTAACGATGCAGTTTGGCGGTCAATGGATTTGGCGCGGTCAGTGCGTCCAATTTATCGCTACAACCCGATACGCGTTCCCTCCATGTGTTGCGAACAGATTCCGTTTAAACTAAGCCACAGCGTCCACAAAAAATCTACACAAACTAAACGCTCAATCGAGGTGCTGTTTTAGTTTCCATGTATTTTTGGTATAACGCTACGGTTGTGTGTAAGAGTAGAGTTTTTTACTTGGCGCACAGTAAGCGAACACTTTCTCTGATATAAAAATAATGTAATCGTGAAAGATGATAATGCCATGCACATATCAATTCCATCCGGCCGCGTTTGCTCTGGTCCACGGACAGAAGATGTGCTCTCCTGATCGTAGGTCAATATTAATATCCCCGAATCTGTCGGGTCAACTGAATGTGAAGAGATCAAGCCTGAATATGGTTTAAGCTTACTTAGCAAGTGAAATTTTGTTGGTTTGAATCATATGGAATCAAAGGCGGTGATCTAGGATGTTTGCAAAAATGAAATTAATAGATGAAAACACAGGAAAAACCAGGAAAACAAGGTGACATCTGACATTGGATGTCACCTTGTCATTTTTGTTATTCAGGAGTCATTTTTTTTATTCAGTAAGGGCTACAAACTGTGACGTTATTCACCGAAGGACTCTATTATTCGCTATTTTTTTTAAATATTTATTTTTCAAGATTTATTTTACACAATGTCGGTTTACAATGTTTTGATCACTTTTCCAGCTCTTAGCTTACCGACTTCACGGCTCAATGTTTCAATCGACTCTGGCCTGCGCACAATTGCGGTTCACATTTATATAAGTTCATACGGACGTTTTTCGACTGTTCTCGATTTCTCGAACATAGTGTACAAAATACTGTACAAAATGGTTCACTTTGCCAATGTCACCCCTGTTTCAGTGAAGGTCGGCAAGAGTTGCAGGGCTTATGTCCATTTGAGATTAGATTTTTATATTGTAGGTCCACATGCGGCATGGGTGAGCGCGAAATTATGCGTGTCTGCTTGTGGTAATGAATTTCATATGAACCTCAAATGATTCATATCTTTGCAACTTAGATTTAGATATAGTGGATGATTCCAGATCAGTCTACCATCATCTATTTAATCATTATACTAGAGGCGGACACACACACACAAGCAAATCCCGCGAACTCTAACGTTCGTAGCAATTATAAAAACTGTGAGCAGACACCTTCTTGCCCAGATTTTGGCATATGAAGGTTAAGGCAACGCAACTATTTCTGGTACGATAATAATGATTACGGACCTCTAGCAACCAAAGGGCCACCTACATAATTACGTACCTACAAAGATTGAGGTCAACACTATAAAACTTAACGTTTAAACGCAACCAAAACGTTCAACCAAAAAATATACGGAAACTAAAACTCTCACTAGTAATGCTGTTTTCTTTTCACACATTTTTTGGAAAATGCTATGGTCGAGTTACAATGTGAAGTTGCATACTTGGGGCTAGTTGGACTGGGTGAGTCCCTGAATAGCTTCCTATGAATACAATTATCGTAATTTATTTCAATCGTATTGATTACGTACGTTTTATTCATTCTCATAAATTAATATTAATAAAAAAAATCTAAAAAAACTACACGGTAGAAACGAATACATAGTGATGGTTGGTACTAACTGGCGACGACAGATGGCGCTCTGTAGCTGCCAGTACACCTGTCAGAGCTCTGCTTGTTTTTATGTCTTTTTTTTGTGAAAAAGCGCTGCAAAGTGGGTGATTTCCTCTGAATCTTTGTGTGAAGTTACAGTGAACATTTTTTTCTGTTTTGAGTGCCAGCAGAGTGTCTTATTCTTTTTAAATTTATAAAAATACAAGTTTCTCTAGTATTGTTGCAAGCAACATTTACTTAATCTTTTCTGCTGTATACCCATGTATACATTTGAACAATTAGTGGGTTGGCAGCACTGTACAAGTGTCATCAATGATAGACTAAAACAGACTCTGACAGATCTCTGTTTACATACAACTGTCAGATATCATTCACCCAAGTCATCACTGATTGATAACAAGAAACACTATCGTGGGAAACGTGCCGGTCGTAAAGTTCATCTATGTCTGCAGCGAAAGCAACATATCTGTCTTCCTGTGCCACGTCCACCGAATCATCCCGTCCTGCCAACACACACAGTTCCCACCTCAAGACCAGCAGAAAAGAAGAGGACCCTTCTAAGTGTTGACTTCTGCAATATACGTGGTCTCAACTGCAATTTGAACCCTGTCTTCCATCACCTTCAGTCCCTTCACCCTGATCTACTATTCCTCACTGAGACACAGATCTCTCCTCCCTCCGATGATAACCACCTTCGCTGCCCAGGTTACATCCTCGAGAGCAATTTCAAACCCAAAAATGGTGTCTGTGTCTATGCACGTTCCAGCTTAGACTGCACACGACTGCATAACATTGAGGATTCCCGTTTTAATACATTGTGGGTGCGTGTGTATATCTCTTCTATTATCAGATTTTATGCATGCGTATACCGCTCCCCTAACTCGAGTACATCAGACACATCTTCGCTGTTTGAGTACTTAGAACAATCTGTGGCTACTCTTTGGCTTCGTCACCCATCCGCGGAGATCGTGATCCTCGGGGACTTCAATGTCCACAATGTTTCATGGTTGAAATTTTCTGGATCCACGGACTTCGCCGGAACTTTGGCTGAACACTTTGCAAGCTTCCACAGCTTCTCCCAGCTTGTTTCTGATCCAACAAGAATCCCCGATGTTCAAGGGCATCGTTCCAACCTCCTTGACTTATTTCTTACAAATAAACCACATGGGTATAAGGTAAGGGTCACGGCCGCTCTCGGATCATCTGATCACTGCCTGGTGACAACGTCCACTTCTGTCACTTCACCCCGCCCACTGCTCGAGAAGACCAGTAGGAAAATGTGGCATTATAAGTCGGCCAACTGGGACGGCTTAAAGAAATACTTTAAAGATCTTCCTTGGAACAAAATTTGCAATAAGCATAATGACCCCTCTTCATGTTCTAACGAACTCGTTAAGTTAGTCCAATGTGGAATGGAAAACTTCATTCCATCCACAAACAAACCCTTGCGGTCTAAAACCAATCCCTGGTTTAATCAAGAATGCTCGGTTGCGGTCAAACGCAAAAATTCTGCGTATCAAACTTTGAGCAAATCAAACACCACTGCAAATAAAAAAGCCTTCAACAAAGTGTCCAAAGAGTGTAAAGCCACCATTAATAGAGCTAAACTTGATCACGACTTCAGAATAAGCCAAAAACTTTCCGCCTGTCCCAGCGGAAATCGATCTTTCTGGTCTTTGTCTGCTCTGATTAGTCGTAACTTTTGCGCTTCGTCCTTTCCTCCTCTAACTAAGCCTGATGGCACATTAGCCCACTCTGGTCCGGACAAAGCTAATCTTCTGTGTACTTTGTTTGCCAATAATTCCACACTTCACGATAATGGCAAATCACCTATATCAATTCCCCATAGCGGCTCCTTTATGGAGATGCCCAAAATAACACACACAGATGTGCTCACTGCTCTAAAAGGGTTAGATACACGCAAATCCAGCGGCCCTGATGGTATTCCAGCCTTAGTATTAAGAAACTGCGCAAATGAACTAGCTCATCCCCTTTATAAACTGTACAAACTGTCCCTTGGATGCGGTACCGTGCCTTCTAACTGGAAGGTTGCAACCGTTCATCCCATCCCCAAGAAGGGAATTCGCTCTGACCCTGCCAATTATCGTCCAATCGCAATCACTTCCTTACTTTCAAAAGTCATGGAAAGGATCATAAACGATAAGCTTATGGAATATCTGGAAACCCATAAACTGCTTAGCGACCACCAATACGGTTTTCGCCGTAACCGCTCCAGCGGTGACCTTCTCACTTATGTCACACACGTCTGGGGCCAACGCCTTGATCTTATGGGTGAAACACAAGCTTATGCTCTTGATATTTCCAAAGCTTTTGATAGAGTTTGGCACTCCAGCCTCCTTAATAAATTGTCATCATTTGGACTTCCCCTCCTCCTCATAGAATGGATTTCCAGCTTTCTTAAAGACAGATCTATCCAAACAGTCATCGATGGTAGTAAATCAGCTCTGCTACCAATCAATTCCGGTGTCCCCCAAGGATCTGTCTTGTCTCCGACACTTTTTCTTATGCACATCAATGACTTACTATCCTGTGCTCCTATCCACTGCTATGCCGATGACAGTACAATTCATGACGGTTTCTCTTTTACAAAGCCCCCAAATAGTTCAGCGATATCTATTGCTCGTGAATCATTAGCTTCAAAGATCAATACAGATCTCAGGGCTGTCAGCCGTTGGGGCACTGACAACCTTGTAGAGTTCAACATCAAAAAGACTCAAGCATGTCTGATATCCTTAAAGAGGATTCCAAACAACTATCTCCCAACTTTCGACAATGTCTCCATCTCTAACCATGAACACTTAAATCTTCTTGGTGTTTCTCTGTCATCAGAGTTAAAATACCATGATGCTATTGAGTCTCGCACAACTTCCGCTTTCCGGCGACTCGGCATATTATACAGAGCTCGTAGGTTTTTTACTTCAGCCCAATTATTGACTCTGTATAAATCCCAAATCCGCCCCATTATCGAATATGGCAGCCATCTCTGGTGTGGTATGTCCAAGAAGTTGAGTGACCAACTTGATTCTGTGCAAAGGAGGGCAGTGAGGTTGATCAATGATCCTTCTCTGACATCCGATTTGCAGCCGCTCCAGCACAGAAGAAAGGTTGGAATGCTCAGTCTTTTTTATCGATATTACCACGGAGCTTGTTCTAATGAGCTCCATTCATTAATCCCTCCCCCTCTCATTTCAGAAAGGGAAACTCGTAGTACGACTCTCATTCATCCCTTTGCAGTCGATCTCAAAACTATGAGAACTTGGCGTTTTCATGACTCATTCCTTTGCCAAACTGCCCGCTTATGGAATGGTCTACCAGTATCTGTGTTCCCTTCCCAATTTAATCCGGTTTTATTCAAAACCAACATCAATCACCACTTCCTTGCAGCGCCTCACGACAGAACCAAGAACTCAAGCAACACCTCTGCGGCACCCTTCCAGGGTGACATAGACCCCCAAGACTCTCAAGAATTGGGGAGCCTCCCGCACAGGATTCCTTAAAAAAAAAAAAAAAAAAAAAACTCTATAGTTGGTAATTAAGAAAAGATTAGACCTGTGATTTCCCAACGCGAATATGATTCCTATTTTCAAGTTCTGTACTCCAAAAAAAAAGTAAGAAAACTAAAGCAGCGCCTACGTTTCCATATTTTTTTGTCAAACTCAGTAGTTGATCTTAAGCGTAAAAGTTTATACTAGGGGTATTTAAGCGGGTCATGGATCTCTGCTCTTATTTGCTAGTGATTTTTTGCATTTAGCTCAATTATCTGCCAGACGGGTTGATGACTACCTGTTGGTCCACTAATCTAATCTAATTTAATCTAAGCTGCAAAGATATATATATCATTTAAGATTTATATTAAATGCATTCCCACAAGCAGATATGTATAATTTCGCGCTAACACATGCCGCATGTGGACCTACAATATAAAAACCCAATCTCAAATGAACATAAGCCTTGCAACTCTTGCCGTCCTTCCCTGAAACAGGGGTGACATTGGCAAAGTGGACCAATTTTTTACAGTATGGGTGGTCAGCCGCATAACAACCTATAAGTCAAGGAACATACATGACAAATTACATTTTTTTTTAAATCAATAAATAACAATATATACATGGACATAAAAAACTAAATCATAAAACCAATTTTACTTTAACAAACCCTAGCCGCCAACATCACAGATCAACCGCCATTTCACGGTGACTTTTATTTCATCCCTACCCTCAAGGCGAACCTGGCGAGCATTCCCCTATCCGCCACCTGGGGTACGCGCTGTCTTGGGATTACAGGATCCTTTGGACAGGTTCCTACAAATCAAACATCAGATTTTATGAATGATGATGATGATGCTTTCTAGACCGCGCTTCTCTTAACTTCTATCACTGCAAGGGCGCTTTCAGCATTGACATAACTTGATTATCGTCTTATTATCTAGATTTTCAGCAGTAACTTCGTGAAAGTTCATTTCTATTTACACCTGAAGATGGGAGGTACTGCTTCTCCCGAAACTGGTAGTGTACAAAAATATACTTATGTGAATTAAAACAAAGCAATTTTTATTTTAAGTATTGATTATCGTCGCTCGAATTTGCGTTATTCGCACTAATGCCAGTTCGAACCCCGCCTACGTCATGTTCCTTCGACAATAACTTCTAACCTGGGTCAACAGATCGCTGCCTTATTTCTTGTTTACCGTATACGCCATTGAGAAAATTTTACATGAGCAATGTTTGCATGTGTACTGGACCAATGTGTCTTATAGAAACAAGAAATTTATTTGAAAAATACTTAAAAGAACTCTCACATTATCGAGTTTTATGGTTTTTCTTAGCTCAGATTGTGTAGAATTTGATTCATAAGACAACTGCATGAAAAAGTCATATTTGACAAGATTGGCGTATACGATAAACAAGAACTGGGGGAGCGAGATGTCATAGGGTAGTTATTAATTAATAATTCATTAAAAATATTAAATAATGGCTTATTAATTGTTAACGTTATTACTCAGGCAAGGGCTGGAAGTCTCATCACTACGGTAGACCCTACCTACCGAATATCGTTCATATTAGTATGAAGCCAAGATGGCCGCAAGTGAACAGCGGATTTTGACAGATCTTCATACTAATATGTACGATATTCAGTAGGTGAGAATTATTGTGGTGATGAGACTTTCAGCTCAGGCATAATAGGTTGGTGCATTGTACTCCTCTTCACAAATCTATTTTGACAAAATGAACAACTTAAAGGTTCATTCATTCAATTCATTCCCTGTTTGAAGAGAATTTCATTTCTGTCTACTCGCAAATGTAGTATTTTACAGTACTAGATAGTGAGGCGGTTTTCAGGAGGCAGCTCCGGCTCAGCAAGTCCGGTCGATAGCTCAGGTGGTAGAGTGCTTGCATTCCATGCCGAAAGCTCGGGTTCGAATCCCACCGAGGGTGTCAGAAATGATTTCCCGTTTCGGTGTTTATTTCAAACCCCAAAATAAAATACCGGCAAGGTTTACTCAGCCTTCACAAGAAATGAGTACCAGCACTCTCGGGAGCTGGGAAACCTCCACTTCAACTGAAGTGGTTGGCGTAAGGCCGGCCCCCTTACCTGTAAAAATAAATAGGTTCAACTCGCCACATGCGACCCCATCGGGGATAACGCGGCAAGAAGTTACACTATATGTGTGGCTTAGTTGCGTTTTTTTTTTAGCTGAAGACCCACCTCTTCCCACCTCCACAACCGGCGCCTTTGGGATGACCAAGGGTCATGAAAAGGCGCCATACAAATGAACTCATTTTTATTATCATTACTCGAAAAATATTTATTTCACATGATAAAAGTAATCAAGCGAGTATTGTAAAGTTGTATAAATTCTGTACAACTAACGCGAGGGATTCACACCTGCTCGCCAATTGTAAAATCGTGTCCAATGAGTTGACATAAACTATAAAGCAACAATAAAGACAATCTTAAACATTGAGAAATTCACGGACTAGATGATCTAAACCTTACGATGTATATTTAGAAGCTTTGTAAGGTAATGAAACGATTTATTTTTAGAATCATTAATACCTGTTGTCAACATAGATAAAGGTATGAAAATAAAATTAGCTTTGTAAACTGGTATACTCGTATGTCCTTAATGAAATATTGCAGTGAGTGACGCTACAAAAGAATCAATATTTAAGATGGATCTATTTATGTCAGCCTTACAAATATTTTCCTGAAATCAATATGAAAATTAAGTGCATATCGTATCCCCAGATCTAGTCTGCCACAAATCAAATTCAGAAAAAAATTTGACTGAAAAAATAACTGAAAAAAACTTTTGACACCCTTAATGTCCTCTTCTGTCTCAATCCTAAGATTATTTTGCAGCAATGTTCACCAATCTTTTCGTCATTCTTCCCTATATATGGCAATCTTTTTGAGCTCTTCGTAGGAGAAACAGATCTAGAGAAATAGATCTATAAAGACTGTTTGCGAGAGCTATAATCGTGGATAAACTGTTTCATTTAGTCAATTAATTTTGCATCAACTTTGCCATTGCCAAAACTAAGGTAAGATGCAAATACCAACCCATAGAATCATTCCTAGATTCCTAGACAAAGATTGATCAAAGATCCGTACATGGTGGTGTTTTCCGACTATCAATATATATCACACTTACTGTAAAAATGGCTCACTTTTGTACTCTGGATGACTCACAATGTCATCTCTGTTTCAGGGAAGGTCGGCAAAAGTTGTAGGGTTTATGTTCATTTGAGGTTGTTATATGAATTTGTAAGTAAACAAGCAGCATTTGTGAGCGCGAACTTACACTGCCTGTTTGTGGGCATTTAATATGAATTTCAAATGCTAATATATCATTGCAACTAAGATTATAGATTAAAGACACTAAGGCCCGGTATTTTCAACGTTAGCATATGTGACTTTAAACTGAAAAAAAAAGCTATCCACACGATTGGCAAAGGTGCGTCCTTTCCACTCAGTATAAAGTCGCTATGCTAACGTTGAAAATACCGGGCCTAAAAGTTTTTACTCAGGATGTACAAAACTGATTGTGCACGATTTTACCAATAAATTATTGTTACCTCCAAATTCTCTTAAAACTAGAGAGTCCGCAACGCATACCTCCAAGTACATTTGGATCTGGTAATAATTGAAGAAGCCTACCTTCCATCCAGCTGAAGAGTTGCTGTCCCCCTTGTCCTTGAAGTACGACACGTTCTGCACCATCCACTCGTAGATCTGCGACAGCGTGAGCCGGCGATCCTGGGCGGATGTGATGGCTTGCGTGATGAGGTCAGCGTAGGAGAGGTTGCCCCAGGCGTTCCTGCGCGAGGAGTTCTTCTTGGCGGCTGCTACAGACGCTGGGGAAGGAATGGCGACACCCCCTGTGGACAAGCATGCCAGTTTAGTTAGTGCTATTTGCATTATAGGTCGGGGAAAAGTTTCTTCGCATTTTATATGAAAATTCAAGTCATTTTTTTTCAAAGTTAATTTACATTTAATTACAGTACATATGTGCCATTTTGTTCGTAGACTACCTGCCATCTTGTAGGTAGAGAAAAAAACGCAACAAGTAGTTTTGGCAGTCTTCTCTTGATGTTAACCTGACACTGCCTAAAAAAATCTGAAGAGACCAAAACAGGTGGGAATCTGAAGGTGTAAGGTCAAAACTAGATACAATTTTTCACATTCCTACTCTTTTTTTTTAAGTTTTAATCGCGATTTCAGTATTTTCGTAGGAATAACACCTCTTTCATGTCTCCAGAATTATAAAGAAGTTACTTCTTAAACAATACTGAACAACCACATAGTAAAGATTCCTTGACTTACAGGTTGGTATGGCGTTGACCAGCTGTACTGTAAAAAAAATTTCACTTTGCCAATGTCACCCCTGTTTCAGGAAAGTTGCAGGGTGTATGTCCATTTGAGGTTTGGATTTTAATTTGTAAGTACACATGCAGCATTCGTAAGCGCGAACCTGCAGGTGCCTGTTTGTGGGCATGCGTTAAATATGAATTTTAAGTGTTCAGATATCTCTTTGCAACTTAGATTTTAAAATTCGAGGAATGTGATTCAATAAACATTTTATACTTCCGCCATAGCGCTGTTTATGAACCCGAGATTAAATTTGTTTACCATGTCAGTGTGTGCAATACGAGACCAAAAGCTTCGTTTGGTGATTGTTGTACTCTTATCAACAAATCAAATAAACAAAAATCGGATGTGTTTGAATACTATAAAAAAATACGTTCATTATCTCTCCTTTGTAAATATAACGTAAGGCATTTTAAAAACGCAGTGCAACCGCGAATTGTTTTTTATTTATTTTATTTTAAACGTGTAATAAAATTTTCAAAGAAAGTAACTTTTTATTTTATAATTTAGTCAAGTGCGCATTTTTCCAGATTTAATAGAGAATAAAAAAACTAGGAAACCTTTGTATGTACCTACTCGTATTATGGGAGTTGAAATGAATGACAAATTTCATGATACAATTTGAACAATAAACTTTTTGTTTAATTTAACTAGAATCTAGTTGCATAAAACCAAAGACGGCAATCTAGGATTTTTCTAAAATAAGATTCATACAGTGGAACAGAGAAAATCATTTTCTTAACATTTCTATATATCTACGGTTAAAAGGCAGTAGGAGATAAGCGACATAATCTAAATTGTTCAGGAAAGCAGTTTAATGTTTGAGATTGCAAAAAATGGCACAATTTTTTTTATTTTTTATCATATCGTTAAAATAAAAACAGCTCTAAAATTAAAAAAATAAAGGCATTTATTGGCATTCCTATTAATGTGGTTGTACGGTTTTTTTCTGTCACAAGCGCCTTTAGGATATGAAAGGCCAAAATCTTGTCGGTTACACCAAAACCATACATCGAAAACGCAGTTGTTTGCTTTAGCATAAACAACACAAAATCATCGTAGAGCTATGGGAGTTAGCGCATTAGAAAGAGCGGAAAATTTCAAGTAGGATAGCGTCCTCACTCATCTTGGATTAAAATGTCGCTTATGCCCTTACTGCCTTTTAAACGTTGATATTTATAGCATTTCCTACAGAAACCCTAGATTTCCGTCTATGATTCGGTACGAGTAAATTTTCTTATTTGTATTTAACAACTCTTTAAGTTATTAATGATGGAAAGTCAAAGAGGCAGAATGCAAACAAGATGGAGAGCAATCAAAGAGTTATCAGTAAGTACCTCGAATATAGTTAAATTACAATTCAACTCAACAGTAGCGTTTTGCCGAAAATTAAAATAAAAATAACAGCGAATCTGGCGACAGTTTAAAATTCCATACACTTTTTGTTGAGTTTAAACGTAAGACTTGTCATATACGTCGTTTATAATATTTTAACTTGACTTGCAAGTTTCATTAAGGGGACGCAGTACTCGCGAGATTTTAATTCCGGTGGGTATTTAAATGCATCTATGCTCTTTACTCTTTTAAGTGCCATAGAGGGCCTGTTGCACCGACCTCCAATCAATATTTGATTGACACATCAAATTTTATTGCATAATTCTGGTTAGGACCTCGGCTAAATATTTCTCGGAGGTCTAATCTAATCTAATCTAAGTTGCAAAGATATGTTACATTGGAGATTCACATTACATGCATTTTCACAAGCAGACACGTACAAGTTCGCGCTTGTGAACTTACAACAAAAAACAAATCTCTAATGGACATACACCATGCAACTCTTGCCGTCCTTCCCTGAAACAGGGGTGACATTGGCAAAGTGAACCATTTTTACAGCATGGGTGGTCAGCCGCATACCCACTAACTTATTAGACAAGAAACATACGCAAACAAAATACATTTTTATTATCAACAAATTATAACATGTATGGATATCAAAAACTAACAGAAAACAAATTCTAATTTAAATAAATCTAGCCGCCAACATCACAGATCAACCGCCACTTCCTTCTGTCCTTACACACTTCTTTCATTTCCTCCAGAGTCATAACCTTCTTCATACAGGCTCTCCTTTAATTACGACTCTGGATATTCCATTCATTCACAATTTCGGATATTTGGTCCATCCATACCTTTCTCGGTCTTCCTCTACCACGACATCCATCTATTCTTGCAACATATACTTTCTTGGAAAGAAATTATAACAAAACGTACAAAGTTACATCATCAATATTTGGGGGGTGGAAAGGGGGCTTGAAGCATGTATATGTGGACTTTGTAATGCGCCGTTTCGTTCCAAGTGTCCAGATTCGGTGTAAATGTGCAGGAGCGATTACATATACTCGTTTTTCTGCATTCCAACACCCAGCGTAGCCCCCCACCTCCCTCCGCCCCGCCCGCAAGCAGTCTTACGTACAGATTTGGTCACGTGATGGCCCGGGCCAATGTTGGTGGCGATGATGATGATGATAATGGCCATCTTAAAAATTAATAAAATACTGTAATGGCTTCTGTATGATGCATTAATAACAGTCACACTTCAGACTCGTGAATGGAAGGTTGTGGGTTCGAATCCCGGCGGAGCAAAGATTATATACCATTTATATTTTCAAATTGGCGCTTTGTAGCGACGACGACCAAGCTCGTAAAAAAAAATGTCGATAGCTCAATTGGTGGAATGCTTGCATTCCATGCCGAGAGCAAGGTTCGATCTCAAGGTTTACTCCTGAACCTTCACAAGAAATGAGAACCAGTCCCCCCGGGAACCCCCACTTCAACTGAAAGTGGTTTATGTGAGGCCGGCCCCCTTACCCGTAAAAATAAATAGGTCCCGAATCGCCACATGCGAACCATTCGGGGATAACGCAGGCGAGAAGACTCTATATGTGTAGCTTAGTTGCGAGTTCATTGCTCTTCGCTGGGTTGAAAAATTCATACACCTTCATCAAAAACCGGTCATCAAAAGGTCCATCCAGCCTTACAGCAAGTGGGTCTTGCTTGAGAATTGGCGCTTCTTACAGCGACGACCAACCTCGCAGAAGGCTCTTGAGGTGTGATACACACAAAAACAGCGCTCACCAAATAAATTATCCTAATATTTTTATCATACTACGTATCGTATCTACCACTTTTGTCTCAGTCCTGTCAAACATTGCAGTTGTGTAGTCATACAAAGCATGTTTATACGTGTAAAATTTTATGTTCTCTTGTTTTCTCCATTTTGTGTTTTGACACCCAATAACACAACGCATGCCATAATGCCTTTTTCCTTTTAAATTCGTAAATTTTATCGATCACAAGATTTATGCCGCATGCGTCTATGTTCGCACTGGTCCGGGCATAGTACGCACGCGGCAATGCTGCCACCTTTCTAGAAACATTTTTACATTCGCCCGAGTATTTTTGTACACATAGAAATACAACTGTGAAGATTTTTGTTCTCTTTCTTACTAATGACCATTACCGTAAGTAGGTTGAAACAGATAAATTGTCTATTTACGTTAAAATAATTTATGGTCCAAAGATATCTATCACAAGTCGATGGTAAAAAGTATAAGACTGCAATGGCTTTTGTATGATGCATAAATAACAGTCACTCTTATAATTAAAACAGATTTTAAATAAAAACCCAAAATAATAATCTCAAATGCACAAGACCGGTTGGCATCCCAGCAGTAACAAGATCCGTTTTAGTATGTGAGTATTTTATACGTACATGGAAAATTAACCATTTGTATCATTAACAAGACCGGTCGTAAAATGTGATTATAAAATTATGCAGTTTGATCACATTTAAAGTTTTTTTTTCAAATTTACATTCGTAAATATTTGTGTACCTCTAAATGGTTCCACGACAGTTCGCCTACAAAACTTTTCGGTCAACGATATTTCGGTCACATACGCAACTGACTGCGTTTTCGAAGTATGGTTTTGGTGTAACAGACCAGATTTTGGCCTTTTTTGTCCTAAAGGCGTTTGTGACATAAAAAAATCGTAAAACATCGTAAAACCACATTAATGGAAATGTCAATAAATGCCTTTATTTTTTAAATTTCAGAGCTGTTTTGATTTTAACGATTTGATAAAAAATAAAAAGTTATGCCTATTTCTGCAATCTCAAACTGTAAACTGCTCCCCTGAACAATTAAGTTTTGTCATAAATATTTAAAAATATAAATGGTAAAACATTGTTTTAATTCACTTTATTCTTTTTTTTTGCTCGAATATTTTCGCCTAATGAGGCATCTTCAAGAGCAGAATGTTTATAATAAGTTTTTGTCGTTTATGCCCTATAGCCTTATGCCGTTGTGATACTTTAGCAACATCCATATACCTCGTATGTACTTCTTGCAGTGGGCATGGAGAGGATTGGAGGAGGCCTACATCTAGGAGAAAACTGAGAAAGGCTGAGGAAGTAGAAGAAGCAAAATAAAGGTTCATTCGTCTAATCTTTTTTTTCGGTAAAAAAATCTCTAGTGCTCAAAAGCTGATGTAGGTAGGTACTTCGGTCACTTTATGAGGAGTGAGAAATCGCTTTCTCCATCCTATCATACAGACAAAGATTGAGGGGAGAAGAACTCAGGGACGACGAAGGACATCTATCTATAATCTATAATCTAAGTTGCAAGGATATATTCATTTAAAGCTCTCAGATGTATGCCCACAAACCAACAAGTGTAGTTCGCGCTTACAAATGCTGAATGTGTACTTACAAATAAAATCCAAACCTCAAATGAACATAAGCCCCACAACTTTTGCCGACCTTCCCTGAAACAGGGGTGACATTGGCAAAGTGAACCATTTTTTACAGTATGGGTGGTCAGCCTCATACCAACCTATAAGTCAAGACATCGTGGCTGAAAAACCTATGACTATGGTTCGACAAAAGCATCAATTACCTATTTTTAGCCGCAGCATCCAATATTGATAGCCATGATGATCGCCGATTAGAAATGGCAATGAAAAAAAAAGTGCTCAAAATAATTTGCAACTAAAACAAACCACACATACAGAATCATATCAACTATGCAAGTTGCTGAGAGCATATAAAAAGTAGGCAATAAAAACACGTTCCATAAAACCAATCTGAAATTTCAACTTTCGATTGAATAAAAAAAAAAAACATGACTCAACGTTCGGCTGCAATTTTGTAAACTAGATTTTTCCATCGTCAAACTACTAACATTATTATTTTTTTCATTTTAAATTTGTTCGCTCATCGTGGTAAAAAAAAAATGCCAAAACTCCGAGCGGTGTGGAAGAATTTTATAGAGAACTGCCATAAAGGTGTGTTACTATTTTACAGCGATAAAAAAGGCTGGCGCTTTAGTTGTCCGTATAATATAAAATTGGTGGTTAAAAAGTGAATCGACTATGAATTATTTCCCAACTTTACAGAAGGGTAATCGAAAGTTTATGTACGAGAAAAAAGCTTCAATGTGTAACAAGAATGGGGTATTTCGACACAGATTAGGTCAATTGATGTAACTAAATGATGTGTTCCCAACCTCAGTACAAAAAAATAGCAGTAGGTATGGATGATTTTATTGAAACTGCCTACTTGTCTTGTCTTGTCTTGTATCCTGCCGCCATTCCTCTAGAGGTGGCCAGTACCTCCACACAAGTGCCTCCACTTGACTCTGTCCCTGCATACTTCTTTCATCTCATCTAATTTCATCACTCTTTTCATGCATGCTCTTCTCTTGTTTCCACTCTGTAAATTCCATTCATTCGCAATCTCACTTATCTGATCAATCCATTCTTTTCTAGGTCTTCCCCTTCCACGCTTACCTATTACATTCCCTTTATACACTCTTTTTGTCAGTCGGTCTTCATTCATCCTTTCAATATGTCCAAACCATCGCATCACACTTCTTTGAACTTTCACTTTCACGCTTTCTTTTACTCCGCATTCATTCAGAACCCATTCGTTTCTCACTCTATCTTTCAGTGTTTTTCCTGTCATACTTCTCAAATGAGCCATTTCTACGGTGCATACCTTATTAACTTCTCTTTCATTCACCGTCCATGACTCGCTTCCATACATCAGGGTCGGCAACAATATACAATTGTGTACCGCCATTTTCATTTTCTTTGGTATCCTTTTATTCTTCGCTATTCTACCAAACGCTCCTATCACGCATCTTCCTTTGCTGGCACGCTTCTCTAATTCCTTCGTCATCTTACCATTCGCCTCAAACTTGCTTTCTTACAACTTACTTACAACTATGTTAAATTCAACCATGTATCTAAAGTAAATAAATTTTGAAATATGGGCTTTTTAGCACACTTTCAATAACTACTCGTAGTATTATAGGCTGATGTTGAGAGAATTTCAACGGGTATAAAAATATATCGGGGATCGTACACCGTAATTTCTGATCAAGGGCTAGATGTGGTAACCACTAGACCAGTGTTCCGCAAAGCGTGTGCCGCGGCACACTGGTGTACCGTGGTCATCAGTTGGTGTGTTTGTATATCCCATTCCTTCACAATCTCCTCAATCTGATCACTCCATACTTTTCTCGGTAAATGCAAAAAAAAAGAAAAAAAATCTTAAGCAAAGAATGCAGCAAATTAAAACACCAACATTAGAAATCTACATTGCAGATTAGCCGCCACTTCTTCCTGTCCTTGCATACTTCTTTCATTTCATCCAGAGTCATTACCTTTTTCATACAAGTCCTCCTTTTATTATGACTCTAGATATCCCATTCATTCGCTAATATAATACAATAATAATACTATAAGACAGAATAAAGCTGTATTTTATAAAGAAGTATGTAAGGATAGAAAGAAATGGCGGTTGATCTGTGATGTTGGCGGCTGGGGTTTGTTAAAGTAAAATTGGTTTTGTGATTTAGTTTTTTTTATCAATGTATATATTGTTATTTTATTGATTTTAAAAATGTAATTTGTCATGTATGTTCCTTGACTTATAGGTTGTTATGCGGCTGACCACCCATACTGTAAAAAAATTGGTTCACTTTGCCAATGTCACCCCTGTTTCAGGGAAGGACGGCAAGAGTTGCAAGGCTTATGTTCATTTGAGATTGGGTTTTTATATTGTAGGTCCACATGCGGCATGTGTTAGCGCGAAATTATACATATCTGCCTGTGGGAATGCATTTAATATAACTCTTAAATGATATATATCTTTGCAGCTTAGATTAGATTAGATTAGATTTATCAGCGAAAGAATTTTCGCTCTATGTTTATCAATAAATCCATCATCTTCATCATCATTGGCACGACAATCCAGTGTGAGTCTTAGCCTCCTAAATCTACCTAGGCCTTTATTTTCCATCTCCATACTACTTATGGATGACAATCTTCCACCACTCCATCTAGCCATCTTTATCTTGGTCTTCCCACTGCACTACGTCCTGTATACATTAAATGAACTACATTAGTCATGTATCGCATATCATAAAATGTGCTAGCGAAGTCCCATTAAATTAATTGCAAGCTTATTGTACATATTTATTCTGTGTTGTAGGTTTATCAGTGCTCTTGATCAAAAGTATTTTCAAATCCCTTGTACTCGTACTGCATGTATCTATGTGATGATGATGATGGATGATTTATTTCCTGTGCCGTCATTTGATGGTCCAGGACCATCTGAAGGGCGCCATGGCTTCTAGAAAAAAACAGTGTCCTCAGCCCCATTCAGAAGGTTGTTGTAGGCTGGTTCGCGCGAACACCGACTGGAAAATTGTTCCAGGCAACCGGCCCGGCCAGGGGTATGTGTCAGAGAGACCCGCAGCACGTGGACGGTCGCAACGCAAAACGCAACTAAGCTACACATATAGTTTAACTTCTTGACTGCGTTATCCCCGAAGGGGTCGCATGTGGCGTTTCGGGACCTATTTATTTTTACAGGTAAGGGGGCCGGCCTCACACCAACCACTTTCAGTTGAAGTGGGGGTTTCCCAGCTCCCGGGGGGGCTGGTTTTCATTTCATGTGAAGGCTGAGTAAGCCTTGAGATCGAACCCATGCTCTCGGCATGGAATGCATGCATTCTACCAATTGAGCTATCGATCTTTTTACGAGCTTGGTCGTCGTCGCTACAAAGCTTAAATTCTCAAGCATAACCCAGTTGCTGTAAGGCTAGATGGATCTTTGGTGACCGGCCATTGGTAAAGGTTTATAAAATTTTCAACCCAGCGAAGAGCAAATTTGAAAGTATAAGCCCGCAAACTTCCATTCAGAGTCCGAGGTGTTACCACTGAACTACGGACCGGTCACCAAAAATTTTTTTTCATACTATATGGCATATTTTTTATACATTTTTTTTTCTATATACTTATCATGTCTTTTTTTTTGCAATTTTTTTTAATCTTTTAATAATTGTACAAGTAGAATTGTATTAATTGTTGCTTGGTGTTCAGTCATCGTCAAGTGCCAAAGTTACCGTGGATTTTTAATAAAATAAGCATTCGTCCGTAACAAATCACGACTGTGGACTACTCTGCAAGGGGAGGAAAGGGGGGGGGGGGGAACGTGAGCAAGTGAAGCTGTACTCCAACCATAAAACATTACGTTGGCGTCCCACCAGAACTGCACAGAAATCAAAACGCTCACTGTGTGCGTTGCTTCAGTTTTAATACACTTCTGATGAAACGCTGTCGTTGAGTTTTGTGGTTGGTGCACTGCGTGGTGAACTCAAAAGATCCGAGCAAAATGCGGCCGCCAATACAACAGCGTACTTACGCCAACTGGAGTTCAAGGATAAGTAGAAAATCTACAGTTTTATGGTTTTTTATTGGAGAAAAAAATATAATGAAACCATCGGTTGATCGTACATATTGAGTCTGTTTTGGTTTTGTCGGTATCAGTGGCGAAGGGTGCAATACAAGCCGGCTCCCATCGGCTTCTCTTTTAAAATGATGTAACAAAGTAGTTAAAAAATATAGGCACAAAGTAAAAAAATACATTTAAAACCAAAGAAACAATACGTATTTTTCCCCCATTGAAACCATGCAGTTTACTTTATTATCATTTTTGCCTCATTTGAAACGGGAAACCGATGGGAATCGGCTTGTATGGCACCCTTCGCCACTGGTCGGTATAAAATGTCGGGTTTCTTCAATCGAGAACATTAATATTTGACTTATATGTTGGTATGAGGCTGACCACCCATACTGAAAAAAAATGTTCACTTTGTCAATATCATCCCTGTTTCAGGGAAGATCGGTAAAAGTTGCAGGGTTTACTAGTATGTCCATTTGAGGTTTGGTTTTTATATTATGTAAGTACACATTCAGCATTTGTAAGCGCGAACTTACACGTGTCTGTTTGTGGGCATGCATTTGATATGAGTTTTTAATGTTAATATATCTTTGCAACTTAGATTATATATATATCAGTAACAAGTGCATAGGAAACTGATTATTATGTATATAATTTTCTAACATGATTTTCATTTCTAAGTCTAGATCTGATAATTATGTTTCCTCTATTTTTTTCAAAAAAAGAAGATTCTCTCAGAATTTATAAACATCTGAATCGTATAGAATCAAAGTCGGCAATTTGGTATATTTGACAAAAATGAGAAAAATACATGTAAACATAGAACAAAATATTTTACACAATCGCAGAAAATTCTCGACTACCTCTTTTGATTCTAAACGAATCATTGGTATTATCTTCGCAATACTGAATCAGTTTTGTACAGAATCACAGTAAAAGGCTTGCTTAGAACCGCAAATTTGCAAAGGACTAAGAGGTCGGAAAGGTTGAGCTCAAATGATCAATCGGGTGTTGCAGTTTCGTTTTGGTGCTTGAATGTCAATATATCTTTGCAACTTAGATTAAAGATTATACCACCACCCTTATTGCAAAAAATGGATCTCTTTGCCAATACCACCACTGTTTCGGTAAGAGTTGCAAGGGTTATGTTCATTTGAGATTGTATTTTTTGTGATGTAAATCGATTTGTGAGAACTTATACGAGTTTGCTTACTAGAATTCATGTGATATAAATCTTATAGGTAATATATCTTTGAAACTTTTATTAGCTTTGTGTATAACCGTTTAAAAAAAATCAAAAGTGGCTGTTATGATGCGTATACAAATAAAGCATTTATAGGGATAAAAAAAATACGATGGATGAAACTAGAAGTCATGTAGAATCAAGAATAAGTACAACCTTTCTCGAAAGTGTAACCACATATATAAACTTCAAGACTGGGAGTTGATTCAAGTGGTTTCGGAATGTCAAAAAAATATCATCATCAAATCACGCTTCTAGAAATTCGATTCACATATTCTCTGGTTTGTCTGTCGAGGTCGATTGAGCGCCAAATAGTCGAAATAGGCGGTCTCAGTTGCCGACCGCGACCTTGCCGGCTGAAGTCAAATTCTGAGCCGCCATATACCTACTCGCAAGTACCTTATGAGAAAAATCCGTGCTGTAGTTGATATCTATCATCTATAATCTAAGCTGCAAAAATATGTTAACATTTAAGGCTCATATGAAATGCATGCCTACATACAGGCACATGTAGGTTCGCGTCTACACATTCTGCATGTGTGCATACAAATAAAGAAAACCTCACATGGACATAAACCTTGCAACTCCTGCCGCCGTTCCCTGAACCGGGGTGGCATTGGCAAAAGTGAACCGATTTTTACAGCACGGGTGGTCAGCCTCATACCAACTTATCAGTCAAGGAGCACAAAAAATTATAAATGATTTACAGAAATTCTTAATGAGACACATTACAAATTCAAATTAAAATAAAGTAAAATTAAAATTAAACTTAATATTACACAGAATTAATGGCACTTGAATAGAATTGAAGGCACTAAATTTGATGGACGTAACATACAATCATATGAATACTAGGGATCGGCCGAAATTCGTTTTACATTCGGTTTAACCGAATTTCGGCAGCTTGAATCAAACTTCGGAATTCGGTTCAAATGCCGAACATTCGGCGTAAGAAAAAATAAAACAAAATACCTACTTGCACCATTTTGACTGCTATAATTAGATGTCATAGTATCTTTTATAAACGTAAAATACAAAGTTATTTTTATTTTCGTAGGGCTATATAGCCTTTATATGCTCACTGATGGTCATTTATGTTAGTAGGAACAAGTGAACATTAACTTTCAATTTGATAAAAAAATATCTTCTTCTACTCCGTTGCATGGATATCCGATTGAAATAAATTTACTTAGTATTCTTCTAACAAATAACAGTAACTAGAAACTATAATGCGTATCTTTTTTTCCTTTTTTTACCGAACCGAAGTTTGGTCGAACTTCGACCGAATTTTTTGTATTAACCGAATGTTCGGCCGAAGTTCGTATTCGGTTCAAACCACATTCGGCCTATCCTAATGAATACATCTTCTTCTTCATTTAGCGACACGTCTATCCAAGATAGGCTATGTCTTTATATCAGGCAAGAAAATACGGTATGCGGGCAACGTGTTTTAATTTTTACGATATCGGGCGCCACAAAGAACCATAAATCTAAGTTGTAAAGATATATTAATATTTAAAATTCATATTAATTGCATGTCCACTAATAGAAACGTGTAAGTTCGAATGCTGCATGCGTACTAACAAATTAAAAACCAAAACTCAAATGAATATAAGCCCTGTAACTTTTGCCGAGCTTCCCTGAAACATTGGCAAAGTGAACAATTTTTTTTTTACAGCATGGGCGGTCAGCCTCATACCAACCTATAAATCAAGGGAAGGGACAGAAATTCAAACTAAAAACTACAAATATATCACTACGCAAAAAAGTAAGTAAGTAGGTAACTTGTTAAAAAATAAATAATGGGGAACGAATAAAGTATATGTTGCTAGAATATATGGATGTCGTGGTAGTGGAAGACCGAGAAAAGTATGGATGGATCAAATCTCTGAAATAGCGAATGAATGGGATATCCAGAGTCGTAATAAAAGGAGGAATTGTATGAAAAAGGTTATGACTCTGGATGAAATGAAAGAAGTATGCTAGGACAGGAAAAAGTGGCGGCTAATCTGCAATGCTTAATTTGCTACATTTTTTGCATAGGAAATTTTTGACTTTTTTTGTATAGATTTATTTTTAAGGTTTTGTTCTTTTCTATGTTTAAATGTAATTTATTATTCGTATTCCTTGACTTATAGGTTGGTATGAGGCTGACCACCCATACTGTAAAAAATGGTTCACTTTGCCAATGTCACCCCTGTGTCAGGGAAGGTCGGAAAAATTGTGGGGCTTATGTTCATTTGAGGTATGGATTTTATTTGTAAGTACACATTCAGCATTTGTAAGCGAGAACTACACGTGTTGGTTTGTGGGCATACATCTGAGAGCTTTAAATGAATATATCCTTGCAACTTAGATTATAGATTACAGAAGTCCGCACGTACAAGACTGACGTTTGTCAGCCGAGAAAAAAGTTCCAAATTAAAAAATGTTCCGACCTCAATGGTTGGATTTTTTTTATAGAATGAATACGAGGTAAGCGTGGAAAGGAAAGTCTCTCTGCTATAAGCTTTTGGATGAAAGAAAAACCATGGATACTAATCTGCAACGCCACGTGTAAAATATACCTACAAGGATTGAGATATTTTACAACGATCTTTTAGTTGAATAATACGTACGTATCAAATAATTGAACCTACTGGGATGTGAATCATTTTCATCAGCTATAAAACATACAAATGAATGTGTAACATAAGGATGGCTTATTTCATGAACGCTGCTTTTGTGTGAATCACGCCTCAAGAATCCTTTGCGAGCTTAGTAGGAAATAAAAATTCTCAAACAAAACCTTCGATGAACATTTTTCATCTTATAGAATGAAAAAACCGGATTCTACTGACCGTGCAAAAGAGAAGAACGATTTTCTCTACGTTTTGACGGAGTCATATCCGACGTCCTCAAGAGGTGTGTGTCTTCTACAAAGAAGAACCACGAACTGTTGAATTATTGTTGTTTGATCGAGGCCGAAGGTTGTAGGTACTTTTATTAACCTTCGGTGATGCATCCATCCATTTTTTCATGTTTTTTTTTTTTTAATGAAATTAGTCCTCTGTGAGCTTGGTCGTCGCTATAGAAAGCACCAATTCAAAAAGAACCAGTTGCTGTAAGGCTGGATGGACTTTTGGTAACCGGTCTTTGGTAAGGGTTTATGAATTTTTCAACCCAGCGAAGAGCATATTTGAAAATATGTATAGTGTATGCAGAAAAAATGGACGCGGAACAACTACCATAGACAAAACAATGTGAAGTCACACGACTGTTACACATTGTTACAAGGGAAAAGGCGAACAAATATATTTTTATTCATTGCTAAGGATTGTAGTCTCCCATAGACGTGTGACGTTTCCTCCTCGAGAAAAAAATGTAAATTCAAATTTACAATTACAATTACTTCAGTAATTACAGTTTTCGGATATTAGAAGAACCAACGAAGCTTCTATGAGGACTTACATAATTCTGGACATCTCGTTGACGATGTAGCCAACATCTTCACGAGGCACCCTCTCTGCACGACGACTGAGTTCATTCTCAGAAGTAATTATAATTTTAAATATGTCAAACGACCGTCATTCCAATTTAAATCTAAATATTGCAAATTGAAATTTGTGTCGAGTCCATTCATGTAGATGAATACGATGGTGAAGATAGTTCAAAGGTCTTAGAAATAGAATAACTGGTACGTTGCGACATCAGTCATATTTATTTAAAGATTAATGTTTAAAGCGATTAATAGCAAAACTTTCACAAATTCATTGAAATTGTCTATTCTAGAATTGTAACAAATTCCTCTACTGGCATTTCATATCATATTATTATGTTATGTAGTATTGAGTAATAAATAATCATTTAAATAACACTTGGAAAGCTGTTGTCGATGCATTATGGAATGTTCCTAAAAACATAAGGTAATTTTATTTTCTACTTTATAAAGTAAAAATTATACGTACCTACTAGAAAGACGCAACGAAACTAAGCTACACATATAGTGTAAATTATTGCCTGCGTTATACGAAGGGTTCGCATGTGGCGATTCGGGACCTATTTATTTTTACGGGTACCGTAGGCCGGCCTCACACCAACCACTTTCAGTTGAATTTGGGTTTCCTAGCTCCCGGGGGGGGACGGTTCTCATTTCTTGTGAAGGCTGAATACACCTTGCCGGTATTTATTTTGGGTTTGAAATATACGCCGAAACGACAAATCATTTCTGAAACCCTCGGTGGGGAATAGTGATGTTCAAGTATGTAGCTTCTATGCTCGCGGTAATAGATACTTGTGAAAATCATTCCGTACACAATGAGGTCGGAACATTTTTGAATTCAGAATTTATCAGATGTTTTCATACTTTCAACAGCACTAGTAACAAATACCGTTGCCATGGTGATTTCATGGGTTTCTATGGTGATATGTTCATAGATTAGGGACGGAGTAGAGACACGTTGCTTACAGAGAAAACGTCAAAAACATTTAATATGTCGTGAGCGAGACAGTGTAGTACTACCAACAATGAATGGCGTCAACGATTATAATTACTACTTCCATGCCTGTGAAGTGATTAGCAAGGTTTTAAATAATTAAGAGCCTACTTCACATTCTCATGGTACACTCAATTAGCCCGCTTGACCGTAATGACTCCGGAAACGGATCAAACCAATGCTGGGGAAAACCGGACGGTTCTTCAAACGCAAAAAATGTAATATGTGCTAATGCTCATACCTATTATTACTGCAAGTATGATGTTTTGTGTTGTGATTTTCTTTTTGGTTATTTGATAATTTACCATATCATTTGCTAAACATTCACAATATTAATAATAATGTATTCATTCCTGCCTACTCGCGCGGAGGGTGCAATACACGGCTGGCCCTATCTATTTTTATTCATCAAGTTACCACCGCACCCACTCGTTCAGTTCCTATAAGCCAGGGATTTGTTTCAGCCGTGGGTATGCAACAATAAAGGATTTTCATCAAGTTCAACAGTTCTCATCAAGATCATCTTCATCATCATACTTCACGCTGAAGAAGCCCATCGTAGAAATGGGCGAAACGTCCGGAAGCTCCAGCTCCCACAGACCACGGCAACAGATCCCGGAAAACATCACTCCAGCATCATCAGCCGGCCGTGTAAGCCTAAAACTCTTATAAAGTATTTTGCCGATTATGTTTTCGTACAAAAAAACTGTGCATAATCATCTACTCTACGTTTCAAGGTATTCTGCAGTTGAGAATAATTTCAGATACGTAATGATAGAATCCATTCTGTTCTTAATTAAGTAGGGAACAAACTATTTGCCTTTACTAAAATTTCGCTAACTGCAGCTAACCTAAGAAAAACCATTATTTTTTTGTACCATATTAACAGAGTTTTTACTTACTTGTGAAACTATTAAATTGAAGGAATGACTATATTTGCACTGGATTACCATCTAAGACGGGAGAAGAAGGATTCGGGCTCTTTTGGAAAGCTTTGAGGTGTGATGTGATTCACACAAACCAGCTCTCATATAAGAAATAAGGACTGGAAGTCTCATCACCACCGTAATTCTTACCTACCGAATATCGGTAACACTTGTATGAAGACTTATCAGCTGTTCACCAATCATGGAAAAACTTGTCGAAAGACACATGGGAAACATATTATACTTGTTAAGTTTCGACACAATATACCAGTTTTTTTTTTTTATAATTCAAATGGAAAAACAAAGTTTTAATTCATGTTTATTTATTTTTTTAGCTGAAACGTTTTCGCCTAATAAGGCATCTTCAGGAGCATTATTGTTCATACATTAGTTATTATGTACAATTAAGAAATTCTAGGGCATTTAGGATTTATTTTGAGGTTGTAGACCGTACTCAAGCAAAATAGTTCAAAAGTTCCATCTTTGATTGACAGGTCCTCATACAAATATTAGCGATACCTATTCGGTAGGTAAGAATTACCGTGGTGATGAGTCCTCCAGCCAATAATTTCTTAGGTATGTTTGTAAGCTTTTGAGCAGTTTACTTCTATGGAAATTATTAATGAAATATTTCGAATGTAAAAGTAAAATAAATAGGAATTCCGCGAGGCATGGCGGGCTGCCAGATCTCCAAGTTAAAACTGAACACCAGAATTTGAATATTGTGTTTTTTTTTCACGCATCTCCTACCACGCCGAGTCTTACGATCTAACTGAAGACTGGTATGAAGTGGTTTGCATCTGAACCATAGAGATCTGAACCCTGTTAAAACAGAACCAACCAGCGTCATTCGCAAGCATTTCAATCCATTGGTGGTCCATGGATCATTGATTTTTTTGGATGAAAAATTCACTGCGGCGGCGGCAGAGTTCCTTGACTTATAGGTTGGTATACGGCTGACCACCCATGCTGTAAAAATGGTTTCACTTTGCCAATGTCACCCCTGTTTCAGGGAAGGACGGCAAGAGTTGCTGGGTGTATGTCCATTTGAGATTTGGTTTTTAAGTTGTAGGTTCACATGAGGCATGTGCAAGCGCGAACTTGTACGTGTCTGGTTGTGGGAATGCATGTAATGTGAATCTCTAATGTAACATCTCTTGCAACTTAGATTAGATTGGATTCTTCTTCTTCTTCTTGTGCCACTTCTAACGAAGATCGGCGATCATCATAGCTATTTTGATTTTTGATGCTGCGGCTCGCTCGAAACAGGGACTTGGTGCTTCTGCCGAACCACTGTCGCAGGTTCTTCAGCCACGATGTCCTTCGGCGTCCCTGAGATCTTCTCCCCTCAATTTTACCCTGAATGATAAGATGAAGGAGACGGTACTTCTCATTTCTCATAATGCGACTGAAGTACATTAGCTTTCTCTGCTTAATGGTAGGCAGGAGCTCCTTTGTAGTGCGCATTCGTTGAAGGACTTCTTCAATGGTGACTCGATCACGCCAAGAGATCCGAAGCATTTTTCGGTATAGACACATCTCGAATGCTTCAATACGTCTCTCCAGTGCCTGCGTGAGAGTCCATCCCTCCATACCATACAGAGCGATTGGGAAAACGTAGCACCTCACTAGATAGCAACTTAGATTAGATTAGATTAGATTAGAGCCATGAATTTTCTGTGTGTGAATAACACCGTTTCAGTTTACCAAAATATGAATTGAGAATTAAACTCTCATTAGAAGCGCTATTTTAGTTTCTATTCATTTTTGTTGTATTTTCTATTGTTGAGATTAAAGGTTATTTGTTTACTTGGGGTACAAAATGAAACTTCTCTGTGAAAGAGAGTGTTTCGCTACAAAGATTACTTTAAAAGTTGATTAAATATGTGATCTAAAAAGACCACGGGCACAGCAAGGTCGTTTAGTGCTTCAAATGATTTTATTTATTTATTAATAGTTAAGTATACCCTGATGATATAATGACTCAATGTAGTTAATAAAATCAGCTAATTAAGTAAAAAAATATGCTCATTTGATTGAAGTCAGCGAATAAAAATGCAGATTATAAAAAACATAATATATTTCAGGAGCTATTTTTTTTAGGTAACTGAAATAGACGGATATTTTAGGTACAATTAAAATAAATTTGTAAGCATTTAAATTAAATTAACAATTTATTTTGAATCCCAAAAATGTGAATGTAAATGGTATTTGTACTTAAGTAATTAGTCATATTTTTCGCAGAAAATCTAGACAATTAAAATTGATTTATTAAAATAAAAATCGAGGCATATCAGTGTACATAAAATAATGGGTGCAAAAGAAATTCCTGTTATCTTTATTTATTCAAATAAATAATTATTATTGCCACTTGTTGACGGTAAACAATAAATATGTACTTAAGTACTTACATATTATGTTCAAATAAAAAAATCCTAAAAATGTGGGAGCCGACGAATTTGCAAAGAAAACGGGAAAACAATGAATTTGGGTTATTCAGGATATTATTATACCTACCCTGTTCAAGGACGGTTGTCTAGAGTTGCAGGGCTTATGTTCATTTGAAATTGGGTTTTTATATTGTAGGTCCACATGCGGCATGTGTTAGCGCAAACTTATACGTGTCTGCTTGTGGGGATGCATTTAATACCAATCTCAAATGATATATATCTTTGCAACTCAGATTTAGATTAAGTTGTGGAAAAAGGTTAAGGAGCTCTTATCCTGCAGTGAAGGGGGGAAGGGTATCAAAAAGATGAAAAAATAGATAATTTTAATTTTCACCTAAGGTGGACAACTGATGCGTGGAGCATTTGTTTGATCCTGGATCTTCCGGTGGATCCACGTAGTTGTCTGGACGTGGGAGAGGCCAGGTGTTGGAGCGGGCTCGAATCTGAGGTTCGAATCCCGCTTCTCCCAATTCACCAAGCTCTCCAAGTCCTCCCAGACCTCCGAGAACACCCAAGCCGCCCAGCAACCCGCCCATCTCACTCAGCTCCCCTGGAGGAGTGTTCCAGGGACTGTCGTAATCTCCGCCCTGCATATCCATGGTCACTTTAGTCACTTCAAATATTAGTCACTTAAAACAGATAGTATTAGTCGTTGGTACGTTCAAATTTGCCGTGGCAGATTTTCGATTTTCTTCGATTTTGATCTAGAATAATCTGTGCGGGGTCAATCGATGTTTGAGTTATGTAAACCATGTGTATTATACAGTCTCTCTTTGGTTGTTTTGTGGAAATTTGAATTTCAATTTACGTGGACCGCATTAACGGATCAAGCCAACACACTGACAACCAAGAGCAACGACTCTAGATAATATTATGTTATGTAGATTGAGAAGTTTACAAGTAACACGCGTACTGTTGACTAGATGGTGATTAATTAGTGGTTGTTGTTTATTATTGTTTATGTTTGAGAGGAGCACGTGCCTCTGTCGCGAGGAACTGGTTTGCGGAGGGAAGGTGTCGGGTTCGCGTCGGCCCGTTGGCGGGAGATGCGGAGAGGAGGCTCTCCAGCGGGGCACAAGACGCGGGTTATCAGTTATCAGTGGGCGCTAATCGTCAGGCGACTATCAAAGGTCACAGCACCGGGCCTGTGTTTACTCGCCGTCCTGCTCTGTCGGTCTCGCTCGGGCGGTAATTTTAAATTCGCGGCACGCCGACCACCAGTCCTCCCGCGCGCTTCTGCTCCTGCACCTCGCTCTCCGCTAAATATACATGCCGTGCGCGCTGCGTAGTTTCATGGCGACGTCGCACGCGAGATGCCTCACGAGGAAGATGCTGAGGACAGAGCCTGCCCGACTGCCTCCAGTCTCCTCAGCGCTCCACTCCACCGAGCAGCTTCTCCTCTTCTACCTGCAAGATCACGCCGACTATCTACGTCGACGCTCTTGATAACACGCGACAGTTCTTATCTTCACTCGTATAACTTCAGTAAAAAAACTTTTTTTTTCAGGAAATTCACTTGGAAAACTTTAGCACACGGTTTGAGATGATTTTCCACGGAATGGGTGTTGCTTTTCGATTGTTTTTGCAAAACGTAAACATAACACGCGGTTTTTGATGTTGATGCGTAATACGTGGGGCCTGCTGGCAAGTTGCAACGTCCTTCGCTGCTGCGAGCGGACGCACACGGACTGAGCGGGCTTGAGTGGTTCGGGCGCCAGCGGTGTCTCTTGTCGGGCTTCGGCCCCGCTCGGCGCTCCTCGGCCGTCCTCGGCCCGCTAGCGCCTGCGCCCGAGCTAGGTGGAGCCACCGAGTCGACAACGGCGCGAAAAAACTTTTTGCGTAATATCTCTCTCGCCGGACTCACTTGTACGAGTAACTTTACTTTCATTAAAATGTGTAAAAAGTGTTTTAATCGATACATTTTCGATCACACTCTGAACGGTTCTGCTCTGGATCGCGCCCGGCTTTCACTTTGATTATCTTCGTTTTATATCAATCATAATAATCGTTCTCAGAAGATAACCCGCTGGCGATGCGCTAAATTGTAATATTGTGATAAGTGATATCATCACGAAGTGCGTATTATAACAGATATTTACACGATCGCTGATAAATTGATGAGAAAAATAAAATGTTTCATTTTTCTAAATAGAGCTACCATAATATTTCAACTCTGAAAACTGACTGCAAGACAGCAAACGGTCAAAGGTTATGAGTCATAACACCATGTGGTTAATGTGTATAATATTTTATAGAGTTTCCACGCATAGGCACTTTTGACGATAAAAATGAAAACTCAACTTGAAAAAAAAACTGAAAAAAGAAAAGAAAATTTATGAATGAAAAAGAAAACTCGTATTTGTAGCTATATTTTCTCCGGTAAGTAAACGTGATGCAGACAATGTTTCCTTCTGTGGTATAATCGTTAATTTAAAAATACTATAGTGAACCTACATTTCGATACCTTAAAGGTAAAACTGCATAAGTCACATAATATTAAGCCAACAAGGAATGTCTCTGATGAAAATGCGTCCTCTTTTCCTTCTACGAGAGAAAACATCTCAAACGTGTGAAAATCCTGTAGTTGAGGAGTAGGTCATTATGAGTAATAGTTAGTCAACGTAATAGGTAGTAATAGGTAGGCAACGACTACCTGAAGATGACCAACTGGTCGAAAACGTTTGTATTATTTAAATATTTTACAAATTGATAATTTTTAATATATTATAGATTTGTGAAATAAAACAGTGTTTTTAAATTTTAAAAAGTGTTATTTAATTGAATAACAATAAAAAAATATGAATTTTCACAGTGTTAATACACAAACCATAAAAAATTTATTAAGACTCTTTATTTGAAAAGGAATTGATTTATTAATTTATTGGTATACCTAATACATAATGAAAGTCAGAACTCCAGGATATTTTTCGAAAGTGGGATGAACATATTATGTACCTAATCTAAACTTATCTAAGTTGCAAAGAATCGTAGTATTGGGGATTCACCCAAATATCTCGCTGATTTTTATCAAACCAGCCACCTTCGGCAAAAAAAGTCCAACACTGTGCTCGGCTGAGACTGGAGCCAAATCAAGGATTGAAGAACCTATAAGAATATAGTTAACACAATGTTTGGAAAACGTGCATTTGCAGTTGCTGGCCCTCTGGCCTGGAACCACCTGCCACATAATGTGAGAGAGCTAGAGTACCATAGGAAGTTCCGGAATGCACTGAAGACAAGCAAATTTCTGGCATCGTTTGCACCAGCGCCCTTGGAGTGACTACATCACGAAACGGCGCTATAAAGAAATCATCAACTCATCATCATCATCATCACATTATGTGCATTCTCACAAGCAGACAGTTCGAGCTTTCACATGCCGCATGTGAACCTGCAACATAAAAACCCAAATCTCAAATGGACATACACCCTGCCACTCTTGCCGTCCTTCCATGACACAGGGGTGACATTGGCAATGTGAACCATTTTCTACAGCATGGGTGGTCAGCCGCATACCAACCTATATTAATGTCAATGAGATACAAAATGACTTGTCTTGTCTTGTATCCTGCCGCCTTTCCTCTAGGGGTGGCCAGTACCTCCACACAAGTGCCTCCACTTGACTCTGTCCTTGCATACTTCTTTCATCTCATCTAATTTCATCACTCTTTTCATGCATGCTCTTCTCTTGTTTCCACTCTGTAGATTCCATTTGACGAGAAAACAATTTCCTACTTTTTCATACATTTATATCCCCCACATCACTGAAGTGGTTGGCGTAAGGCCGGCTCCCTTAACTGTTAAAATAAATAGGTTCACTCGCAATATGCGAACCCTTCAGGGATAACGCGGCAAAAACTTACACTTTATGTGTAGCTTACTTGCGTTGCGTTGCGTTTTTTTGCGTATCTCATTTTTTTTAAAAGTCTTAGATTTTCACCATGGATTGATTATAATTTCTCACATTATGTCTCAATAATTTACTTGGGGTGGATACCTGGCGAGGGGTAAGCATGTGTAGGGGCTCGCAAGGAATAGGCCTTTAATTCCCTCTAATCGTCTACACCTGTAATTATCGAGAGGAGAAAGGCTCCGCCAAAGATTTACCGCCATCAAGTGATCACGTTCCCACGCCACTACTCTCATTGAAAACGGCAGCCCCGTAACTAAGAACAAACCACTGAATTGTGATATCTGTGGACTAGACATGAGTCGTATAACTGCAAACGCCGTCATCTCCAAAATTTATGATTTTTGAGATAATGATTGAATTTGATTCTGCGCAGTGTAACATATCATTTGCTGTGTGCGATATAATGTAAACCTCACTTAATCCTTCGTAATTTTAATTGAAAAAGTATGATTTCGTGCAAACTGGTGTTGTCGTTTTACAAGCTTATTTTTCTTAAAATCATCACGTAAGGAGTTGACGGCGTTTTTCATTTATACGACTCACATCTGTTTCAACTTACCTACGAAAATGATCCTTAGTTAGAAAGAGAAAAAAAACTTTCACAGTTGCATTTCCATGTGAACAAAAAAACTCGTTCGAATGTTAAAATGTTTCTAGAAAGTTGGCAGTATTGCCGCGTGCGTACTATGTACGAACTAGTTCTAACATAATACGCGTGTGTTTTAAATCGTGTGATCAATAAAATTGACGTATTTTAAAGAAAAAAAAACATTATTTTGAGACAAAAGCATGTGTTATAATTGAGTGTCAAAACACAAAATGGAGAAAGCAAGAAAACATAGAAATTTACACGTAAAAACATGTTTTGTATGACTAGCCCACTGAAAAGTTTGACAGGATTGATCGGCACTTACATACATACATACTGTAACTGCAACGCTGACGTCGTTCCACTAGGGGTGGTCAGAACCTCTGCAGAGCCTCCTCCTCTTATTCTTATCCTGACATAACTCTCTTTCTTCATGCATAACTATCGCTTATTTCCATACACTTCCTTCTTTGAAAAAAATAAGTATTTTTGTTGTTAAATTATTTTCTACTAAACTACTTAACCCTATAAAAACGTTGATGATGATGATGATGTTTATGATGACACGTTTACACGCACTGAAGATGACGAGAAAATGTAATAAAAAGTTAATTTATCCACCTGATGATGCGAACGGATGTTTGCGAAACCGGTTGTGGTATTAATTAAATAAAATAGTAATCGAATACAAAGCGGTTTTTCTTTTTATAATAAACTCTAGCTAGAATCCAACTAGAATATCTGGCACAGATGTCAAACATTTAATTTTATATCTAAATCTAAGTTGCAAAGATATGTATCATTTGAGTTTCATAATAAATGCATTCCCACAAGCAGACACGCATAATTACGCGCTCACACATGCCGCATGTGGCCTACAATATAAAAAAAACCCAATCTCAAATGAACATAAGCCTTGCAACTCTTACCGACTGTAACGAGATGGATTTGTTTGTTAGGTAAAATGGAACATGAGATTTGAATTTGAATGAAAAGGAAAACAAAGGAAGGCAGAAAGAGAGGAGAAGCTTGCCAGGCGGGATAGCCACAAGACTGTGTAATTAAGAATAATTAATATTATTGTGTTGTGGTTTATTGTGTATACATTGTGAAAGGAATAAAAGTAAGCATATTAAAGTGGCTGTTAATTATTAATTGTGTCAATCAGCAGGACAGAGAAGAAAAACCCTCACATTTTGGCGCCCAACGTAAAAGAAAAAATCTGTAAATGAAATTCCTATGAAGAAAATTTTCTCAAACAAAAACAAATGACATTCGATTCCAATAAATGACATTCAAAACAATATGAAATGATTAAAATTGGACAGATTTATGGTTGTGAAAGCATAATGGAAAGCATCAACACGTTTAAAAGCTAGTGAAGACATCGACTTATACAATTAACAACAAGAAATTACAAGATTTGAAACGCTGTTTGAAAATATTGAAGGTGAGAGAATTCAAATTACCTACACTACGTTCAGAAGAAATTAGGATTTAAAAATCGAACGTCCCAGAAGAAAAAAGATTGGACATGAACCAGTTTGTTTCAAATCAGTTTAGATAAATATATATAGATGGTGTTATATTTAATTTGTATGAAAAATTTTTTTTCAATGAAATGATTTTTTTTAATTGCATAAATTGAAAATATACAGCAAATGACGAAATCTAAAAAAATAAATAATAAAAAGGATTTAGAAAGTAACACAATGGAGTCCATAAATTTTGATCCTCTCAAATTAAAAATATCTTTTAATGGTGAAAGTGAACCAAATGAATTTATAATAAGATTAGAAGAATTAGCCAAAGTCTACAAATTAAAATTAGATTATTTGGTAGAGTGTATGCCTATATTTTTAACAGATTTTCCGTTAACTTGGTACAGAGCAATTAACTGTGAATTTGATTGGAAAATTTTTAAAACCAAATTCTTACAACAATTTGAAAAATATGACTTTCAAAGGAATCTTAAGTTAGAAATTTTAAATATGGTACAAGGGCATGATAATGCATCTGTTTATATTTTAAAGGTAAAATCAAAAAAATAATTTATTAAATAAAAGAATGCATGATAAAGAACTTATGGACATAATAATTCATGGATTGTCAGAAAAATATGCAACTTTACTGACAACATCTGAAATTAAAAATACAGAGGAATTATCTACAATATGTAGCAAGTTTGAATCATTTTTCAAATTTAATGAATGTAAAAATTTAAATGTAATGAATGACATAAAAGAGAAAAATGTAATGCAAAAATGCAATTTTTGTAATAAATTAGGACATGATGAAATAGATTGTTGGACTAAAAATAGAAAATTAGATTACATACAGAATAAATGTAGAAGTTTCACAAATAATATAGTATGCTACTTTTGTAATAAAAGAGGACATGTGGAAAGAAATTGTTTTATAAAAAATGGAAATTTTAAAAAACACACAGTAATCTGTTACTCATGTAAGCGTACAGGACATGTACAAAAAGATTGTTTTGTTAAAAATAAAAAAAGTGATTATACAGACAAAACAAAAATGAACAGAAATATAAATATACAAAACAGAACAAATACGACATACAATAGTAATTCAAAAAACTTGTAGATAGTCGGCCTTCAGTACAAACACAAAAATCAGAAATGAAGAGCTGGCTTAATTTCATTCAAATTTTTAATAAAAATTATCAAATTGCACCACTCATTTTTGCTAAACAATTTGATAAAAGACCATTTTTAACAGTAAATATTGAGAACAAAAATTTTACAGGTTTACTAGATTCAGGTGCATCTATTTCTGCAATCAATGAAAAAACATTTGATTATTTTTTACAAAGAAATTACAAAATTATAAAAACCCATGATAATATCTCGTTAGCAAATGGTAAAAATATAAAAATACTTGGTAAAATAAATTTAGAGGTAAAATGTGACAATCAAATAAAACATGTAGATTTTTATGTTTTACAAGGTTTACAACAAGACTTAATTTTTGGAATAGATTTTTGGATAAAATTTGAATTAGAACCGAGTTTAATAAGTAAAATTACATATTCAAATAGCAAAAATATTAGTGAATTAGGTAAAATTACAAATAGAACTAAATTAACAGATAACCAATTACAGCAATTAAAAACAATAGAAAATGATTTCAAGGACATCTCTTATGAAAAAATAGGCTTAGGATGCACAAACCTCATTGAACACAGAATTCAGACAGAAGGTCCTCCAATAAAACAAAAGTATTATCCACTCAGTCCAGCAAGACAGAGACAGGTTAACACAGAGTTAGATAAAATGTTAAAAGAAGGTATAGTTGAACAATCCAAATCTTCGTGGTCCAGTCCTGTTGTGATTGTAATTAAAAAGGATGGAACGCCTAGATTTTGTTTGGACTCTAGAAGACTCAATGAAGTAACAAAACGAGATAACTATCCTATTCCAAATTTAAATCAAGTTTTAGCAAATTTACGAAATGCCAAATATATCTCTTCAATAGATTTAAGCAAGGCGTTTTGGCAAATTCCACTAGAAGAATCGTCCAAAGAAAAAACTGCCTTCGTCGTACCAAATAGAGGGTTGTTTCAATTCACAAAAATGCCGTTCGGTTTAAAAAATTCAAGTTCTGAAACACAGCGTTTATTAGACAAATTATTTGGACCTAAATTTGATACTAACATATTTTGTTATATCGATGACTTAATTATTATTAACGAAGATTTCAATTCACATTTAAATTTATTAAAACAAGTTAAAAATATATTACAAGAAGCAGGGTTAACGGTAAAATTTTCAAAATGTGAATTTTGCAAAGATAGTTTAAAATATTTGGGATACATTATTGATGAAAATGGATTAAGGCCAGATTCAAATAAAGTCAAGATTATAGAGGAATATCCTTCACCGAAAAATGTAAAACAACTACGAATGTTTTTAGGTTTGGTAGGATTTTATAGAAAAGTTATACGAAACTGCAGTGAGATATCATATCCACTAAATAAATTATTGAGAGGTAAAAAAGGTCAGAACAATTTTAATTCGTCAAAAGAATCTGAGGATGCATTTAATAATTTAAAATTAGCCTTAAGCACAGCCCCTGTATTAATATGTCCGGATTTCACAAAAGATTTTTTTTTACACACTGATGCCAGTAAAAATCAAGTAGCTTCAGTATTAAACCAAAATATCAATGGGTCCGAAAAGCCAATAGCATATTTTTCAAGAAGTTTGACAGTTAGAGAACAAAACTATTCGACATCAGAACGTGAGCTTCTTGCCATTGTAGAGTCAATTGAACATTTTCGATCTTATCTAGATGGGATGAAATTCAAGGTAATAACTGATCATATGGCATTAAAATTCTTGAATAAAATATCAAATCCAACAGGTAGATTAGCAAGATGGGCCATGAGACTTTCACAGTATGAATTTGAGATTGAGCATAGAAAAGGGAAAGAACATACAGTGCCAGATGTATTATCTAGGATTCCTGGTACTAAAGAAATGGAAGTAATAAATTCAAATATTGCAGATCCTTGGTATAATAATATCGCAGAAGGATGTACAAAAACACCACACAAATACAAAAAATTCAAAATGGTAGATAATAAATTATTTAAACTAATAAATGATGATAATCCTTTCACAGAGGAATATAATTGGAAAGAGATACCTATTATAGACAATAGATTAACTATAATAAAGAATCATCATGATAATGGACATGCAGGTATTTTTAAAACTTATAAATACATATCAAGATGTTACTATTGGAAAAATATGTATGCAGATATAAAAAGTTTTATAAATAAATGTCAAAAATGTAAAATGTATAAGCCGAATAATTTACCTCCAGCAGGAAAAATGGAAAATAGAAAAAGAGTGGATAGACCGTTAAAAATGCTGAGTATTGATTTGATAGGACCATTACCAAAATCAAGTACGGGCTATATACATATATTATCAATAATAGATGTTTTTACCAAATATTGTTGGTTATTTCCTTTAAGAAGAGCTACTACAGAAGAAATAGTAAAATTAATAGAAAATAAAATATTTTTAACAGAAGGAGTACCGCAAACGATAATAACAGATAATGGAAAGAATTTAAAGTCTAATGCATTTAAAGATTTTATGTACTCATATGGAGTACAGAAAATATTTTATACAACTTTATATACTCCCATGTGCAATAATGTAGAGACATATAATAGAACAATAGGATACACATTAGCTATTTTTGTTGAAAATGAACAAAGAAAATGGGATACTTTTTTAGATTCAGTACAAAGCATAATAAATAATACAGTCAATTTAGCAACAGGATACACACCTAATGTATTAGCAAGAGGTAGGGAGATTGTACTAAATGGTGAAATTCATGGTGAAATAGTAAATGATGAAATAGAATCAAAGGAAGATTTAGATAAATATAGAGATATGCATAAAGATAAAATGAAGGAATTAAACACATTATACAAAATTGTAACAGAAAATTTATGGGATGCATATAATAAAAATGCAAATTATTATAATAAAGGTAGATCAAATCGTGTCTATGATCAAGGGGATATTGTATGGCGTAAAAATTTCATACAATCAAATGCAGGGAAATACTTCTGTACAAAGTTGGCTCCAAAATTTGTCAAAGCCAGAATAGAAAAGAAAGTTAGCAAGATAGTCTATGTATTAAAAGATATAGACACAAATGTTATAAATAAATATCACATCAAGGACATAATCAAATTAGATTAAAAAAAAAAAAAAAAAACATATTTTCATGTGTATGAAAAATTTGAGGTGATGCATGATACGGTGAAAGTTGATATAAAAGTGATCAGTGAAAGAATGAATTATGAAACATTGCATGAATGAAGGTATGAAACATAAATTAAACAAAGTATTACATATGAAGGTAAAGTTTTTAAAAAAAAAAATTGATGGACTGATAAATTTATTAATGAAAAATAAATTTGAAATAAATTTAAATATTGGGAAAGATGTGATACATGTTTTAAAAAAAAAAAGTTATTTTAATGAATTGATTAATAAACTGGTGAATGTTTATTATGTATTGTTATTTGATTATTTTGAATTGTTGAATTAAGTATTAAAAAAAAAAAACAAATATTTGTTTATAATATTGAATATGAAATTTGTGTTAAAAGAAAATTATATTAATTTTAGTATGAAAATAATTGGTATTGTTAAAAAAGGTATTAATGACTGAATAATGTATCAGAAACAGGTTTTTTTTTTATTTTCATATTTTTGAAATTTATCCTTAAAATAAAACAAAATATGTGGCGCCGGCTGAGCATTATGATACATTATTTACTCATTGTAAAAGAAAAAAAAAAAAAATTGGGAATGTTTTTTTTTTTTTTTATGAGAGGAAGGAGGTGTATTGTAACGAGATGGATTTGTTTGTTAGGTAAAATGGAACATGAGATTTGAATTTGAATGAAAAGGAAAACAAAGGAAGGCAGAAAGGGAGAAAAAAGCTTGCCAGGCGGGATAGCCACAAGCCTGTGTAATTAAGAATAATTAATATTATTGTGCTGTGGTTAATTGTGTATACATTGTGAAAGGAAATAAAGTAAACATATTAAAGTGGCTGTTACATTATTAATTGTGTTAATCAGCAGGACAGAGAAGAAAAACCCTCACACGACCTTCCCTGAAACAGAGGTGACATTGGCAAAGTGAACCATTTTTTACAGTATGGGTGGTCAGCTTCATACCAACCTATAAGTCAAGGATAAATCAAACAATAAAGAAATAAAATATGTAGTTTTTTTTAAATAATACCATATAAACATTAATATAAACAAAAACAAAAACAAAATTAAAAGCCTTAGCCGCCATCATTACACATCAACCACCATTATTTTTGTTACAATCAAGACAATAAATATCAATCTATTAATAGGCATTCCGGTCTACGGCGTAGAGCTCCACAATCTACGTAGCATGGCGCTGCTTGTATGTATAAACGTAGATGGTCGTAGCAACTCACTCCGAGGGCTGATCTTGTGATTTATGCCTGGTACTTCTACGCGAGCGTATTTCACGGCAGTTAAGTGCCCAAGTGGTAACTAAGATTAAATTTATCTGAAGTGTTAGAAAATGTAAGGATTTTCCCAACGCTAAGTGAATTTCACTAATAAAGAAAAGTGTTTACCTATGGTAGGTATACACATGTAGAGAACGTTTCTTGCGTAGGCGCAAGGACAAACGTAGCCAACTTATTCAATACTGTACCTTAGACTTAGAGCAGGCCTGGCCAACCCGCGGCCCGCGGCGCCTTTACGTGCGGCCCGCGGTCATGTGTGATGAAAAATAAAAATTAAATATAATAAAAATAAAAATAGGGCGTCTATAACAGACGTAAATCTGGAAAACCAGTTAAGGTGTGTAACTTCAAATATTGAAATACCTAAATTTAGAAAAATTAAGTACCTAAGCGAAAAGAATCTCAAATCTTGGACTGAAAGGAGAAGTCCCTGATAATTGGTTTTATTTGTTATATTGTTTTGAAATGAAAAATTAAGAATTTTTTCCTCTATGAAGTTAAGGGTTAATTAATAATTTTCATTGTTAAAATATTTTTCTATTGAATTTTTCTGTTGAATTTTTTTTTTGTTGTTTACTACATAAATACTTTTTTTGTTGTTGGTTCAATGCGTGTTTTCTTTTCACATCTGGTTGTGGTTTCGTTTATTTATATAATTTTTTTTTGTAAAATGTTTGTATGTGTGGCCCTTGGGGAAATTTTAGGCCATCAATGCGGCCCGGGGTGCAATTTGGGTTGGCCAGGCCTGACTTAGAGCATAAACAACGGTAGTCACATTTAGTAAAATGTGCAGGAGACGAGTTTTAGTGAAAATGTGCACTTTTTTAAACCTTCATAACTTCTAAACTAGACGAGATATTTTTGATCTGTAAGAACTGTTTATCGTCTTTTATCGATATTTATTTAATGTGAAGTAATTTGAACAACGTATGTGGAACTTCCGTGGTTTATGCTCGCACTTTTATGTGCATCCTATATTTATTACATTTAATATCTCAGTAACTATGAGTCCGAGGACTACAATATTTTTACCACTTATAGAACAGCTAATTATAATCATTTCTGCATCATTAACTTAAAAACGCAAAAAAGTGGACTTCCGTTGTTTATGCTCTAAGGTACAGAATAGTATACAAATCTAAACATTACAATTTATTTTTATTAGGTACAAGTATATTATGTTGCTCCAAAAATTGTTCTTGATGAGTTGACATTCCACTTGGGGTGGCGACGGCCGTTAGGATAAGGATAAACAAATTAGAGTTGTAAATCTAAATCTAAGCTGCAAAGATATATATCATTAAAGATTCATATTAAACGCATTCCCACAAGCAGACATGTATATGTTTGCGCTAACACATGCCGCATGTGGACCTACAATAAAAACCCAATTTAAAATGAACATAAGCCCTGCAACACTTGCCGACCTTCCCTGAAACAGGGGTGACATTGGCTAAGTGAACCATTTTTTTAAAGTATGGGTGGTCAACCTCATTCCAACCTATAAGTCAAGGAATACAAACAATTGATTACATTTAAGTATATAAAACAAACAATTAAACAATAAAAATTAAAAAATACGAAGAGCTGTTCTTGAAGTCTGTATGTGCCTACTGATCTACTAAAATCTAGTAAGTGGCGCGTATTTTGTAAAAAAATCATGAAACAGTTTATGGATCCTTTATATTTCGGTATTTTCCTAAATTTGGGAATAGTTTTCCTTTCGAAGACCACTTACCAAATTATAAAACAATAGAGACATTTCATAAATATCAAAATATGAAACCTGCTAACAAATACAATTAAACAGTAAACAAAATAAATATTGCGGTTATTTTTTTAGTGCAGTATAGTTGACTGTTGATCAGTAAAAAAATATTCGTCAAAAACAAAATTAAATGAAAAATCATAAATCGCAAATTATTTGACGTTTATCTCGATTCAAACAATTTATTTATTCAACAAAAATATAAGGGTAGGACATAGTTTAATTAGATGGCATCGTAACGTACCTAATATAACGTTATGTTATGGACCATCGCAGAGTAGTCCAAAGCAATTGCAGGAAAACTTTGAAAGATACTCTCGTAAAAGTGAAACGGAGTTTTGCAGGAAGAGATGCGTATCTGAGCTAGCTATACAGCAGCCAGCTCCCATTGCCTTTTGGATTATAAAGTAAGAGGATATCACTGAAAAAAGATGACTGGGCGATAGATAAGATGTATTTCAGCCGTTAGATCCCGGAGCGGCAATGCCTGACATTCTTTTTATGACTTTCGCAAAGATCAAATTGATACAGATACAATCGCCGACTGACTAAAGTGACTCGATATGAAACTCGTAGACGGAGCATAATAATTTGTTTTTAAAGTATTATAAATATTCCTCAGTCGGTGTAAGCGTATTAAGCTACCATTAAAAGATGAAATGATGTTCTAGTGACTGTAAGCTGCTAAAGAACAATTTTACGGGAAATGCAGTGATGGAACTGAAAAATATTTCAGGCTTAGAAAAATAGGAGAGTCAAAGAGTGAAATCTCAATTTTGAATAGAGCAATGAGGTCATTGAATATTCGTGAATCAAATACACTAATTAAAGATGTAAAAAAAACATATAATCGGTTTTAGTTTTATTATTTTTCTCCCTCTTAACCAACACAAAGTACAAATACGAAGTTTTTTATTTTAATTAATTAAATAATAATAGAAACACAGGTTAACGCAACCAAACGCAACTAAGCTACACATATAGTGTAACTTCTTGCCGCGTTATCCCCGAAGGGGTCGCATGTGGCGAATTGAACCTATTTATTTTTACAGGTAAGGGGGCTGGCCTTACGCCAACCACTTCAGTTGAAGTGGAAGTTTCCCAGCTCCCGAGAGAGCTGGTACTCATTTCTTGTGAAGGCTGAGTACACCTTGCCGGTATTTTATTTGGGGTTTGAAATAAACACCGAAATGGGAAATCATTTCTGACACCCTCGCCTCGGTGGGATTCGAACCCGAGCTCTCGGCATGGAATGCAAGCACTCTACCACCTGA
Organism: Agapetus fuscipes; assembly: GCA_951799405.1. Classification (NCBI taxonomy): domain Eukaryota; kingdom Metazoa; phylum Arthropoda; class Insecta; order Trichoptera; family Glossosomatidae; genus Agapetus; species Agapetus fuscipes. The sequence continues at coordinate 2,605,907 of OX637340.1, read as the reverse complement.
GCTATCCACCGGACTCAGGTTGTTCTTGAAAATTTGACTTTAAATTCTCGAACGCTTTCGACAGTGATTAGGTTCTCGTCATTTTCAGGAAAATAGTTCTTGAAAATGACGAGTAAATACCGTTGAAATCTTACCTGATAGGTGATCTACCCTGATGATGAACTATTGGGTCGAAAATGTTCGTAATTTGTAATTAAAATAATTTAAAAATGTGAAAAGAAACAGTGTTTAATTACAATTTTGTTTTTAAAAAACTTGCTCCTTGCATGTGCCTGTGTGTGGCGCGAACCTACATGTGCCTGTCTGTGGGCATGCATTTAATATGAGCCTTAAATGTTAACATATCTTTGCAGCTTAGATTATAGATTATAGAAATAATCACCCGTTGAAGGAGCTCAAAAATATTAAAACTCAATTAGTGAAGAAAAATCTGTATCTTTTATTTTTACTTTCTTAATTTCAGCACGAACTCTACAACCTTTGTTTTAAATAAAAACAAGTGAATAATTGCAAAATAAATGCCTCAACATTTAAATTACGCTGTCATAATGGTACATTAATTTCGAAAAAATTACCTTTAGCATGCGTTCTTCTGCTCCAGCCTTTTCTATGCCACAGGATACAATCGTGAATGTCTGTGTTCTACTATTGGTGGCTGAGCTGGGCAAAGGGCGGGGCGACCAACTAACCGGAGGAGGGGTCGTAAAGCTGCCAATGAATTTTATCACCCTCAGCATTGCAGTGATCCTGATACATCTGAATTGAATCAGTGCACGGTTTTAGTGGGGAAGTTATAGAAAATTGACCGCGGACTCGAAGTGCCCATTTGCTTTTTGGTTGGGTACGCAAAATTGACAAATTTTGCGGACATTTTATGTGAAAATAAACAATCGTAGATTACATATGCGTATACAATGTTGAGTTTGAAGCTTATAATCTACGTAGATAGCAAAGATGGATTAATACTCACGATTTATAATTAATAAATCGACTGCTTCAAGGAAGACAGCACTAAGTCAAAAAAGATAGTTTTGCAGGAAAGCCTATTGAATGTTATTTATTCCATGGAGAACAATGCCTAAACTAATTTTTACATTAATTTATTAAAGAATTTAAAAGCACGGCTGTCATCTTGGAATGAAAATAATGATTTGTTACCTTCAGAAATGGAAATAAGTCACAAACCTAAATTTCGGAGTTACTTCCTTCTTCCTTGGAGCAGTCGAAATGTAAATAAAATAAATAAATAATTGACCAAAAACCATCATTAATTATAAAAAAAATGATAACAAACTTTGTTTAGTTCTACTTTATTTATTTTTATTTAGTTACAAACAAAAATAAACAAAAAAAAAAATAACAAAAACAAGACAAATAAAATAACAAAAAAAAAAAAAACCATCATGTATAAATTCGCGCTTACACTGCACGCTGCATGTGTACAAAAAGAAGAAACGAATTTCAAATGAACGTAAACTTTGCAACTCTTGCCGGCTTGCCGCCATTGCCTGAAACAGGGGTGAAATTGGAAAATAAGACTCCTTGAATTTGTTGAATCTTCTGCATAGGATTCCATAAAAAATAACTACATTTAGCAGTGAATTAACAAGACTTTGATGTGAAAACCTACATCAAGTAAATTGGTTATTTAACATGAAAATAATGCAAATATTGTTAACGCCAATATCATTTTTATCCTCAAAAAAATGGAAATACAGCTGGTGCTCTGCATCACAAGAGTGTCCTGAATAAATAGATCTTAAATCTACTATAAGTTGAAGAAGAATATACGAGTATGTATCATTTTATTGATACCATAATAACTTTATATTCCGTGATCTGTGATCTAATCTAATCTAATCTAATCTAAGCTGCAAAGATATATATCATTCAAGATCTAAATTAAATGCATTCCCACAAGCAGATATGTATAATTTCGCGCTAACACATGCCGCATGTGGACCTACAATATAAAAACCCAATCTCAAATGAACATAAGCCTTGCAACTCTTGCCGTCCTTCCCTGAAACAGGGGTGACATTGGCAAAGTGAACCAATTTTTTATATTATGGGTGGTCAGCCGCATAACAACCTATAAGTCAAGGAACATACATGACAAATTACATTTTTTAAATCAATAAATAACAATATATACATGGACATAAAAAAAAAACAAAATCATAAAACCAATGTGATAATAACTCATTTTATTTGTTAAATATAATTTTATTTGGTAAATATCATTTTATTAGTTAAATGTCATTATTTAAGTCAATATCATTTTATTAGTTAAATATCATTTAATTTGTTAAATATCAATAATATTTTATTTATTTAATTGAAAGATTTAAATCAAAATACAATAATAATAATAACAATAGTAATATGTTAAATACCATTTTATTATTTAAATATCATTTTATTTGTTAAATATCATTTTATTAGTCAAATATCATTTTATTAGTTAAATATCATTTTATTACTTAAATATCATTTTATTAGTCATATATCATTTTATTGGTTAAATATCATTTTATTTCTTAAATATCATTTTATTAGTTAAATATCATTTTATTACTTAAATGTCATTTTATTAGTCAAATATCATTTTATTACTTAAATATCATTTAATTAGTCAAATATCATTTTATTGGTTAAATATAATTTTATTACTTAAATATCATTTTATTTGTTCAATATCATTTTATTAGTTAAATATGTTGAATTTGTCATCCCTGCCTTGTTATCATAACACAGAGCCATAAACATTTTTTATGCCACCTTTGTACATATTGTTTTACACGAGTTGTAGGAAAGCAAAAGCCAGGGAAGAATCTCGGATGAATGAAGTGAATGGAAATTGGCTACATTTTACTTTTATTGTTCTACTCAAACTCCAAAAAATAGGAATGGAGGAAGTGGCGGCAGTAAAAGAGATGGAGGGCAGGTAAAGTAGGAAACGGGAACTCTTCATATGAAGCAAATGGCTACCTTGTGACATCGGAAATGATGATGAAAGTTATACACCTTTATGTAGACCGATCCGTAGTCTAGTGGTAACACTCTGAACTCGTAAATGGAAGGTCGTGGCTTCAAATCCCGGCGAGGCACAAAAAATATACTATGTATATTTTCAAATACGCTCTTCGCTGGGTTGAAAAATTCATACACCAAAGGACGATCCAGCCTTACTGCCACTGGGTCTTGCTTGAGAATTGGCGCTTTGTAGCGACAACCAAGCTCGTAAAAATTCCGGTCGATAGCTCAGTTAGTAGAATTCCCAAGAGCAAGAGTTCGATCCCCACCGAGGGTATCAGAAATGATTAGGTTTTGGTGTTTATTTTAAACCCAAAATAAATACCGGCAAGGTGTACTCAGTATTCACAAGAAATGAGATCCAATTCCCTCTTCACTTCATCTGAAGTGGTAGGCGTGAGGCCGGCCCCTTACCCGCAAAAATAAAAAGGTCCCGAATCTCCACATGCGACCCCTTCGGGGGTAACGCAGACAAGGAGTCACGCTATATCCGTAGCTTAGTTGTGTTGCGAAGGTACCAACTTCAAATAAATGTATTTACAAGGTGTGGATTATTTATTTCAGGAATCAGGATAATTCATTTGGTGAGCGCTGTTTTTGTATGTATTTTTGCATACTTATTCGACGCCCGTCAGCGCCAGTTGTTGAAAGGCTGGATGAACCTTTGTGACCGGTCTTTTGGTATAGGCAGATGAATTTTTCAAGAAATTTTTGCGCTCCGACTCACGACCTTCCGTTTACGAGTCCATAGTTTTAGCGACTAGATGACGGACTAACTCGTATAAGTCAGCTCAATGTTCCTACATATTCTATTGTAAATTGATTTCACTACCTACTTGGGATAAAAACCATTTTTTTAAATTATTTACGTCACTTATTATCACGGTAGGTACTTTGAAAGCAAATGACAAATTTTGGCTTACTTATTTTGCTCAAATAAACTTTTCTGAAAATTTTTTTTTTCATATATGTTTTCAAACTATTTGTTAATTTTTATGGGTTCAAATTAAACACTGTTTTATAATATCCTAAAAAAAAAAATACCTGATGATGATTATAGATCGAAAACGTTTGTAAGAATTGAAATAATAAATAATCGTATAGGTGAAAATAAAACAGTGCTTAATTTGAACCCCTAAAAATTAACAAATTATTGAATATGAATTTTCACAGCACGTAAATACACAAACAAAACAAAATATATATTTAAATTATTTTATATGCCAACAATATTGAAAAAAAACACGGTATTTTGAAAATATTATATACCTATATATGTAGGTACTTCACACCTACGTACGTTTATTTTAAATTATAAAATAAATTTATGAAATGGTAAGGAAGGGCTCGTAATTTGTAATTAAATATTGAAAACCTGTTAATGTATTTTTTGTAATGCACCTTCTACCTACGGTGATATTTAAGTATAAATTTTCTACCTTTATTTGGAGACCATTTCAGGAGCCATTAAAAAAACTTTGAAAATATAAAATTCTACACTTTCTTTCATATCTTTATTCAATTTCTTATATTACATGAACATGATAAGACATTTAAAATAAAAATTTCAGGAACCATTAAAAAAAAAGTTGAAAATGTAAAATTCGACAGTTTCTTTCATATCTTTATACCATCACGTATATTACACGAACAAGATAAGACATTTAAAATAAAGTCTCTCTAGTCTTTTTCATCCCCTTTGCTTACATTTGCTCGACTCTGCGTTTCACCCCAGCGCCGTACACTTTTCCAACAAGTTGGTTCACAACAGTAAAACATCCACTATTTAACTTGATATCGGATAAGTTCAATCGCCAAATTGGCTGTCCACCCCCGCTCCCCCCTCTCATAGCCCCCCGTCAATGCTTCCCCCCCCCCCGTTCATCCCCTAACGCCGGAATTTACTTTTATTGTTAGTATCTTGTTCCACATTACCCGAATTATGTTATCTGGGGAGATAGGTGCGCGCACACAAGCGGACAATTTTCTCTACTTCCACAAACGTTATGTTTTACTAAACTACCCCCTTTCCACACCCCCAACCCTCCCCAATTTCTTCCGTGGTGTTCACACGAATCAAGTGAACACTTGAGTATACACACGTGTTCCATAGTATGCACTGTCCCACAACGGCATACAATGTGATGGAATGTGATGCATGGAAGTGAAGCATGGACTACGAGTGCCAGCGAAATGAATAAGCTTTATAAGTGATGCGATGGTTTGGACATGACGTTTAAAGAATGAATGATCAAACACTGATTAAGTGTACCTTTAAAGTAAAACTGAATTAGTGACAAATAAAGCTAACACGGGTTTCTCACATAAATGCATATTTTTCGTATTTTCTTCAAAAGAAAACTATAAAAATGTGTGAAAATCCTGTGGCTTAGATTTTTTTCTTATGCACTTCTTTATAATTAGTTCACTAACTATGATAACTCACACCCAGTAAAATGTTTTATCCACGATTCCTCAGATAAGTGAATCAGCATTTATTCACGGTGGGGATATGCAGAGTAAATGTGAAAGGAAAAATAGAAAAGGGGACACTGAGAAAACTACGGCCTGGTCGGATTTGTGAAATGTGATATACAGAGGGTTATGTGACTAAAAGAAAAAAATGAATTAATTGAAGGAAGTATGTGAGGGTAGGAAGAAATGGAAACAAATCTACAAAGACTCTGGCCAACCCTAGCACAATGGCGAGAGAGTGACAGTTACTGTTACGGAAATCACAATGTAAAAGGATCCTCAGCGTCACAATATGAAATAACTTGTAGAAAATCTTTAAAGCTTTTTTTTATACTCCTCAATCTGATCACTCCATACTTTTCTCGGTCGTCCCTTCCCTCTTTTTCCTTTCACACTTTCCTTGTATACATACTTTGTCAGTCTATCATCATTCATTCTTTCCACATGTCCAAACCATCTCATCACATTCTTTTGTACCTTAACTTTCACATCCTCTTTTAAATTACATTCTTTTTTTACCCATTCATTCCTAACTCTATCCCTCAGAGTTTTTCCTGTCATGCTTCTCAAATGCTTCATTTCCACCGTACATACTTTACTCATTTCGCTATCGTTCACTGTCCATGCTTCACTTCCATACAACAAAGTCGGTAACAATATGCCATTGTGTACCGCCTTTCTCAGATCCATCGTCAATCGCTTGTTCTTTGCTATTCTTCCTATTGCACCGACCACTTGTTTTCCCTTGCACACCCTATTCTCAAGTTCTCTTGTCATCTTTCCATTCTTCTCAAACATACTTCCCAAGTATCTAAATTCATCCACAATTTCAACTTTCGTACCATTCAACATAAACGTGCATTCTTCATTTTCATCCGTTCTGTCAAAACCTTTGCCACCTTTGTACATATTGTTTTACACGAGTTGTAGGAAAGCAAAAGCCAGGGAAGAATCTCGGATGAATGAAGTGAATGGAAATTGGCTACATTTTACTTTTATTGTTCTACTCTTTCTTCTTTTTTTTATACAAAAAAAATCGTTGCTCGCATATTAATTTTCGGCATTATTCGCTATTTAAAAAAAATTCAATTAGGCTGATTTATTTGGTGAGCGCTGTTTTTGTGTGTATCACACCTCAAGAGCCCTCTGCGAGCTTGGTCGTTGCTGTAGAAAGCGCCAATTCTCAAGCAAGACCCAGTTGTTGTAAGGCTGAATGGACCTTTTGATGACCGGTCTTTGGTAAAGGTTTATGAATTTTCAACCCAGCGAAGAGCAAATTTGAAAATATAAATGGTATATTTTTTGTGCTCCGCTGGGATTCGAACCCACGACCTTCCAGTTACGAGTCCGAAGTGTTACCACCTGGACTACGGACCGGTCTATATTTATTGACCGCTATATATTATTTCTCAATTTTATTTCATACTCTAAGTACGTTTTATTCCATTTTTTCAAGGGGCTTTTTTATAGTTACTATACCTACCAATAAGATCAAGCAGGGAATCTTTCAGGGACATTTTAGGCAACTTACTACTTCGCTGCCTTAGTTCTTGTTTACCGTATACGCCATTGAGAAAATTTTACATGAGCAATGTTTGCATGTGTACTGGACCAATGTGTCTTATAAAAACAAGAAATTTATTTAAAAAATATTTAAAACAACTCTCGCATTATCGAGTTTTACGGTTTTTCTTAGCTCAGATTGTGTAGAATTTGATTCATAAGACAACTGCATGAAAAAGTCATATTAAGATTGGCGTATACGGTAATCAAGAACTGGGGGAGCGACTTGTCAGCAGTTGTCATGTTATAACCAACTTATGAACTGTCTTCATGGGAACAACCATGAGGGAAGTAAGTAAGAATAGCCATAGACAAAATACTAAATATCGTAATATCAATACACCACCATAACTGGAATTTATACTGCCTCTGAGCTTTTTTACGTTTTCCTTTATACGGCCTGTGGAGAGATTGTTTTTTTTTATTTGTTGCTTAATTTCCTATGAAACATTACAATAAAAATGTTACAAAAGAAAAGATAAATTTTCATGGTTACATTTTACGCGCAGGCATAAAATTATATGTCAATTGAATATGGTGAAATTATGGTAGATTAGATTAGATTAGATGGTAAAAATAATTAAAGATGCTGGTAAGGACTTTTACTATTTCTCTTTTTCGCCCTTTATTATTTGTTTTCCTTGGTCTACGAGGCGGACCACGCATATTGTAAAAAGTGGTTCAGTTCGCCAATGACACCCCTATTCCAGGGAAGGTCAGCGCAGGGCTCATTTTCAGTTTCGATACATACCTGATGGTAACTAAATTAAAAAAATTAGTCCGGTCGATGGCTCAGTTGGTAGAGTGCTTGCATTCCATGCCGTGACCTCGGGTTCGAATCCCACCGAGAATGTCAGAATGATTTCCCGTTTCGGTATTTATTTCAAACCCCAAAATTAAATACCGGCAAGGTTTACTCAGCCTTCACAAGAAATGAGTACCAGCCCTCTCGGGAGGTGGGAAACCCCCACAACTGAAGTGGTTGGCGTAAGACCGGCCCCCTTACCTGTAAAAATTAATAGGTTCAACTCGCCACATGCGACCCCTTCGGGGATAACGCGGCAAGAAGTTACTCTATATGTGTAGCTTAGCTGCGTTTAGAGTAAAAATGAAAGTAAGCAGGTACACAGCTTTAACATGTAAATATAAATCAAGAAAAAAGGCACTTTTTGCTTTGTGATTTTTTTTTGTTGTTTTTGGATCGAAGAAGATAATATTTAAGGATACTCCTTATTTTTTAGAAATAATAAAAAAACTTATATGTATAAGTATTAGATGTAGAATAAAAAATAACGAAAATTAAGTAGGTATATGCAAGGTTAGGCAGGCCCGGATTAAGACCACTGGGGGCCCTGGTGCGGGAAAAGTCAGGGGGCCCCTAGCCCCCTATCCCCTCTCACCAACACCTTCACGCATCAACCAAAAAATGTATACTTATTGCGAACCAAAACGATTAACGACGACTCTTTGAGTTTGTTTATGGGAAACCTCTTCGGGAGGTCTATGACACTTGTTAGAACGAACCTCGTCATATCCTTTTTGCACAAAAATGTATTGAAATATTTTTCTGTACTATGATCAATAATCTAAGTTGCAAGAATATATTCATTTCAAGCTCTCAGATGTATGCCCACAAACCAACATGTGTAGTTCGCGCTTACAAATGCTGAATGTGTACTTACAAATAAAATCCAAACCTCAAATGAGCATAAGCCCCAACTTATGCCGACTTCCCTGACACAGGGGGGACATTGGCAAAGTGAAACATTTTTTACAGTATGGGTGGTCAGCCTCATACCAACCTATAAGTCAAAAATTTCCTATGCAAAAAATGTAGAAAATTAATAAACCAACATTAGAAATCAACATTGCAGATTAGCCGCCACTTCTTCCTGTGCATGTGCAATTTCATATAAATCACCATGGGCGTCGTTGGTCTCGAAGGCTGCTTTTGATTCGGATCCAAAAATAATAAAAAGCAAATATCTCTTATAAATAATTCCCAAAAAGTCTATGAGGGCGTGGTCGTAAATGTTTCAAAACCCTGAGCCCTCGAACAAATTTATGTCAAAAAAATATTTGAGTTATTTTTCAAAAAATATTTTGCAACTTAGATTAGATTAGATTAGATTTCGGGGAGGCTCTAAGACGCAGGAGGTTCTGTTCGGTCGCACAGCTCGAACCGCTCTTAATCTGGGCCTGTCTATAAAAAACCTTTTTTAAATTTTCTTTTATTCCAAACCAACATCAATCGCCACTTCCTTGCAGCACTCAACGACAGAAGCAACAGTTCAAGCAACGCCTCTGCAGCACCCTGTCAGGGTGACATAGACCTCCAGGCCCCAAGCCTTTTAAAAAAGTGGGGAGCCTGCCGCACAAGATTCCTAAACAAAACCTTCATACACAAACAATACATTACATTAATACACAAACAATACAAAATATAAAACCTTCATAATTTAAAAACAAAAATATCAACACATAAGTAATAAAATATAATAAATTTAATGCCATAACAACATTTTATAAATTCAAAATGACTTACATTATTCTGAAACCACCCCTGGAACACACTATATACATTGCGCGAGTATTAATAAAAAGTAATTTACATGTGTTAGCGCAAGCTCCCGGCTGCTGCTCCTATCTTGGCTGTCACATGGCACTTTATTTTATTTCAAGTAATCCATTGAAAATATTTTTAAACGCACTTAATTCCCGTCACTTTGATTTAGGATATAAATTTTTTTATAGCTCTACTTGTTTTTTAAATAAAGAATATATTAGTGGTTGGCGTAAGAAAACCTATCTTACCTGTAAAAATAAATAGGCTTATTTGCAGCAAGAAGTCCACTTAATATGTAGCTATTTTTTGTATAAAAAAAATAATAAGGAAATTATTTCGTTTATTTCTATATATTTTATTTGATTTTCCAAAACAAGTGACATAGACCCCTAGAGTCTCTTGAATCTAGAGAGTCTCCCGCACAGGCTTCTCTAAGAAACCTAAATTGCCGCCTTTATTAACATGATATGACTCAATTAAATTTTGTTCTGATTTCGTTTAGAAAAAATATTATAATAATAATTTAATTTGATTTGTTGTTTGAACTTTTTGATTTTTTTATCACTTTTCAAAATTTCAAAAAACGTGTTGCAAAAAAATTAACTTTTACCCGCGAATTTTAAATTTACGAAATCGAGCGCGAAGACACTGGCGACTCGCTTGACGTGCCGCCAGAGACTGCTGATTACGCGATCGAGATTCTATTTAAGTACTTTCTCTTGCTCAGCGACTTTCTCTCACCGTGATTGGTTGGGGGCGTGTCTAACGAGTGCGAGGTGATATCTCACATGGTGGGAGAGTTTTAATTTGTTATTTCCTACTCGACAGAGGGCTCGCTTACTTATTTCAACCTGATCGAAGAGATCAACAGTTGACATCGTCCTACTAGAGAACCAAAGTCAGTTGTTTGGCAAAAGCATCAGATTTATTTTCCATGTCACCGAACTCGAAGTAGGTACCTACTTACCTATCACGGTGATACGAACGTTATTAAGCTAAACATTATGGTGTAACATCTTGCCAGTTGCCGCGTTATCTTCGAAGAGGTCACATTATCGAGTCGAACCTATTTATTTTTACATGTAAGAGGGCCGGGGCTTGCGCCAACCACTTCAGTTGAAGTGAGTGTTTCTCAGCTCAAGACCCATTTGCTATAAGGCTGGTCTTTGATAAAAGTACAGCCAGGTCCGGATTAAGACCACTGGGGGCGCCCTGGTGCGGGGAAAGTCATGAGGGACCCCAACTCCCTTTTCCCCTACTTCCACCCCTTCATCCTAGTCTACCATAAAAACGAGTATAGACAACGAGAGTAAAAAAAAAGTTATTTTATAAAACGTCTTGGGGGGGGCCCTAGGACGCGGGGACCCTGGTTCGGCTGCACCGCTCGAATCACCCTTATTTCGGGTCTGAGGTTAGTACCTAAATACCTACTACATTTTATTTAGGCAATTTGTATGACGTGAGTAGGTCCGTTATTTTTCTCACAGAGAAAACTTTGAACAACTTGACACTGGCGCCCCTGCTGAATGCGGGAATCCGCCACAAATAAAAAGAAGAAGAAGAAAATTTTGAATAAAGAGCAATAACTCAAAAAATAAGAATGTTGGGAAATCATCTTTGAAGTTCAGACAACCAGTACAACTTGTATGGGATGAAAAAGGCGGCCGATGTCTTATCTCGGTAATATTCGTCCAAATTGAACGGCTGTCGCATTTCCCTATTCTTCTCGCATTGTTCTTGCGTTTTATTACAAAATCTCGATTTTCCCAATTTTTGAGTTATTTCTCTGAGAATGTCAGAAAAAGTTTCAAATGAAAGACAATAGATGCCACTGTATATTTTGTGACAAAACAGAAATCTGTTGGACCTACAAAACCCGTTATCATTTAAAACAAAAAAAAATATTTATCCGCTGTTTTCCGGAATTTTCCCATCAACTTATCACTAATAAAACCTTATTAAATGCTTCAATTTCTAAACTTTTTTCCATATCAAACAAGTGGTTCATTTGTTAGAAAAGTTCTAAAATATTGAAGGCCGAGTACTTTAAAAATCTACCGCTAGGGGGCAGAGGACGCTGTCATCCAATGGCGTTTGACATCTGTGACGTCAAGTTTGGTTCTGTTGACATAATATAATTTTCTTACCGAATTGGCGTGCGATTATTTCGCATTATTCCTCAATTTCACAACAGCTTTCTCGCAATGTCTTCCGGATCGGCGGGAAGCAACTCCGGACCGAAAAAAGACGAGTCATTCAATGAATTCTACACCGAGGTATTTATACACTAACCTCTTTTTATGCTGTCAAAAACGATTGCCAAATTTGACATGTTGTATTTTATTTGATGAATTCATGGTTTCAGGTGAAACAAATAGAAAAGAGAGATTCAGTTTTGACTTCCAAGCAGCAAATAGACCGGCTTTTAAGGCCGGGATCAACATATTTCAATCTGAATCCATATGAAGTCTTGCAGATAGAGCCAGGAACGCCTGTCGAAGAAGTCATGAAAACTTACAGGAAATATTCCATACTGGTGCATCCTGATAAAAATCTAGTAAGATTTGTTACCCATATCTATTTTTTTAGAACGAAATCTAAAATATTTATAAAAAGTGCTGCTATCCTTGTTTTAAACCAGCTTTTAAGTATGTATATCAAGCTTATTGCTAAGTCCAAAAATTCTCAGCGTGGTGATGTCACTTGTCCAGGTGACTAATAATAATAAGAAGACAAAATTTGTATAGCGCCTTTTATATGACAGTGTGTCACTACAAAGGCGCTTGTCCATATGATTGGACGAAGAGGTGAGTCTTGAGACTTCTTTTAAATGGTCTCTCCATATCCAGTTCCCTCAGTGAGGCGGGAATAGCATTCCAAGTCATTGGAGCGGCCGCCTTGAATGCCCTGTCTCCAAACACAGTGCGGGGCTTTCTTGCAGGGATGTTCAGGCAGCTACTTCTTGATGCAGCTGACTAGGATTCATAGCTACCCTAAACAAAAATTGGATTCGGCCAAATTTATTCTTGGCAATTTGGCCGAATGACATAAAGTTTAAACAAAATTTTAAGCTTTCTCTTTCACTATCATGGTCGGTGTTAAATGATATAGTTTTTCTTGGGTTGGACCATGTTCTATTCGCAGTATTTTTTTTATGCCGACGTTTCATTCCCTCGAGCGGGGAACATTTTCAAGGTTCAAAGTTGCCAAAAGCAAACAGAGGATAAGGGTGCCCCGTCACTTCAAGCCTTAAAATGTTCTCCGCTCGAGGGAATGAAATGTCGGCAGACAAAATTACTGCAAATAGAACATGGTCCAACCCGAGAAAAACTACATCAGGTGTCACAATTGTTTTTTAGTTATTTTGTGTCTATGTCTAAAAAGAATAATGGCCATTTTTTAAGGAGAAGATGGCGGTACTTTAATTACTGTATTAAAACCCTTTGTTTTTGTTGATCAGGGAGATTCTGAACGAGCCCAACAAGCTTTTGAAATCATCAACAAAGCATGGAAAACTCTAGAAGATCCGGACACCAGGCAAAAGTGTATGGATATATTTGAGGAAGCTAAAGAACGCACCGAGCATATGGTAAGAAATGTGAAGGGGTTTTTTTTTAAATGTATTGATGGTTGTATAAGATGATAGGTAGATATTAAGTCCTTTATTTGTATGCATTGGCGTAATGCTGACATATCTTGACCATTGAGCCGCATTAGTTGTAGGTACGGATTCATTCTGTTTTTTGGTGACGATGATCTTCAATTTTCCAAAACCAGCCCCCCCTAGATTTGATCCAGGGTACGCCCTTGAATAGGCGTGCATCATTTTTAGTCTGTTAAGCCAGCTCTTGTCAACACCACTAACACCCTTTAAAATGGGGTAGAATAGCAAATAACCAAAGTTCCCAGTGTACACACCTTATATATCCACCTTGGTTGCTTAGCGAAGATTGTTAAGCTCAGGAGGATATTTTTGGTGGAGCACTCCTATACTGTGTGCCTGACAGTCTGGTTCTTTGCCCCACAGTTGCTAATCAGCTCCCATCTGTGCAGCAGAAAGTTATTTTATTGATTTCCATTTATTAATCTGTATTTGTGTTACTTTTTAGATTGAAGAAAAGCGAAAAAAACTTAAAAAGGAAGGCAAACTAGCGGAAGGTATTCCTGAAGATGATCCAGTGAAGTACAAGCATGCTGTTTATGTCATGACGATGAAGGTATACTATAATTTATGCTGCACACTTATGCATGAAACTTCTTACTGCTTTACCCCTAGTATTCGCTGCCCGTGGCCTTCAGAGCTCGTTCCCATTGTCGGATGTCTGTACTGTACTGTACTGTATCCTGCCGCCGTTCCACTAGGGGTGGCCCGTACATCCGCAGATGCGCCTCCACTTTTTTCTGTCCTTACAAACCACTTTCATTTCCTCAATATTCATCACCTTTTTCATACGTATACTCTTCTCTTATTCTCACTCTGCAGATTCCATTCTTTCGCAATCTATAATTTATGCACCTATTTGGTCTGTCAGATCCGTATATTAATCGGAGGTTCCAGTGGCAGAACATTTCGCACAAAATTGGTTTCCGATAAGTGTGAATATCTTCATACATTATGTTCTGCCACTGGAACCTCCGATTAATATACGGATCCGACAAGCGGGAACGAGATCTCAGGGAGTTGAAGGACTGAACATTTATTTGTTCAAGCAGTGTTGTTCACAGAATATTTGATCCAAAGAATGTCATTCTTTTGTATGGAAAGGTTAGTTTAGGCGGTGTTTGTATTTAGTAAATAAAATGAGCAAACTCACATATTGCCTCCAGTAAGCGTAAATGGACCCGTGAACTCCCATACACTTTTAGCTCTCCACAACATATGAGTGTAAGCTGCTTTTCTTAATACTAGGTATACTTGTCTGTTAGAAGCGTTCGTCCTTAGAATGCATTCATTTTCCCAAGTAAACGACGTTAGCCATGTTGAAAGCACCGGTTCCCATAGATCACCGAAGTTAAGCAACATTGGGCGTGGTCAGTGCTTGGATGGGTAACCGCTCAGGTACACCGCGTGTCGTTGGCATCTTGGACCGGTCCGTAGTCCGTTGTGGCAACACTTCGGACTCGTAAATGGAAGGTTGTGGATTCGGATCCCGGCGGAGTACAAAAATATACCATTTATATTTCGAATGTGCTCTTCGCTGGGTTGAAAAATTCATAAGCCTTTACCAATGACCGGTCACCAAAGGTCCATCCAGCCTTACAGCAACTGGGTCTTGCTTGAGTATTGGCGCTTTGTAGCGACGACCAAGCTCCTACACCTCTGCGGCACTACGACAGGTGTCATAGACCCCTAGAGTCTTTAGAATCTACGGAGTCTCCCGCACAGGATTTCTTAAAAAAAAAAAAAAAGTAATAGACCAGCCTTACACCAACCATTTTACTTGATGCGGGGACAAGCGGTGCAGTGTTGATGTCAAGAAGGCTGCAATACCCCACGTACACCCTTGGAAATGTGTATACCTCACTCATTCCCCCTGGTGCAGTTGGTGACTCTTTTGGAATAGAGTACAGTGTGTTGACTTTAATTTCTCAGGAAAAGCAAACCTTTTTCTCATTGCATAAGCATGCTTTTCTAATCTAATCTAAGTTGCAAAGGTATGTTACATTGGGAATTCACATTATATGCATTCTCACAAGGGGACACGTTCAAGTTCGCGCTTGCAAATCTCAAATGGACATACACCCTGCAACTCTTGCCGTCCTTCCCTGAAACAGGGGTGACATTGGCAAAGTGGACCATTTTGTACAGCATGGGTGGTCAGCCGCATACCAACCTATAAGTCAAGGAACATCCACAAAAAAATGTCATTTTTGAAATAAGCAAATAATAGAATGCATAAACATTAAAAACAAGTACAAAATATTTTTTTTTTCAAATTTTTTATTGACCTTGTATCGGTTAAGGCACCAAAATCTACTCTAAAACATTATCAAAGAATAAGTTATATGATTATGAAATATTCAATATCTGAAAAGGAAAGTAAATATGGGTGAAATCTTAGTAAATTTTATTTTTGTTATATTTTCAGCTTTTTGCTGATATGGAGAGAAAGCGGCAACACCTAGAGACAAGAGATATGGAAGAGAGGAAGAGAAAAAGGGAAGCGGAGATAGAGGAAGAAGAACAGCAGTCATTTCAAAAGGAATGGGCCAAAAACTTTGAGGTACCGTTTCAGTCAATTTCTAACCTCCAAAATTCATTGTCAAACTTCAAAGTTGACTAATAATAGGTGCTTGTTATGTTTTGTGGTGTTAACTCCAGTTTATGTGAAACATCAGTGACCCGGGCAGTGTAGACTTCCATCGTTGACCACAAAAGGGATTGCCATTGTTCCTATTTCTTTTTACAGATAAAATGCTCGAGCCTTCTCCATTTGGGTGGATTTTCTCCGGGCTGAGATGGTAGGTGCTTGAATTTTTTTTGGGTTAATCATTTAGCGATAATGTTTATCTTTGAAAAGCATCATCTTAATCTTGTTTTCAATAATGTGGTTTATTTTAATACTTTTAATTCATTAGGGTATCAGATAGGTACTTGAAGGTTGGTATCATAAATAATCCAAAGTGTTAATATGAGAAAAAAATAAAATAAAGAGTTAACAGATGCAAGCATTCTAGATTATTGGTGATACCGACCCTCCTATGCTATAATTTTTTTATTCCCATTTTTTATTTGTAAGTATTTCTTTCCATTCATTATAAATAGGTTGATATTTATTAAGTAAGCCATTCATAAAATAAAATAATCTAAATATGAAATGGAAAACAATTATCTGTTAATAGCATAAATGCTCTCAGGAGAATTAGGTCCTTATATACAAACTTATTTAGTGGATTATGATATTAGTTATTTATGTAAAACCCTTGCGTTCAGAGCCGATGAACTAGGATTCAATCCGTGCCGAGGCTGTCAGATGTGATATCCCAATTTGGTGTTTATTTCAAGACTAAAATCATAGTACCGGCAAGGTTAGTTCGGCCTTCACAATCAATAAAAATCTGTCACCTTGAGGGCAGGCATTTTGCAGGCTTTGGCAGGCCCTCTTACTTGTGAAATCAATAGGTATGTTCCAGGCGCGTGCATAGCGTAGAGGCAAATACATTTCATAATAAATATTTTGCCCTCTTTCTTGAATAAAATACATGTGATATTAATTTGCGTACTTGCTAACAATAACTCAAATTGAACCAAAAATTAAAAATTTAAATCTTTTCTCTAAGGTTTACTGCACATTTTGTCAAAATTTGCTTATATGTGCCTGTATGGAATGCACACCCCTGGTATGTTCTATGAAAGATAATGCTTGAATAAGTTGCACGATACGTGAAAGAAAATTATGACTCTGGAGGAAATGAAAGAAGTATGTAAGGACAGAAAGAAATGGCGGTTGATCTGTAATGTTGGCGGCTAGGGTTTATTAAATTGGAATTTGTTTTTATTTGTAAATGGATATTTTGTATTTGGATATTATTATTTAGTGATGTATAAAATGTAATTTGTCGTGTGTGTGTGTTCCTTGACTTATAGGTTGGTATGCGGCTGACCACCCATGCTGTAAAAATGGTTCACTTTGCCAATGTCACCCCTGTCTCAGGGAAGGACGGCAAGAGTTGCAGGGTGTATGTCCATTTGAGATTTGGTTTTTATGTTGTAGGTTCACATGAGGCATGTGCAAGCGCGAACTTGTACGTGTCTGGTTGTGAGAATGCATGTAATGTGAATCTCCAATGTAACATATCTTTGCAACTTAGATTAGATTAGATTAGATACGTGCCGCTTAGTAAAAAAGACAGCATTAAAAGTAGATGAAATCTGACGAAACCCTGAAAGATGATATTGTTCAGTTGCTAATGAAATAATTTTCAAAACCTTATCAATTATAGGAATCCAGGCAAACGCGTGTGGACAGCTGGAAGACCTTTCAAGCAGGCGGTTCCAAAGAGAAGAAAAAGAAGAAAGTTCAGGGCTTTAGGCCACCCAAACCCAAACCAGAGTCAAGATAATGCGACCTTGGATTACTCAAATAACTATATCTACCTGATGAATGTTGTAGCTCATAAATCTCTGTACCAAGGTGGACATAAAAAGGTGAGAAAACTCATATAAATTGAGATCGCGATCGTTGATTACCTGTTTGTCCCATGATCATAGTTTGCGTACCAAAACTGCTCACAGAGCCTGAGCAAAAAGGGAACCAGCTGATCTTTGTTATTGTGGTGTGGCCCCATTGGCACATGTCATCTTATGAAAGCACACCAGCGCCTTTTAAAGGGACAAATGGCAATCAACCAAAAACTGCCTAGTATACACACCTTTTCATATTCACCTTGGTGACCTTGCTCAATACACAAACAGTGTTATTCGCATGCAGCCAATCCATGGCTCTGCCTAATGTGAATTCTCCATTCAACAAAAATAATGATCTGTCAATCATCTATGGATTAAAATGTTATTGCTTTGTGAATAACCCTGATGAATATTATTACCTTCCAACATATAAAAGCAGTAGTGACATCTGTGTTTTTTGTTGTGAGTAAATTACTTTTTGTTTTGCATGAAAACTATATTTATAAAACAGCAAATCAAATAACACTTTTGTAATAACAACCCGAAATCTTTTTGTAAATATTTTTTATACAATATTCTTTCAAAGTTATTGCATCAATAGGTACAATACATTTTTTGTTTATATTTAGTAAAATAGTTTTCATTTTCATTTACTTGTTTTTCAGTAGATTAAAATGTTGTGAAACATTAAAGATCTAAGTTATATTTAATATTATTATAGTTCACATATCTCACAAAATACAAATAAGTTTTCTATGGCTTTCTTCCTAGATAGGATCCATGACGTTGGTAGCTAGTTCTCCATTATTAAAACAAAGATATTTAGAAAGATAGTAATGTTTTTGAAACAGAAAGTGCTTTCCACATTTACAAACTTTGTGAATGAAACAAATTGAGTGTTTTTGTAAAATTTGTTTCCATGTAGGTAGGTACACATCAGTCGCGAAGGGTGCCATACAACTCGATTCCCATCGGTTTCCCTTTTAAAATGAGGCAACAAAGTAGTTAAAAAAATATAGGCACAAAGTAAAAAAATACATTTAAAACCAAAGAAACAATACATATTTTTTCCCTATTAAAACCATGCAGTCTACTTTATTATCATTTTTGTCTCATTTTAAAAGGGAAACCGATGGTAATCGAGTTGTATGGCAACCTTCACCACTGGTACACATCTACATATATGATTTAACAGATAGGTTAAAAAAAGAAGCAATATGTAATACATAATAAAAATAAAATTTCATATCCGTTGCTCCAAGAAATCTGTAGACTTGTTTTGTAACTTTGTGTGTGATTATTTTCGTAAACGGTTATAAAAATAAAAATTAAAAAAACTGTTGGTAAAACATTGATTTATTCATGGTTCAATTTTCACATTTCTTTTTCATTTGTATTGCAGAGAAATCATCATGACTGTAGCTTCAACATTTATTTATTTAACAAATATGTACCATGGAGATTGTATGAGTTTTTCTGTCAAATCACATGATAAATGAGTCGTATGCAACCAAAGGCGTCAATCTAGGATTTTACCGGAAATGAGACCCCTGTTTCAGGGAAGGTCGGCAAGAGTTGCAGGGCTTATGTCCATTTGACAATTGAGTTTTTTGTACTGTAGATCCACATGCGGCATGTGTGAGCGTGAAATTATGCGTGTGCTTGTGGGAATGCATTTAATATGAATCTCAAATGATACATATCTTTGCAGCTTAGATTTAGATGCAATTAACTATGCACCACCACAGATTTATGCATTGAATTAATATCTGGTCTTATAGGAACCGGAAAATTCCATATATTTGCCTATTCTTGCCTGAAATGCTGTGCATGTCCCTGTATTTTTTTTGCATTATAAATTTACTGGATTCCAGCTATAGCCCCTGAAGCACACTGCCCGATCTCAATAATGATTCTTGCGGCTCCGATGGTAGCGGCTGTTATTTTAGAAGCTCCGCAGATGCCAAAGTTTAGTGGTGCTGAAGCCACGGATGTTACTGCATGAGTGCTCTGAAATATAAAAGAGAAACAAGAGAAAACAGTCAAACTCCGTAGTAAACGCAAACTTCAACACATTTTTAGCTCTCTTGTGTTTGTCGTTTGTTAGCAACATTGGAGCGTATTAGTGTCAGCCTATTAGACACCAGTTTGATAATTGATTGATATAAAGAATCAAGCCATCAATGGTTTGGCTCCACCTTATCTGACTGACATGATCTCGCAGCAGAAGATGGGTGTGAGGTGGCAGAATTTGGTTCAGCCGCACCGTCAGATCCGTACAAATTTCGGAGACCGCGCTTTCCGTGTTGTGGGTCCGGGGAGCGGAACAGACTGCCACCCGGAGGGAAAACTCCAAATCTGTGGGTTTATCTTGTAGAGCACTCAAGAAATACCTTTTGAAAAAGTCTTATCTGTGATGGGAGAGGGACCTTGAGAGAGGACCCACACAGAAAAAAGGTGCTCTCTTATCATTTGTAATTTAAGACAAATAAACCTGAAGCGCTATTCTGCTAAATTCCTTACGACCTTAAGGTGATGAGATAGCGATCTCAGAATACAAAATTCTAATTTTAAAAACCCTAGTAAACTAAAAAAACCCTAAAACTTATCATTATTCAATATTATTAATCAACCAAATCTTATCATTACTTCAATAAGGGCTTAAAATTTCAGCACTTACCACTGTGACCAAGTCCGCAACGAGTCTATTAGCTCTGGTCTGCGCAGTCTCCAACACACGATTCAGGCATTCACCAACTGTTAGGAAGTTCTGCAGATCCGCAATGCCACAGGCTTGGGTCTGGTTGACAATGTCGGTAGCTGCTGCTATGGCCGAGTTGATGAGCTGTGTGGCGCCTTGGGTTGCCGACAGGAAGCTGCCCGCTGTGTTGTTGATGCATTGGGTTATGTTAGCAATTGTGCCAGAGACTAGCCTCTCTGCTATCACTTGTTGTTGCTGAAATGACGATTAACAGAATTTAAGTTAAGACATTCATGAAGCCCAGAGATGTTCTCCCTCCTCTGACACACGCCCTGTATATATCCATCCCTTACGGGGATGTGTCACAGAACTCGCATGCAAAACGTTATATAGATGCAAGTGGCAGAAGGCCCTGCCGTTAGGCTAACACTCTCTCCAGTGTAAAACAAGACAAGGTGGCTCTGAACACAAACAAGCAATGGTAGCCGTAAGTGAAAGAATTTACAGGCTCGATGATTTTAAATTACACCCTGTTGCGTTTCGGTTCTGAGCATCTTTTGTAAGTTTTGACTTAATGCCACAGTGAGCGTGATGTTAGTGAACATGTTCGGGAGGCGATCTCCTGACTAAAATTAGAGTAAATAGAATAAAATTAAATTATAGCCCAGATAGTAAAATTCGCAAAAGACTGGTGCAAAGGATAGTAATGATGGCAGATTTTGAAGAACTCAAAGCAGTGGGAGTGTGGAAATGGGAGTTGCTACCATTGCGTTTAAAATTGTATGCCACCTAATATGACAATTTGGATCAGTTCTAAATCAGAAGCTCCAACAGCATGATTTGCTTATCTGTACCCTTAGTACGAGTTGCAAAACTGAGAAAAGTAAAGTGTACGGAGAATATTAAAGAGTGATTTCTCCCAAAATCTGCCGTTTAGGTTTCTTACACTTTATGGTCTTAGCCATGTCTTAGCAAAAGAGTTACAGTGATGAAGAAAATCAAGTTTAAACAAACAAAAACGGCAGATTTTGGGGAAAATTACTCTTTAATAATTGCCGTAAACTTTACATTACTCAAGTTTTGCAACTCGTACTAAGGGTACTGTTACAAGTCTCATACACTTGAGAATGTCTTTTTTTAAGGTTGAAAGCGTGGTGTAAGTTTTGTGAAAATTTTAAATGGTTGGCATAGAAATCCTTCCGAAAATGGATTCTACAATCTACAAGGGGACACATCTTTTTTAACCCATAATAATGTATGATTATTTTTTAAATCTTCTAAAGGCAGTGCCTTGTTGTGCCAGCCATCTGTATCTGTTGGTTGCTGTCCTCTTGAGCTGTGAATAGGAGGAGACATTCATACGTCATTTCAAATCCTGGAAGTAGAAGTTCTTGGGCAACCTCTTGTTCGTCTTTCCAAGATATTCCCTTCAAAGATAATATAGATCTGACTAAACAAGTGCGTTTGGTTTTCCTCTTCAAAATGTGAGTTATAAGCTCTCTTCTTTCTTCTACTAAGAATGTATGTGTGTATTTAGTGATGAAATATATCGCATAGTTATTGAATTTTACTTACATCAGTACATTCGAAAATGCTGATAAGGATAATCTGAGCATTGTTGATGGCTGCCTCTAGCGCCATCTGTATACTGTTATCCAAACCAGTGAGGGAAACATTCAGGTTCTGGAGGAATTGCGTCTTCTGCACGTCCACCTGGTCCACCAACCCTCTCAGCGATGTGGTGGCAGTAGTTGCAGCGTTGTTGAGGCTGGTCACCACATTCTGGATGAGGCCTCTCGTGATGTCGAAGAGATCTGTGGAGCGGCGGTGTCTCCTCAGGGGCACCAGGCTGGTTTCAGAGATTTTGGCGAGGTGTGTGGCGATCCTGGATTCTGCTAGTGTTATTGTGGTGGCGTTAGCTGTCTGAAAATTTAAATATTAAGAAAAAAAAAATTGTGAAGAGGAATGCAATTCATCAACCTGGTTCAACAGATGTTATTGGGTAGTTATTAATTAATAATTCAATTAAAAATATTAATTATGAAATATTAATTGATAACTTTAAAACCTGTTTCTGGGCAGGCAAAATTGCGTTCCTATTACTGTAACTGTAACTCTGTCGCCATTCCGCTAGGGGTGGCCAGAGCCTCTGCAGAGTTGCCTCCATTTTTTCCTATCCTTACATACCTCCTTCAATTCATTCATATCCATCACCTTTTTCATGCATTTTCTTCTTTTACGCTCACTTTGTATATCCCATTCTTTCACAATCTCCTCAATCTGATCACTCCATACTTTTCTCGGTCGTCCCTTCCCTCTTTTTCCTTTCACACTTTCTTTGTATACATACTTTGTCAGTCTATCATCATTCATTCTTTCCACATGTCCAAACCATCTCATCACATTCTTTTGTACCTTAACTTTCACATCCTCTTTCAAATTACATTCTTTTTTTACCCATTCATTCCTAACTCTATCCCTCAGAGTTTTTCCTGTCATGCTTCTCAAATGCTTCATTTCCACCGTACATACTTTACTCATTTCGCTATCGTTCACTGTCCATGCTTCACTTCCATACAACAAAGTCGGTAACAATATGCCATTGTGTACCGCCATTCTCAGATCCATCGTCAATCGCTTGTTCTTTGCTATTCTTCCTATTGCACTGACCACTTGTTTTCCCTTGCACACCCTATTCTCAAGTTCTCTTGTCATCTTTCCATTCTTCTCAAACATACTTCCCAAGTATCTAAATTCATCCACAATTTCAACTTTCGTACCATTCAACAAAAACGTGCTTTCTTCATTTTCATCCGTTCTGTCAAAAATCAGTACTTTCGTCTTCAATAAAACATTGAGCCGTGAAGTCGAAAGCATGAACTAGAAATCAGTATAAAATAAATAATTGCAGTTTAATTACAAGAAAACCTCAGTAAAATCATTACAATAATATGCAGCCTACCTGCGTCATAAATGAAATTGTCGAAAAAGCCAAAAAGCATGCCAGCACAATTTTCTTCATTTTGTTTTAAAATTTTCTCGTATCACTATTAGGTTAAGTAAAAATATGTTTGCCGCTCACCTTGCGCCGCGATATCTTATATAGATTCCGGGGAAATCTTTTTGTTTGACCAGGGATCCGAAAATGATAATAATTTTATATTGTTGTGCCGAGTTTCGTGGAGCCTTGTGATCTTCAAACTCTTATTGCATGACAATCAAACAAGTGATAAGATTCAGTTGATTGTACGCAGAACCGCATTTCAAATTTTGATATTGATGATGATGACTTAAGAAGTATGATTGGAAAAAGACGGAATGATAGGGTGAGGAATGATTTTGTTAGAGAGGAATGCGGTGTAAGAGAAAGTGTGAAAGTAAAGATTAAAAGAAGTATACTTAGATGATTTGGACATTTGGAGAGAATGAATGAGGAAAGAATGACGAAGAAAGTATATGCTGCAAGAATTGATGGATGTCGTGGAAGAGGAAGACCGAGAAAGGTATGGATGGACCAAATTTTCGAAATAGCGAGTGAATGGGATATCCAGAGTCATAATAAAAGGAGAGCTTGTATGAAAAAAGTTATGACTCTGGATGAAATGAAAGAAGTATGCAAGGACAGGAAGAAGTGGCGGCTAATCTGCAATGCTGATTTATAATGTTGGTTTATTGGCTTGCTACATTTTTTGCATAAGACATTTTTTACTTTTTTTGTATAGATTTATTTTTAAGGTTTTGTTGTTTTCTTATACTTAAATGTTATTTATTACTCGTATTCCTTGACTTATAGGTTGGTATGAGGCTGACCACCCATACTGTAAAAAATGGTTCACTTTGCCAATGTAACCCCTGTTTCAGAGAATGTCGGCAAGAGTTGCAGGGCTTATGTTCATTTGAGCTTTGGATTTTATTTGTAAGTACACAATCAGCATTTGTAAGCGCGAACTACACGTGTTTGTTTGTGGGCATACATCTGAGAGCTTTGAATGAATATATCCTTGCAACTTAGATTATAGATTATTATAGATGACTTGATGATTTCTTTATAGCGCCGTTTCGTGATGTAGTCACTCCAAGTGCGCTTGTCAAATGATGCCAGAAATTTGCTTGTCTTCAGTGCATTCCGGAACTTTCCATGGTCCTCTAGCTCTCTCACATGATGTGGCAGGCCAGAGGACTAGCAACTGCAAATGCACGCTCTCCAAACATTGTGTTAACTCTTCTTATCGGTTCTTCAATCTTTGATTTGGCTCCAGTTTCAGCCGAGCGCAGTGTTAGGCTTTTTTTGCCGAGGGTGACTGGTCTGATTAAATCAGCGAGATATTTGGGTGTTATGATTTTAGGGTTCTACTAGTCTCCAAATTAAATACCGGTCTTCTTTTAGGATATTTATTTTACAGTTAAATGTATTTATACATTTATTTAGCAATTTACATTTATTTATTTCACAGATGGTTTGTGTTCACTTATGCTGTTAGTTTTCACAGATATAAGGCCGCAAGAGAACTTTCCTCCTGCAAGATGTTCGCGCCTTATATACCCCAGCGATAGAAGCTTCTAAAGGTGAATTTTGCTAGAAGCTTATTAACACATTATTATGACAATCTAGTGAGTTCTCTATGTACTCAACCACCTACCCACCAATATTTTAAAGAATTCCTATCAGCTATAACTAATACCTATACCTATCTAAATATTTATATTACATATACTATTTACATAACAATATTATAAAAAGTCAAGTAAATAAACAGTCCCACCTTGTTGAAGGATTTCAGGTTGTACGTGCCCAATTACTATAATCGGGGGCGAGGTCATGATTTATTTCATGTACCGATGAGTCGCACTGATTTCTTGGCATCCTTTAACTCGGAGTGTTAAACTCATTAACAAATCAAATTCTGACATAATATTTTAATATAATTAAGACACCTTTAAATCCAGGGTTAAAGAGCCCCTCCCAGCTTGTTGATGGCTGACGGCACCTTGCACTGTAATAAGGGTAACCTGTTGTGCACCATGAAAAAAAAGTATGATTTTGTGTCTGTGTGGTTTTACTTACTTGTGTGTGCGTGTTTGTCTGCGGATGTAAGTATTTGGATGGTTGTACTTACTAGTGTTACCACGAAGCTTCTCATTGAGAAGATTCTGGCATGGTCTGGTGTATGCCAGAGTAGACGTTATTCACCTATAAATACAGATCGAATTGCTTTGAAGGAGGATTAGTATCTAAGCCGTTAATAATAATAATAATATGCGCCATTGCAGTAGTCGATTTTCGACAGCACGAAGGCATTGACAACAGTTTTTAAGGCCTTTGTTGTCAGATTTCTTCTGATTGCTCTAATTTGTCGGAGAGCGAAGAAACCTGACTTAACTGTTTTGCCAATTTGCCTATCGAGTACCAAGTGCTGATCAATTTCCACTCCAAGAACTCGGACATGGGTTGCTGGGATGACAGCACTACCACATATGTCAACCGGAGACTGGTCAAGGAGGGGCTTACGCCTCCTGGTCACTAGGTATAGTAGTTCTGTCTTGTCTGGGTTAAGGATCAGTTTGTGCGATGCCATCCAGTGCCCTATCCTTTCGATGCCTCCTGCAATTTTTTGAGATGCTTCTCGCATTTTCTCAGGCTCACACTCCAGGTAAATAAAGCCGTTGAGCGAGATAGTACAAAAGATTAGCTGTGAACCAAATGTGCGTCAATCCTAAAGAAAAATTGAATGAGAAAAATGCAGGCCTTGTGACTATGGACCTAAATAAATGACAATGAGAAAGCAGAAATCAGCTTTCTGTATTTATTTTTACAATTATTATGTTCAAAACTGAATGAATTTCCTGTAACATTTGTATTAAATAAAATTTTAAACCGACTCTGGCATTTTATCTTTATTCATGAAATAAAATTTAGTGGCAAGTTCAACCAAGATTGTAAGCGTCTCCATTGAAGGAAAAATTAGTTTTATTATATTTTGACACTGAGCTTTAAAGTATGTCTCCTCCTGCGTCATAATTTGATCTAATTTTAATGGGTACTTACTTTCTTTCGGAATAAGCCATATTTGTAAATTTAAATGAAAACTCATCACCATCATCATCATCTAAGGAGAGTACCAGTCGTAATAACCACCTGTGTTAGACCGGTCCGTAGTCCAGTGGTTACACTTCGGACTCTTTAATGGAAGGCTGTGTGTTCGAATTCCGGCGAAGCACCAAAAATAAACCATTTATATTTTCAAATTTGCTCTTCTGCGTTTTATGTTAAGTCCAATGTCCTAAATGAATTTCAATTTCATTTATTAATTTGAAATCTTTGCTTTGAATTTGAAGTTTTGTAACATTTTTGTTAACCTCGAGTTTAACTCATTCAGGATTATTTATACACATCACAAACAGGGTTATTCCTTTGCATTAATAGCTGATCCATGGATCATCGTTTTTTTGTACGGAAAATTTCTGTTGAGCCAAGGATTTGCTTTGTGTAAATTACACCGTTAGTCAGAAATTACGGTCCAACGTTGGTCTACATTTTTTCTTGTGTATGCTTTTACTGTTTATTGTTTTTAAAGGGTTAATTCTGTTGAACGATTTTTCAAAAACCAAAAAACTTTGTACTTTCTAGATGGCTGGGCTAATATAAAAAAATAAGGTTCTTTGATTAATGTAACAATAACTCAAAGAATGGTACCTACAAGTTTTCCTTCATTAAGTATATTTACATCCTAGAAATTCTAAATTGTATTGTTCTATGCAGTATGAATTATACTTTATGATCACGGATTACTTTAATTTCAGCTTATAAAGCAATTACATAATAACCTAAGAAACTAAAAAAAATATAACAAGTATCTGATTAATGTGAAGATACGCATTATCTATGGTAGATTTCCATACGTACTTACATGGATTCTCAAAACAAACTATGAGATTGCATATTAATTGACTTAAACCAAGATGGAGGTTTTCTGTTAGTCAGCGTTTTGATTTCACAAGCAGAAAGTATTTTCAAGGCTGGTTATCAAAGCGGTGCGGTGGTTATCGTGTTCGTTTACTGTTAGTAGGTACCTAGAATTGGTCAAAATAAAGATAGATAATTATCTAACAGTTCTTATGTGTCTTTTGATGTACCTCTGGGCTGGAAGTCTCATTACCACGGTAATTTTTACCTACCGAATATCGGTAATATTTGTATGAAGACTGTTCACTAGCAGCCATCTTGGATTGGCAGATCTTCATACAAATATTACCGATATTCGGTAAGTAAGACTTACCGTGCTGATGAGACTTCCAGCCCTGAATCTTTAAGGATTGTGAGCCGGATAAAGTAAGTAAGCAATACTCTAACTATGTATAAGAAAGTAAGTAGGTACATCTTCTTCTCTTGTTTCAATCCTGGGATTGGCTTGCAGCAATTTCTTTCACTCTTCTCCTCCATTCTTCCCTTTCTTGTGCGGCTCTTTTAAGTTCTGCATATGATGAGCAGCGCACGTCCACCAACAGATCCTCCAGGTATTCTTGGCGTGGGCGTCCCCTAGAGTTGGTCCCCTCTGTCATCCCCTCCATTATGGCACGCTTACAGATTAATAAGATAGTAAAACGAATTTTCCGTTATTTTTTTTTACCTTGGTATGGTAATATTTTTAATAGTAGGTTATACATAATATTATGTCTGTTATCTCTAGACGTCTTTGTTTTCCTACATACGTAAGAAGTCATTGTCAAAGTACGACGCTTGTTAACTTGTTCGGAGTCACTATCGTAGAATAAATAGTCTTTCAGCTATTAGAGATTAACTGTGAATTTCAGTGCTAGAAAAAATAATGTTTTGATTGGTGATATGATTTACAACCGTATTATTTTTTCTCTCTAAATTGCATTTGAGCATAGTTTTTTTTTTGTAAAAAAATATAGATATTTCAGATTTACATTTGTGTTTATTAAAACACGTGACTATGTAAATATTACATATATACACACTTGCACACAGATTAATGTTTTTTTTTCTCAGCGTCTAAATCTCACACGCCTATGTAACTAGGGTCCATAGCAACCAACAAAAAAAAATCTTTACCTTTTACCTAGCAATCCGGCCGAGTAACAATTTTGTTGTCTATGGAACTTGAGCCTAGTCCATTAACTACTACGAGTAAATTTTCAACACTAATATAACTAGGGGGTCACACTGGCTCCCTTGATTGCTTCCAATTTGGGACCAAGAGGTTGTGTGGAAAAATCTCTTTTTTAAAAAAAAATATTCTTGCAAAAATAAAGCGGCGAAAACTGTATCCTTGAAATGATTTTTAAGGATACAGTTTTCATATGACCTGAAAGAGATGGGACAAGATGAATAATGTGAAAAAAAAATATTTTAATAACTTCTAAAACATATTTGTAGTTTTTTTTTTCTTAACCTCATTTACAGTATATTCTATAATTTTACTATTGGTTGTTATTCAAAAAGTTTTGCATAGCTTTATCTCTAATACATGCAAATACTTCAGAGCCGATTTGATTCGCTTTCTGGATGACTTCGGCTCCCGCCAAATACACGCATTTTGACATTTCAGTTGGAAACAGTTCCAAGTAAACTCCGCCATTGTAAATCTGCAAAAAAAAGACAAACACAAGTCTGCAA
Source organism: Agapetus fuscipes (assembly GCA_951799405.1). NCBI lineage: Eukaryota > Metazoa > Arthropoda > Insecta > Trichoptera > Glossosomatidae > Agapetus > Agapetus fuscipes. The sequence continues at coordinate 2,576,797 of OX637340.1, read as the reverse complement.
ATAAACATAGATAATGAAACAATCAGGCAGTTCTGAAAACTGACATACTTTAATTTGAGATAGCATGCTTCAGCAGCGAATGAAAAGAAAAAAAAATACTCTTCAATAATTAAGATTCTAGACTAAAAACTAAAGGGCAATTTAAACAGTTACACTGTCATAAAAGTTTACTGCGCAGTTTTTAATAATCTTTTAGAAAATATTTTTGCAAGTATGTACACTTGAATATTGGCTTGATTTATTTGGTGAGCGCTGTTTTCGTGTGAATCACATTACAAGAGCCCTCTGCGAGAAGAAAGCTCCAATTCGCAAGCAAGACTCAATTGCTGTAAGACTGGATTGAATTTTTGGTGACCAATCTTTAGTATAGGTAAATCAACTTTTCAACTCATCAAAGAGCACTTTTTTATGGTCCACCGGGAATCGAACTTACGACCTTCCTTTATGACCTTGACGAAAACCTTTTGAATCAATTATTGCCTCTAGCAGAAGATTACATAATATGTAGCTCCATAGAAAAATACAGAGTATACATTCAACTTATGAATGCATGTCATGGCAATTTGAAGTCCAAGATGGTAGAGACTGAAAACGTGCCAAAGAGCCATTAAAAGGAGGAAACTAATTATCGATCTCGTAGTCAGTCCGTTATAAAGTGATTTTAAGGCGCACTGGAGTCACAGACTTTCTAACCAGTTTGAAATGGCGTTAGGCGGATCGAATCTCTGAACAAAATAACGAAAGATAGCTGGAAATGATCGTAGTGATTCAAGTTGTTCAAGCAGAGAGCTTAGATGATGCTCAATGGACTGCAAGAAGAAAGTGGCTGAGGAAGACATCCAATAAAGAGGCAGGGAAAGAAAGAAGCAAGTGTGAAAGTGAAGACTCGTCAGATGGAGTAGGAAGAGGAGACGGTTCTGGAGAGATCATGTAGACTGCATGAGCAAGAGTAAGTTAACTCGAATCGTGGCACAGAAAATACCAAAACCCCCACCAAAAGATGAAAGAACAGCTGGTCTTCTGCATCAAATGAAGGTGCTCCATAATAAACAGTTCTCAGATCTTATACAAGAAGAATGAGAATACAAATAAAGAGGAGTGGAGAGAATAAAATAAACTTGAATTCAAGAGTGGATTAGGAGAGATTGAGAACGATTGAATCACTTACAGCAAGAAGCAATTGAGACTTCAAAGGCATCAATTTTAACGTAGCCTTAGTTTCCTCGGCTCTTTTGCATAGTTGGTTTCCAAGTATGCTTTGCTGCTGTTCATCGCACTCTTTGAGTCGTTCCTGCAGGTTTTGTAGCTCATTCCTCACATCAGTGGTGATGTCCTTCAGCCTCTCCACGATATCAGATCCTGTCTCCACGTAGCTGTTCCAACAGTTTGCCAGTGAAGTGTTTGCAGTGCTCGCAAGGGTTTCAATGATGGGAGATTCAGACTCGTATTCCTGAAAAAACATCATTACTAGAAAATACTCGCAACTCGCAATGACGCAACACAGCTACATATTATATAGTGTAGCTTCTTGCCGCGTTATCCCCGTAGGGATGGCATTTGGCGAGGGGAATCTATATATTTTACAGGCAAGGGCCTTACGCTAACCACTTCAGTAGAAGTGGGGGTTTCCCAGCTCCCGAGATGGCTGGTACTCATACCTTCCCTATTCATAACCTCTCATCACTAGTTGGTCACGTCCAGAGCTCACACGTGTTAGTTTGCGATAACACATGCTGCATATTTAGGTACACAGAAAACAAAAACCCAGATCTAAAATGAACATTAACAGTGAAACTCTTGCCGTCTTTTCTTGAAACACGGATGACATTGGCATAGTGAACCAATTTCCGCAGTATGGATGGTAAAGCCAGAAGTATATTCAGTTTAAATTTTCAAAATCTCACCTGGATGCAATCTATTACGAGTAATTTATTTGTTCCTGCCTCATTCAAGGCATTTGTGAAATTCTGGTAAGCATTTGTTATGGTCGCGTTTAGAGCCGGATTGACTGTGTAATCAGAAGTTGCGTCTTGAATCTGTTGGTTCTCGATGGCAGTCAGAAGGTTGTCTGCTTTAGTCACCAAATCCTCAAATCCATCATCATCAATGCTTGATGAAATCTTATTATTTTCATCCCCGCTCCAACCGGAGAAATCTTGTGCGGCTATTTCCTGAAAAAAATATTTTAATGTTTTTCAATAATCGTGGTGTGGGAAAAAAAAAAAAAAAAAAAAAACGCAACTAAGCTACACATATAGTGTAACTTCTTGCCGCGTTATCCCCGAAGGGGTAGCATGTGGCGAGTTGAACCTATTTATTTTTACAGGTAAGGGGGCCGGCCTTACGCCAACCACTTCAGTTGAAGTGGAGGTTTCCCAGCTCCCGAGAGTGCTGGTACTCATTTCTTGTGAAGGCTGAGTAAACCTTGCCGGTATTTTGTTTTGGGGTTTGAAATAAACACCGAAACGGGAAATCATTTCTGACACCCTCGGTGGGATTCGAACCCGAGCTTTCGGCATGGAATGCAAGCACTCTACCACCTGAGCTATCGACCGGACTAAGGAGACTGGGAGATTTTCCGAATTTTAGAGAGTTTGGGGGTCTAAGAATCTTTCTACTGTGGTGGTGAGGGGGCGGTTGACGTCCTGATCCTTTGTAGATCGGGTGTTAGCTGAATGGTGTTGTCTTTGTTTTGAGTCACTGAGAGGATTTTGATAAAAAAACGGATTACTTTATAATTAAATAATTGTAAGAGCCCGTTTCCACTTGTCGGGTGTTGGATCCTTCGGATTCATCGGAGGTTCCAGTTGCAGAACATTTCGGACAAAATCGGTTTCCGACAAGTGTGAATAGTTCCATACATAATGTTCTGCCACTGGAACCTCCGGTTAATATACGGATCCGACACCCGAAAAGTGGGAACGGGCTCGTATATCATTGCATAAACGGACAGTGAGGCAAAGGAATAAATCATGAAAGCGCTAAAGTTTCATAGTTTTGACGTTGACTACAAACAAAGGGGTGAATGACAGTTGTTCTAAAAGTTGCAAAGAATAATTGCTCAATTTTATACAGCACCGCTAAGTGGAACTAGCCACTCCAAGGGTGCTTGTTGTATCGAGAAAATGAGGAATTATTGATGATAATGATATAAGGGTAGTAAAAGACAGCAGACTCTATAGGCTTGGTCATATTCAGCAAAAATACAATCAAAACCAAGAAGGGATGCGAAATTGTGGTGAGAAACGTAGAGGGGTGCAGGGTAGTAGAAAGAGACAGATCAAAATGGTTGAACAGAGTTGTTGTAGACTGTTATGTGTTAGGAGTATGAAACTGGAGGAGATTGGCTATTGGAAATGCCACGCTGAAAACCTATCCAAGGTTATACCAGTGATAGTTACCCGTGATAATGATGATGATGGATAAAAAAAAACAGGTTTTATTTTAATTGTACGTACCCCGCAAAATAAGCAGGATAAGAGAAAAAAAACTTTCAGCACAGTAAAAGCCATTTTATCAAATACCTACTAGATTTACGAGTACACTGAAAAAATTTACACGTCTTATATATAAATAAAATTTAAACCCTAAAATGACCGTACGAGAGCTTGAAGCAGTATTTAAAAAAATAAACTGTAAGATTATTATTAATTTAGTAGTATAATTTATAGACACCTAAAATCTTTAATCTAAGTTGTGAAGATATATTACATTTAAGAGTTATATTAAATGCATTCCCACAAGCAGCCACATATAAGTTTACGCTTAACAAGCCTACAATATAAAACTCAATCTCAAATGAACATAAGCCCTGCAACTCTTGCTGACCTTCCCTGAAACAGGGATGTCTCAACTTTATATAATTGATAAGGCAACTAACTTTGTCACTTTTCATCTAAAAGAAAACTTTGTACTGTACATGGTTACAGGATGAATGCAATTAATTTTCAAAGCAACATTTCGAGTATTAAAGTGAATGTAAAAAGCTGCAATTTAGAAAAGATTAGAAGAAGTCCAACTCCAAATGCACTGGAAGAAGACATTTTGTAAAAACAAGAAGAAGGAGTGTTACGAGGGAAGTTTTTTTTTACACATTGTGAAGGATTTGGAAGGTTTTTAGTTTTTTTAGGGTTAAAATGGTAGTACATTTATTCCACGCTCTTCTTTTGAGTGAGCTACAGCTTATTGTATTTTGAATAACAAAAGTTGAACAATGTTTTACTAAGATATTATGCAAAATGCCAATGCATTAAGTCTTAGAAATTTTATTAACAAGTGTTTGCCTCGCAGTTGTCTATGCATCAGGAAATGCTGAAACAAACTCGTGTGTTGTTTAATCTATGTGAAGCAGAAAATTAATTGTTTTATTACAGTAACAGTTAAATACTACATGATAATAAATATATTTTCTAGATAGCTTAAGATTAATACGTAATACTGTTCGCAAATACTTAAATATGTTGCAGATGATACGAGTGTTTTTAATTAATCTTCCATATAAAAAATAAAACGTTCATATTGCGAGGGTTTTCGAATAAGATGTGCCATATAAGACGTTTTTTTGAGTGGAAAAAATTAAGTTATCTAGTCTAAGCTGCAAGGATATATATCATTCAAGATCTATATTAAATGCATACCCACAAGCAGACATGTATAATTTCGCGCTAACACATGCCGCATGTGGACCTACATTATAAGAACCCATCTCAAATGAACATAAGCCCTGCAACTCTTGCCGTCCTTCCCTGAGACAGGGGTGACATTGGCAAAGTGAACCATTTTTTACAGTATGGGTGGTCAGCCGCATACCAACCTATAAGTCAAGGAAGTTACAGGATGAAAAAAAACGTGATCCGTAGTCTAGTGGTTAACGCTTCTGACTCGTAATCGGAACGTAATGGGTACAAGCGAGTGCACTGACTCTGCACTGACTGCAAATAAATTTTATGGCTAAAGTATTTTGTGTTGGAAATAACACTATTAATTAATTTGAATTCGGCTCACTTTGCCAATGTCACCCCTGTTTCAGGAAAGGTCGGCAGGAGTTGCAGGGTGTATGTCCATTTGAGATTTGGTTTTTATGTTGTAGGTTCACATGCGGCATACGCAAGCGCGAACTGTGTGTGTGTGTACGTGTCTGCTTGTGAGAATGCATTTAATGTGAATCCCCAATGTTACATTAGTCTTAGTCGTCAATTATAATATTTTCACAGAGCCCACAGTATTGTGACAATGCGCCTGATATTTTAAAAACGCAACCCGATCAGCATTACTGATGTACACTTTGCTGACATATTAATTAAATGCATTCATTTTCTGTATTTATAAGAAAATGGAATAAACATCATATCTCCTAACCTATTTGAGGTATTCTGTTTGTGACGACACAAATTTGTCAATGTCAATTTATGTGCGGACCTCATTATATCGTATTATTTAGATTTTGGGCAGTAACTTTGTGAACTCATTATATCGATTTATATAATCTTAAATCAATCATCTAAGTTGCAAAGATACATTACATTTAAAATTATCGAGGGAAGATTGAATCGGTACATATTAAATGCATTCTCACAAGCAGACACCTATAAGTTCACGCTTACACATGGCGCATGTGAACTTACAACATAAAACATAATCTTAAAGGAACACAGACCCCGCAACTCTTGCCAACCTTCCCTGAAAAACCATCCAAGCTTCCAGAGCCGTTAGATGTTATGGCCGAAGGGGTGCATGCACCACAAGCTTCTGCTTTCGCATGAAGACAACTGGCCAGGCAAAATAGGTTGGATGATTGCATTCCTTTCCATAAATCTATTAAAAAAAAAATAGTAGCTGTAACAAACGGTGGCGGCATCATCCCAAATTGTCAATAAATATATTTTTAATATCTTATCTGGGTTTTATTCATGGTATCTTGTTTTAATATCTTATCTCAGTTTTTATTGTCTTTTATCGTTTTTTATTATCTTACCTTGTTTTCTGTATCTCATCATGCTTATAAATTATTTTATAAAATTATCTTATACTGTTTATCATTATTTTTCCTTATCTTTTATTATCTTACATCATTTTTTACAATTTTATCTTGTTTTTTTGTATCTTATATCATTATTTAATTATTTCTAATTATCTCAATTCGTTTTTTAGTTATCTCATCTCATTTTTCTAATATTATCTAGTAAATGATTTTTTCTTTAACAAAAGTGTGGCTGCTCAAAAATATCTGCAAATTGAGAAAATATCACTTTGCGATCATATTGCATGTGTTAAAACCAAAATGGAATATTTGTTTGAGATATCAATAAACAAAATAATTAGATATGAATGTATAAAAAGTTCTATGAGTTAAATAATAATGAATACAATATAATTTATTTCTCAAGCCGCAAAATTCATTTTCGTAATTATTATTTTTAGCCCACATTGTCATGCTTAGTATTGGGGTGAAGGCTCTACAATTTAAATCCAACAATTTGCTTGTCAATTATCGATTATATCGAGAAGATTGAATGGGTACATACTCGTACAACATGCCCGCGCAAATACAGAAAAAAATATTAAAAATATTTAGGTGACGTTTTTTTTTTGCAATGATTAAATGCTACTCAAGAAAGTTGCATTGGTGACATCATGCTAAATTTTGCGCTATTTTTTGCTTCTTATTCATGCAAGGATTCAATAAAAAAAAGATATACTTGTCAAAAATAAAAACTATGCTTTATTTGTAACTATGCTTTATAGTGTAACTTCTTGTCGCGTTTCCGCTCGACACATGCGCTATCCATGTGTCGAGTGGAACCTATTTATTTATACAGGTAAGGATTTCCCAGCTGCCGAAGACGCTGGTACACATTTCTTGTAAAGGATGACTAAAGCTTGCCGGTATTTCATTTTGGGGTTTGAAATAAACACCAAAACGGGAAATTATTCCTGACATCCTCGATGAGATTCGAACCCGGGTTCACGGCATGGAATGCAAGTATTCAACCAACTGAGCGCTATCGACCGGACTGGTGGGAAAAAAAATCCAAGTGAAATTAAAAGTGAAACTCGATAGATATTGGTGACGCATGATTAGCGTCATCTATTTTTAATTTTAATTAATAGTCTAAGAAGCGAATTTCATGTTGGACTTTCACAATCTGAAAAAAGTGCGGATAAAAATCGCAAGATGTCGGTATGAACTTTTTTGACATCCAACGTGAAATCTCAAGATTTGAGGACTTCCGCTTCCGTCGTGTTCGCAAGTAGACACGTTTTTATATGTCTCGCGAGCGATTTGAAATTTACCGTTAAAATTCTGTGAGTGAGTGTGTTTGTTTTACATATAACTTGCAAGTGTGGCAGTTCGTGAACAGAGCTCATCTCCATAGGATCCTGAGAAACGAGCATCATCTTGGACCAGAGCACAATTTGAGGTGAGTGTGGTCCTTTTGATTTTCGCTTCTTTGGTACGGGAAGTCGTCCAAAATTGAAAGCCACCTATTGAAGGTCGGTTTGTTCGAGGGAGAAAATATCTAGGCAGTAGTTCTAGAATTTTCATATCCCTCATTTGGAGAATACGTTACAGTTTCTCCACTTTGCTTTTTTGTATTTATATACTCCCTGAGGGGCAAAATTTACAACTTGCCTCTCCAGATATCTTTAAATTTAATTATTTTTAAATCGTCATTGAATAGAAAGATAATAATTTTAATTATTAGATTCATCTGCATTTCAAATCTTTCATTGCCAATAATTATGATTGATTGACACTTATTAATCTCTGGTAATATTATTTTTAATTAATTTCTCTTTTCAGATTATATTTGTAACTAGTATAAAGCATCAATTGAGACGTAGTTAAAAAAAAATCAGTAGAAAATTATACATAAAAAAAAAAAATGATTTCAGTGGTGGAAAAACTGCTAATATCAGAGGAGGAATGCCCTAAAGACTTTTACAACCTCCAGGACCGTAGTCCAATGATTAGCGCTTTGGACTAGTAAATGGAGGGTTGTGGGTTCGAATCCCAGCGGAGAAAAAATAATAAACCATATATATACCTACATGCTCTTCGCTGAGTGGGTACAAGTCACAGACATTTACCAACTTTACCGGCCACCGAAGGTCCATCCAGCCTCAGAGCAATTGGGTCTTGCTTGTGAGTATTGGGGCTTTCTATAGCGATGACCAAGCTCGTAGAGGGCTCTTGAGGTGTGATGCACACAAAAACAGCGCTCAAAAAATATACCATCCTAGTATTATTATTGCTAACTTGGAAAAGACCTCCGTCCAGGAAATAACTTGATTGGCCCGTGTGAAGATCCTTAAACAGGCTGAGAGCTAATGTTGGAAGAGTCTGGATTAACATAGTGTTACGAACTTGGAGTACCTACGCGCACCTATACATGTAGGATAGTTATAGTGGTAGTGAGTAAAACGGCGGTCTGATATGAGCGAGAGATGGAATGATATGGAATATGCAAGAAAGATCTCTTTTGTATATATACATATATAGGGACTGCAATAAAGCATCAGGGGATCAGTCGCTCCAAGCATTTTGCCGTGAAGACCAATATACGAGAGATTATCAACTATTGTAAATTGTGAACCAAACCGTGTGAAATAAATAATTGCAGTTTAATTAAAATATAACTCCAGTAAAATCATCACGATATGTACTAGAGGATTTTTGAAACAGGAGGGCTTTTGGATTGCTTTGTAAACAGTTTTTGACACTGGCTATTTCTTCGGATACCAAGTTCCGCCCCTTCTATAATCTAAGTAGCAGATATATATTAACATTTAAGGCTCTCAAATTCATGCCCACAAACAAACACGTGTAGTTCGCGCCTACAAATAATGAGTACTTATCACAAATGAACATAAGCACTACAACTTTTGCCGACCTTCCCTGACACAGGGGTGACATCGGAAAAGTGAACCTTTTTTTACAGTATGGGTGGTCAGCCTCATACCAACCTATAAGTCAAGGATTTGACAATATGAAAATTCGACATTTTTCTAAGGTCAACAGATGTTTTTCTTAATCTTCTCAATAGATCGCACACAGCTAAGCGGACATATATGTAAATGAGTATGTGATCTCAACCCATGTTATCTTTTTATGCCATCAATAATTTCAGCCTTACAATATAGTACAAGAGCATCCACTGTAATAAATGTAAGGTTCATAGAGTAATGAATCATTTACATTGGACTATTAAGAAATCAGTCTAGGATAAAGGGCGGGAAATACGATAAATAGCAATTAATTGTACTAGCCTAGATTGTTGTAATTTATAAGCTTAAATGCCTTCAGGAATACAACTTCATTGAACTATATCGCCTACTTCAAATCATGAAATATCAATAATTATTTCAGAAGTCCAAATACAGTAAGTCCACCCAAAGTCCAAGTAAAAAATGGTTCACTTTGACAATGTGCCTCTTTCAACGAAGGTCGGCAGGAGATACAGGGCTTATGTTCATTTGAGAACTGGGTTTTTATGTTGTAAGTCCACATGCGGCATGTGTAAGCGTGAACTTATACGTGCCTTCTTGTGGGATTGCATTTAACAGAATCTTAAATGTAATATATTTTTGCAACTTAGAGTATAGATTATAGTCACTTTCTTTATGTTGGTATGAGGCTGACCACCCATACTGTAAAAAATGGTTCACTTTGCCAATGTCCCCCCTCTTTCAGGGAAGGTCGGCAGGAGATGCAGGGCTTATGTTAATTTGAGAATTGGGTTTTTATGTTGTAAGTCCACACGCGGCATAAGTAAAACGTTCCTCTGCCATTGTGCCAAGACGTTGAGAAAAGTCAGCACACTATATTGGCTAGGTTATATTCTGCTTACAGATCGTCAGATCCTGGAAACACTAATAAAAGTAACAATTCATAAGGACACAGAGCAAGACAAGAATGTGTGGAATGTTCGTGGATTTTTATCCTGTAAGAGTATGGGGCTGGAGAGGAAAGGCTTTGATAGACAACGCTGGCAGGGTTTAGGGAGAAGGCTTAACCCATCTTGGGCTTTTGTGCCAGTCTATAATCTAAAATCGAAGTCGCAAAGATACATGACACAAAAGATTCATATTAAATGCATTCCCACAAACAAACTTTTTTCTGTATAGTGTTATGTTTAGCTTGAAAGGTATCTTCAGGATACTTACATCCGGCTAGCTCTCATCAGCATCACTCTCAGGGCGTGGGGTTCTTTCTTTGGTATTGCTTACTTTTATCTTGGGAAGGGTTTTATAATGAAAAGATAAAGTTAACATGAACAAATAAGGGTTTATTACTGTACTAATATGGGGGGGAAAGGGGAAATAAGGGATTGGCCAGACCTACAGGTTGTCACTAGAACACTCCCTATTCCGTTGGCTGGAGTTCTAAACGGAAGGCCTGGGGCAGCGCCCCAGGCTAGCGGCGGTTCACAAGGCGGACGCCTCCACACGTGGGAGCCCCTGGGTGGGCGCTCCTATGCCTCTGGTCCACAAGGCGGGTGCCTTGCTGGCAGGAAATCCAAGTAGATGGGGGGGGGAGGGAGCTCCATCGTAGTGCCCCCTCCTGCACCGCTTGGTGCTTGGTCGCTAACGTCTGACTCACTTCACATCTCGCCGGGAACTAACGTACGACGGCCTGATTAGTTCATACGGTGCAGTTCGTGAAGACAAAGAGAAAGAAGAAGTTCACTTCTGGAAGAAGTTGAGTCGTATGTGCACCTAGGCCTCACTATTGATCACCATCTGACGTGGAACCTCCATATAGACAATGTTTGTGCAAGACTAAGATCAGTTATGTGTAAATTGTATAATCTGAAGTTCATTGTAAGCAGGGGCATACTGTATATGCTTTATTTTGCTCTTACCGAATCTATTGTCCTATATGGACTTAGTGCTTATGGTCTCACTTTCATTACTCATGTTAATAAAATCAAGCTGATACAAATAAGGACATTAAAACTGTTAATTGATAAAAATGTAAAACATGGCATAAGAGATAATTACGAACATATTTTTAAAATTGTTAATGTTTTGCCTGTAGATTTAAAAGTAAAATACCTTGTGTTGTTAGAGCAGTATGATAGCAGTGAGTACAAATGTCAGGTGCAGTACAGGTACCTCACTAGGGGAGCCCTTGTACCGAGGCTGATTGTTCCACGCGTCACCAACTATTATGGCACCAGGACGAGGGAGTACCTTACCCCTACACTCACCAATGAGATTCCAACGACCGTAGTGGAACGATCAGCCTCCAAACACATGTTTAAAAAGGAACTAAAAAAGTACTTGCTCTCAATATGCCCTTAATTTAATTTAATTAAAATATTACTTAATTACTTAATTTAATTAAAAACAAAAAATACAATCGGCCAACAAACTGCTATGCAGTTTGGCTGAAGTAGTCATTAAATAAAAATATGTATATTATTCACTCTAAATAAAAAAAAAAAAAAAATAAAAAAAAAAAAAACCAAGGAATATATGATAATGATGATATATGAATGGTTTTGTAATTTTCTGTACGATGACTTTAAAGTTTTAGATGATGAATATAAAAAAAATAATGAAAGCACTTAATATCAATAAATTTAAATTGCGAGCAAACCAGTATGACCAGCTTAAAATAATGAGTTTAAAGTCATGCTACAAGTACAGACACACCAACTGAAATGTAGTGCAAATGATTGCCGAAGGCTTTCTTTTGTTGACAAGCTTACAAATGGACTGCATTATACAAGACTAGTTGGTGTAATGCTCGCTTTGGACGATCATCGAAGCTTGTCATTTCTGCATGTCCTTGGAGACCTCTACCTACTTACACGCTTTCAATGTAAGTAAGTATAACACTACCTATGCTTTGTTTTTCCAGTGACTACCTGTAGGCACTTAATGGTGATTTGAGTAGAACAGTACCCTGAATACGAGTTGCAAAACTTGAGTAAAGTAAAGTTTACGGAAAGTATTAAAGAGTGGTTTTTCCCAAAATCTGCCGTTTTTTATTGTTTGAACTTGATTTTCTTCATCACTGTAACTTTTTGCTAATAGACCATAAAGTGAAAGAAACAAAAACGGCAGATTTTGGGGAAAATCACTCTTTAATAGTTTCCGTAAACTTTACTTTACTCAAGTTTTGCAACTCGTACTCAGGGTACAGATTCAACAGGGTGCGTAGCTCCTCAAGTGCAAATTGTGGAATGTAATTGGACCTTTCGTTAGGGTTACCATTAGGGTAAATATCATAAGTATGTTGTAACTGATAGGTTTACGATATATAAAATGTTGTGGTCGTGAAGAAACGTCAAAAATATTATCTTTCAAATTGCTACAATTTCAGAGCAAATGACACATCATTTATGTTTTATTTATTTTAAACTGTATGTTTACTAAGTTGTAATCTTAAGGATCGGTTCACAACTCTTTATCTTCATTAATATATTTATATATATGTTTCTAAGACTTTTTAATCCATCCATATCGGCTCCGGTGCATATCCTCCACTATTTGATCTATGCAGCTGAGTTTGTGATAAATTTAGCGACTTTATACTGATCGAAAAGAACAAACTTATGGCAATCGTCACGCTATAATTATCATTTCAGTTTAAAGTCACATCGAATAGAAGTTGTAGACCTACAAGGCCAGCGCGTGTTGGGTTTCATCAACATCTTCATCATCACTTCATCTTTTTGCTGAAGAAGCCCATCGCAGACATGAACAAAACGTCTAGAAGTTTCAGCTCCTACAAACCACGGCCACAGATCTCGGTAAGCACTGTAAATGTGACTGTAATTCTGTCGCCATTCTGCTAGGGGTGGCCATGTCTTCCTGTTCTTACATACCTTTTTCAATTCATTCATATCCATCACCTTTTTCAGGCATTTTCTTCTTTTACGCTGGCTTTGTATATCTCATTCTTTCACAATCTCCTCAATCTGATCACTCCATACTATTCTCGGTCGTCCCTTACCTCTTTTTCCTTTCACATTACCTCTGTATTATATACTTTGTCAGTCTATCATCATTCATCAACCAACTGTCCAGTAAAATCACATCAGCTAAGTTTGAAACAATCGGGTTTTAGTAGGTGGTAAATATATAAGCTTCATATTTTTAAGGGTGTGGTGGTTTTCACAGTGAATGTCCATTTTGTATTAATTAAATAAAACACAGTTTAAATTCACTTATATATTCATTAACTTTGTCAAACGTTTTCGCCTAAAAAGGCATCCTCAGGACAATTGATTGTAATTGATTGTCCTGAGGATGCCTTTTTAGGCGAAAACGTTTGACAAAGTTAATGAATAGATAAGTGATTTAAACTGCGTTTTATTTAATTAATATATAAGCTTCAGTTCTCTACTTCCAAGGTTTAAAGGCAGGCTTCTAACTTTTTACAGAAAATCATGCAAAAACAGCACGCTTACATAACAGTTTGCAGATGACATCAAAATCGCTTTAGTAAGGCATGTGACATAATCTTGCATTATCGTCTCGTTCTATCACGTAACATGTAAATGATGTGTTTTTTTCTACATTGTAAAATACCTTTATGATTTACTATTAACATATATGTAATGGAGTTGCCACGCTCATAGAATATGCTAGATTCTAGCAAACTTAGCTAGAATTATCTGGGCCAATGTCGCGTCGTTCATACTGCATTCAACTTAGTAATTCTATAGTATAATTATTAACTTTATATTTCTTCTCCTCGTTAGTGATTTAATTATTTATCGCTCTTCAATAGCAATAATTTTTCAATTTCATATCGATATTGTAGAAATTATTTTTCATCAAACAAGTAACTTAAGATATACACTAGTCGGGAACCATACGGAGGAGTGGCAATTTTGTAGAGAAAATCCATACAAGAAGTGAACGTGGTTTTATGGATAAATATGCGTTTCTTTTTATTTTACCGGTTGTAGCTTCTCTGTATTTTTTTATTTATTATGGTATTCTTTACTTTCTTTGTATCTTCTTCTTCGTGTCAGCTTCACACCGTATTGGCCCAGTAACGAGCAATGCCTACAGCTCTTTGGTTTCCCGCAAAGAGATCATCCATGGAGCAGCTTGTCGGACAGGAGGGACAACACCGCAGGTGCTCCATTGTTTTCTTTGTATGCAATCTGTATATTGTTGTATAGCTGGTCACGTATTGCACCCTCTGCTTAACTACGCCGGAAATTTATTTTTCACGAATTTAAGAGCACAATGATCGAGCGGTTTCCAGTCATTTTCCACTGTCAACTGAGGTTAAATATTTAGGATATGATTTCATGATAAGTACAGGAAAATTAGTGGTTTTTAGCAGGGGAAAAGAAGTAGGCTCATATTTTGTTTGATAATATGTATTTTTTCAAATTTAGATTATTTCGTGAACATATTTCTTTACAGATTTCACTGGCCGTTTTCTTCATCGATTGTTTTTTGCCAGACATCTCCTACTATCACACAAAGCATCAAACTCATGTAAACGATTTCCATGCAAGTAGGCAAGTTAATTGCATTCGTTGAACTTGAAAATCATTTTCCTTATCGGCAACTCGCCTACTTGTAGTTTGGTCACGCGCGCTTTATCATGGTTAGGCCTGTAATGATAGCAGGTGTTGCTGTAGGCTATCATTTCAAATCTTGTTTCGGTAATCTTTAAATATCGTGTCCTACTTCATATCTTGTAATGCCAATCTGGAAATTATTTCAACTATTAAATGTGGGTATTTCTTTCTTATTTTTAGCTTCTGCAGTAACATACATAGGTTCTATCATTCAAAACATTGGAAGGTCCACTTTTAATCTTCCAAAAGTCTCTGAAGTCTTGAACGTCTTGAACATGATAGATCCATTTTCATCACGCTATTTTTTTAAAAATCAACCTGCGCTATTGTGACTGAGATCCGCGCACTAACTTCATTAATTAATATTATTATGGTTCCTTGACTTATAGGTTGGTATGCGGCTGACCACCCGTGCTGTAAAAATGGTTCACTTTGCCAATGTCACTACTGTCTCAGGGAAGGACGGCAAGAGTTGCAGGGTGTATGTCCATTTGAGATTTTATTTTTATGTTGTAGGTTCATGTGCGAGCACGAACTTGTACGTGTCTGGTTGTGAGAATGCATGTAATGTGAATCTCCAATGTAACATATCTTTGCAACTTAGATTAGATTAGATTAGATTATGATCAACTAATATTTGCTACTGCATTTGTTAAATCAGGTCAAAGTTATCGTCAAGACGCTGGATAAGACTTGAAACCGGTGCTGCTTTATTTCAAACACACCAGCGAAAGCCACCACTTTGATTTGTTGCTTTGCTATTATTATTATTTTATTTGACTTATAGGTTTGTATTGGTATGAAGCTAATCACCCATGCTGTAAAAATGGCTTACTTTGCCAATGTCACCCCTGTTTTAGGGAAGGTCGGTAAAGTTGCAGGGTTTATGTTAATTTTAAGTCTGGATTTTAATTCGTAAGTACCTACACAGGCAGAATTTGTAAGCGCGAACTTACACGTGTCTGTCTTTGGGCATGCATTTCAGTAATATGAATGATAATTGTTATCTCATATGTATATATCTGCCACTTAGATCATAGATTAAAGTTATGGTTGGGCCATTGCGCCTACAGTATACTTATTTCTGCTCATTTATTTACAGACATGACTACGTGCCTAAGCTACACATATAGCGTAACCTCTTCAGTTGAAGTGGAGATTTCTCAGCTCACGACTCTCGTTTTTACTCGTCGCTTGTACTCATTTCTTGTGAAGGCTGAGTAAACCTTGCCGGTATTTGAATTTCAGTTTTGAAATTATCACCAAAACAGGAAATCATTTCTGACACCCTCGATATGATTTGAGCCCTAGCTCTCGGCATGGAATTCAAGCACTATATCAACTGAGCTATCGACCGGACTTGTATTACACGACTATCTATATAAATATAATAACCCATTGTTTTGACTGCATTTGTTAGTGGGATAATTTTAAAAGCACGGCATTGGAAATTTCACAATACTTGGTTAATAAATTATAAAGACTTGATTTATAATTAAAAATGAATACTTATTCAATTCCTCTGATAGTGCGAGCGGCATCATCAAAATAAATTCAACTGTCAAAGCGTAATGAATGAGCCAATCAGTGAAATGTGTTTACACTTCAAATCGCGTTTTGTCATTGAGCTATAACGGTTATATTTAATGATGTGACAATCCTGACAGTACTGTAAATGCATGGTGACAATTTGAATTATCGCAAGCGAAAGTTTTTCAATGATAGATTTGCTTTAATTTGATTGATATTAAATTAGAAAAAAAAAATAGGCTGATTTATTTGGTGAGCGCTGTTTTTGTGTGTATCACACCTCAAGAGCCCTCTGCGAGCTTGGTCTTCGCTGTAGAAAGCGCCAATTCTCAAGCAGGACCCAGTTGCTGTAAGGTTGGATGGACCTTTTGATGACCGGTCTTTGGTAAAGGTTTATGAATTTTTCAACCCACCGAAGAGCAAATTTGAAAATATAAATGGTATATTTTTTGTGCTCCGCAGGGATTCGAAACCACAACCTTCCAGTTACGAGTCCGAAGTGTTACCACCTGGACTACGGACCGGTCAAATACCTATAGTTGCGATCTGCATTTCTTGACTTTCAGGATGGTGTGAGGCTGACCACCCATACTGTGAAAATGGTTAACTTTGCCAATGTCTTGTTTTGATGCCTTGTGGAATCCACTGTTCCCTCTTTTTTGAAGGAAGCGCAGATAACGCCGCCGATACTAAAAAAAACAAATCTCGATCCTAATGATCCCTCCAATTTCAGGCCGGTGTCGAATTTGCCGTTTTTGTCCAAGGTGCTGGAGCGTATTGTCTCTAACCGGCTGGTATCTTATCTGAGTGATAACAACCTGATGCCGAAAAGGCAATCAGCCTATAGGAAATATCATTCAACTGAAACTGGTTTGTTGACCGTAGTCTCAGATCTGATATCGGCAGTGGATTGCGGGAATCTTGCGCTCCTAGCTCTTCTGGACATGAGTGCGGCTTTTGATACCCCAAGTAACCTTTTAGGTTTTAAAAAGGTTACAAAAAGGTCCCAGAACCTTTTTTAACCTTTTTGTAACCTTTTTAAAACCTAAAAGGTTACTTGGGACCGTATGTCATGATATCTTGATAAAGAGGTTGGAGGATGCGTACGGCTTGAGAGATAAGGCTCTGGCGTGGTTCACCTCCTATTTGGCGGATCGCAAGCAGGTAGTGCGTACTTGTGACTGTGTCTCACCTTCCTATTTGCTGATCTCCGGGGTGCCGCAGGGGTCTGTGTTGGGACCGATCCTGTTTATTTTATACACGGCCGACATTGAGAGCATAGTCGAGAAATGGAGCCTTACTACACATGCATATGCAGATGACTGGCAGATTTACTCTCAGTGTCAACCACACATGGTGGGAGCTCTCAGTAACAGAATGGCAGCTTGCATTGCGGAGATCGGTGAATGGATGAAAAGCAATGGCCTAATCCTTAACATGGGTAAGACGGAAATTATGTGGGCGGCTACGTCCAGGCGTGATCATCTCCTGACAACTCGCGTACCACTCTCTATTGGGGGACAGCTGATTCAGCCGTCAGATTCAGTGAGACTTCTAGGAGTCACACTGGATCGGAACCTCACAATGGGAGAGCAGTTGAATAACACGGTATCCTCCTCGTTTTTTGAACTTCGCCAGATAAAGGCAATCAGGAGATGTTTACCATCAGGGGCAGTCAGGACCCTGGTTAACGCTTTTGTGATGTCTCGGGTTGACTATTGCTCAACGCTGTATATAGGTCAGCCGAAAAAACAGTTCAGCCGACTACAATCTGTGCTGAACTCTGCAGCAAGACTCATATTCGGGATGTCCAAATTTAATCATATTACTCCATTGTTGAAAGAACTGCATTGGCTTCGTTTTCCGGAGAGGGTGGTCTACCGTGTTTGTTTGATGGTTTACAAAGCTGTCAATGGTACGGCTCCTTCATACCTGTCTGACATGTTCTCACCTATTGAGATAGATTTGAGACGCCAAACTCTCAGATCTGCAGGGTGTGGGGTGGTTGACTTAGTCCAGCCGTCACGTCAGACACGCACTTATTTTGGGGACCGTGCTTTCCGGTTTGCAGGCCCAATGGAGTGGAACAGACTACCACCTAATGTGAGGAAGGCAGAAACTGTTGGTGTCTTTAAAGGAGCACTAAAGACGCATCTTTACAAAAAATCTTATCCGTGATTTGAGAGGGCCCTTGAGGTGTGACACACACAAAAACGGCGCTCTTAAATTATGTGTACCTTATAAATAAATTATCCTTTTATATATATATATATATAATGTCACCCCTGTTTCACGGAATGTCGTCAAAAGTGGCAGGGTTCATGTTAATTTGAGGTTTGGATTTTAATTTGTAAGTAAACATGTCGCATTTTTAAGCACGAACTTACACGTGTCTGTTTGTGGATATGCACTAAATAGAAATCTGAAATGCTAACATATCTGTGTAACTTAGATTAAAGATTATTATTATCATCATGATTCTTACCTGAGGATGATCGAAAACGTTAGTAATTATTAATTAAAATGAAATAAATATAATTGTGAAAATTAAAGCAGTATTTTTATTGGTTTTTTAAAAGTTCTATAAAGTTTAATAGCATTCAATCTAAATTAATTTTCACAGTGTTAAAACACAAACCATACAAAACTAATTTATCTGTATATTTTATATGTAAACAAAATCATGTGTTGAGAAATTAAAATCTGTAAATGCTTTATAAAATAATTTACTTAATAATTACTTAAACTATGTAGAAACCCAAACAATACTTATGTGTGATTTGATAATGTGGGAAATTTGGGTCAAAGCATTTTTAAATCTGCTCATTAGAAATACTCTGTTCTCTACTTTTACATTATGAGCATTGCTGTAACAAAGTAAGGGATAATAAACCATCGAGTATAGTTTTTTTTTAAGTAATTTTATTAATTAAAACGTAGAAATATACTCATAGTCCACAAAGATTAAAGTGACATCCCAAACACACTGTTTAAAACCAATGGCGCCACATACAACCTATAGCTCTCCAATAGGGAAGGACTGTCTATTAAGCCATTGATGACTTTATGAGAGAGCACCATAAGGAACCCGTTGCGCTCCGTCATAGACCGCTAGAGCCTCTAAAATCTAGGGAGTCTCCCGCACAGGATTTATTTAAAAAAAAAAATGTTCCTACGTATTCGATTACTTACTGAAAGATTGGGTAAAAAAATATGTACTTTTGCACTGACAAGTTTTTTTTATCTAAAAAAAAGTTAATTGATTTTGTTGCCAGACGGCTGGCGTTTACCAGGTTTACCACCCAAAAATTAAAGAACAGCTGAAACGGGACTCGTGTCCAAAAATAAGGCGTACTATGATTTTTTTTATCAATTGAGTTTTTTCGCAAACGCTAGCAAGCTCCGACTTGGATTGATATCCAAAGTGTACGGAATTTAGTAGAACAGCGCTTGTGGTCTTTTGCATCACAAGAAGAGAGTCCCAAATAAATAGATCTACAATAAGAAGAAAAATAAATATTGTAGTACTTAAAAATTCTAGTCTCGTTTCTAAAAAGATTAAAAATTAATAATTGACTGAAAGTCTGACGATTCAAAAACCTTTGTCCTTTTTCAATAAAAATAAACTACGTTATGATTAAACACTCACTTACCTTTTTGTTATTGAAAAATATTTTACAAATAAACTGCTTAATCGAGAGCTCACAAGCCAACAGTTTCTAAACTGACTTGCATACAATATGGACACTGTATTGTATATTGTTCCAGCAAAGCCGCACTTTTCATACATATTTCTATTGCAATAAATTACTTACGTCACTCAGCATCTGAGGGAATGCTGTGAGATAAATAAGTAAACATAACCATGATTAGATATTCTCATAAGGTGTTCTTTATCAGATCTAATCTAATCTAATCTAAGTTGCAAAATATAAGTGACATTAGAGATTCACATTAAATGCATTTTCACAAAACAGACATGTTTAAGTTCGCGCTTATATAAAAACCACAATATAAAACCCCGAATCTCAAATGAACATACACCCTGCAACTCCTGCTGACCTTCCCTGAAACAGGGGTGACATTGGCAAAGTGAACCATTTTCTACAGCATGGGTGGTCAGCCGCATACCAACCTATAAGTCAAGGAGCATACACAACAAATTACATTTTTAAAATCAACAAATTATAACATGTATGGACATCAAAAACTAACAGAAAACCAGTTCTAATTTAAAAAACCCGAGCCGCCAACATCACAGATTAACCGCCATTTCTTTCTGTCCTTACACACTTCTTTCATTTCCTCCAGAGTCATAACCTTCTTCATACAGACTCTCCTTTTATTATGACTCTGGATATTCCATTCTTTCGCAATTTCGGAAATTTGGTCCTTCCATACCTTTCTCGGTCTTCCTCTACCACGACGTCCATCTAGTCTTGCAACATATACTTTCTTCGTCAGTCTTTCATCATTCATTCATAGTCTTGCTAAATGCTATTCTGAATCCAATTGATAATATTCTAATGCAATAGATTTATATAATCTTCCATTATCCCAACCAATTGGAGAACAACCCGAACAACGAAGTTCATAAAATAGTTTTTTTTCAGATGATCGGACTGTATCCTTTTATTATGTATCCATGTAACGGTGAAATTTTCTAATAAAAATACGTATAACATGTATGCATATTTTTGTTGAAACGCTTATTAATTTTAGACACCTTTTTCAGAACTATTTGTAGATAAATTAGACACCTTTTTCAGGACAGACTTCCGATACTGGTCGCATTCCTCTTAAACTTCAAACCATCGCAAGGCAGTTTCTATAAATGTTTTTCTGTAATTTTTTTGTTACTAGAATCACAATCAATCTTACTTTTGGCAACGAATCTATCCGTCGCCTTCGGGCTGTAAGGAATTTAGCAGAATAACGCTTCTGATGGCCCTACTTTAAGTAAACGGCAATGCAGTAGCTGCCGCTGGTCACTGGAGATATCTCACATACCATTAGGATGTATTATGAAACCTGACATACCATCATAGGACAAGCAAGCAAGTGTTTTTTTTCTATGTAAGTCCGGTCGATAGCTCAGTTGGTAGAGTGCTTGCATTCCATGCCGTGAGCTCGGGTTCGTATCCCACCGTGGGTGTCAGAAATGATTTACCGTTTCTGTGTTTATTTCAAACCCCAAAATAAATATCGGGGATAACGCGGTATGAGGTTACACTATATGTGTAGCTTAGTTGCGTTGCTTTATAGCTTGTCCTCTACATACCACGTTATTTTAACTCCGTTTCGTCTCCTTACGATGCTTTGAAAAACAATGGGTATTCTACATATTTCTAAAGCAGATGGAAAAATGTGGCTTAATCTTTGCAGGAATTTAACGGAATTTTACCTCAAAGGCATTCCTCTTTCCTCAGTTTTCATTATCAACCACTTTTATTTCTAATACATTCATTAAGAAAAACAAACACAATTTTTGTTCTGTGATTATTCTGATGAATCGTTTGAATGCCCAATTACTTTATGAAGCGAAGATCTCAAGGTCTATTTTTTGCAATTAAAAATAGCTAAACAACACACAGAATTAACCTTTTTTGGTACCTCCAACTTTCAGTCCATTCAAACCGACAATTTAAATGATTCTAACGATGTCTAATTAGTAATGCGCATGGAAATTGCAAATAAAAACACGATTGAGATTTCTGTGAATCAGTTTTTTATTTATTGATATGAGGCACTGTGTTGTTTGAAGATGAGTTAATAATTTTAATTGGTAGAAAGTTTCGCGAATGCAATTTTGAGCGAATAAAGAGCTCGCTAAATTTATTCACATGTCTCTTCTTTAATTATGAACAACAATGTAGAAGCATGAAACTTTGTTAGAGAGTTCTTTTTATTCTTAATTGTAAGTTATTGAAAAAAAACTCATTGTGCCTATATGGTTACAGAATGAGTATAAAATATTAATGTGCGATAGGTTTTGTGGGTAAACTTCAAATCGTTAGGAATGAAGGAATACAAGTTAATAATGCCTCATCAATTAATGATGTATTTAAAAAAAAAAAACGCATTTTCAAATTATTTTTTCATTGCAAATGTTTATATTTGGTAAGTTTAATTTAGTATCATGAAAACATGTTTTTTTTAAATTTAGTCTCCCAATCTTTCACTCTGCCAATGTCACCCCTGTTTCAGGGAAGGTCGGCAGGAGTTGCAGGGTGTATGTCCATTTGAGATTTGGTTTTTATGTTGTAGGTTCACATGCGGCATGCGCAAGCGCGAATTTGTACGTGTATGCTTGTGAGAATGCATGTAATGTGAATCCGCAATGTTACGTATCTTTGCAATTTAGATAAGATTAGGACCTTCACTGGTTCCACGGGAAACTCGATGAAAAATATTAAAAATTTCTGGCTTCTCTTTGGGAGCTTATTTTATCAAAAAAATGGCAATCATTATACCTATTTGAATGTAAGATGCTACAGCTCTAAATAAATGTTATGTTGGTGTTTTTGTCAAACTATCACCGAAGGTTCTTTAACAATAATGTCATTCAGCGGGTCTGAAAATATCTCCTCTCAACTCTTTTCTTGCTGATGTAATTTTTTTGGTTTTCATAACGTGACCATTGTTCTAATTGTTGGCAAGTTCTTTATTTTGGAGCTCAGGGATGTCTTATTTAGAAGAAAAAAAAAAAGTAAAACTTCTTCAAAAACGTTTACATATATTTACATATTTGTATCAAACATTGATTATAACAGTATTAATCTTAAATAGTTATGCAAATTTGACATGGTAGATTGTCTACCCTACGCGTAAATATTCATACCAAAGTTTTCTTTAATTACTCACTCACTAAAAGGAAGGCAAATAATTGTCGTTTTGCGCAAAACGGGCAAATGTTTATTAAAATAGAATTATATAACGCATTTTGCGTGGTTTTTCGGTCAAGGCGCTCAAAAGGTATCGATCGACAACAATTAATCTGCAAATTAACCAACCGTGGAGCAAAATATTACGAACCGCAAAATAATGTATTGTTTTTGTCTTCTTTAATTATTTTTTTCGATAAGTAAGAGGCCTAAGTACACTGATGAACTAATGTTTAAACTCAACCATGGCGTAAACAAAAAATCTGTGAAAGGTTTAACGGCAATTTTTAGTTTACATACATTTTTTTTATTACGATATGGTTTAAACAAAAAGTTGGTACAGTGATAAGCTGAAAGTTAATTACCAATATTGCAAGGTGAGGTCAATGACATTTGTATCCGCCAATATGAGAAGCCAAATAATAAATAATTTTATAGCTGCTTTGCGTTGAATAAGTTTGTTAAAACCAATTATAAATGGATTTAAAAGAATTATGCACAGGATTTATTCAAGGCCTTATTCACTGCAGTTTTATGCATTTTCGATTAAGTAATTGCAAAGAAAGGTATTGTATAATGACTATTGAATTTTCAGAAAACAATCGCAGAGAGTTTTTTATTACTTGGAAATGTTATAGCCCCAAAAATAAGACACATTCAGAGTTAAATTGAAAATGCTTTATAACTGTCAAAATATATGCCTGATTTTCGCGATACTTTGGTGTCTCTTTTTGATTTAAATATTTAAAGATTTTGAGCGTTATAAATCCCCTGAACTTAAGCTTTTTAATCATTGTCTATTTTCCTTAATGTCTTGTTTGTGGCTGGTTATCATTTGTTGTGAAAGTTGAGTAAACATTTCAGGTATTTTATTTTTGGTTTAAATAAACTGGAAATAATTTGTGAAACCCTTGGTTGGAATCGAAACCAAGCTCTCGGCATGGAATGCAGGCATTTTACTAACTGAGCTATCGACCGGACTGCCAATGATATTTCACTGTTCTCACCTTCATCATGCCGTCATAAGCATTATTATTTTTTAATTATGATTTTATTGCGAAATCTATGCCGCAGAAATATTCCATCCATAGATCTTTCTATATTTCATAAGTCACTTTAAAAGTTTGTGAACACAATCAGTAGCCAAAGTCCACGTTTTTAGGAATATTTTATAGTGGGTAAATAAATACATAGTCACTCTAGTCTAAAGTCCAAAGGTAACTCTTCTCAAACATTAGTTAAACCAAAAAATATTTTCACCAAAAAAAAAATTTTACTACTGAAAATAAAACTTTCACTAGAGGAGCTGATTTAATTTCCATATTTTTTTTATAAACTGTAAAGTTGAGCTTAGGTATCAAGCTTTATACTTGAGGTCCTGATTTTTTATACATGGATAGTAACAAACTAAGCAGAACTAATAGCCATTGTGACGTAAGCTTACTACGTAAATCAAATTTGAATCACGTGACTACTTTTGTTAATGAGAGAGATTGATGCTAAATAAATATTTTCTGTTGACAGAGTATTATTGCAGAATATGCGGCCTCATTTATTTACCAGATATTTCTGACCAACACTTCGAGTATTTGGCAAATACGAGTGTACCAAAGTGATAATGGAATTTTTCAGTTTCGAGAACACGCACTCGTTTGTATATACATACTGAGAAATTTAAAGAACAATAATGGAAAAAAACGAAGAAGTTAATTGTCATTTATTAAAAATGCTCAAGAATTTTCTAGACAACAAAATAATATGATTTAGAGGGCTGTACGCTAAATACGAGTTGCAAAACTTGAGTAAAGTAAAGTTTACGGAAAGTATTAAAGAAGGATTTTCCCCAAAATCTGCCGTTTTTGTTTCTTACACTTTATGGTCTTAGCAAAAGAGTTACAGTGATGAAGAAAATCAAGTTCAAACAAACAAAAACGGCAGATTTTGGCGAAGACCACCAAATACTTTACGTAAACTTTACTTTACTCAAGTTTTTTCAAGGAATATTAGCTAAGATGCTTAGATTTTGTTGATGTTTTTCGTACAGATAGAGCACAAAAAGTGTCTTCATATCGTTATGATTTTTGCGGGTTCAATTCAATTAAAATTGCAGTGATTTATGTTTACTTCAGATACGGTTTTCACACAGAGTCACATTAAACCTTCACAATACAACGGTCAGTTCGTTTCTCTCGCCGCAGAGAGCTTATTTCAAGTAAGACTATTTATAATTCTCGAATCATTGAGAATTGGAACATTCAAGACTTTACTAGAACATCAAGCACTCGAGCAATCTCGAATAATATAAATATCAAATACAAAGAATCTAACATCTACGGACTTCACGGACTTTATCACTAGCACTAACACAGATAAGCCAAACACACAATTGCATATTCGTAAAAATATGACGTTTAGTCACTATCGGGGCTATTTTTAGACATTTTAGTCGTCGGTTGAGCCCACGCTTTGACAAACTATTGGTGCCTGCGCTGGAAGGTTCATCAGCACGGTCATTCTTACCTATCGAATTTTCTATGAAGACAAATCAGCTGTTCACTTGCGGCCATCTTGGATTGACAGGTCTTCATACAAATGCATCATTATTTTGACAAAGTATAGGCTCAATCGACGACTAAAATGTCTAAGAATAGCCCCGCAAGTGACCAAGAAAATGAAAGGGAAAATGGATCTAAATTAAAAAAAAAACATTCCTGACTAAGCCGCATATCACATTTTGACCAGCTTTTCAGGAAACGTGTAAAATACCATCCTAATGAATCATTTGAACTTTGATGTCGATCAGATAACAGAACAAAATAAAATTACTCCACATGACGTAGTAGTAAAAACGCGGCGTACTTTTTCTCAAATAAAAAAAAAAACAAATGATTTGATTTCGTCACCAGCTAATGAGACCAATGACGTCATCAAGTGGCCATTATTATAGAGCTATCAACTTGATCCAAATGCGGGAACTGTGTTCCCTGTAACACCTACAGCGCGTTATCTCCCTGTAATGCGTGAGATAACACCTTAATGGTTCACACAATCTTCATAAAAATTCTAGAGCAGCTTTATCTGTGATGAGCTACATTATTGAATCAATACGCAATTAAAACTCAACTTATAATATGATACGAGTGAAGTGATTTCATTTCAACTGAAATTACGGTGGTTTGATGTGTTTACATATAAATTACAAACGATTTTTTCAATACCTAGTTTCCTTTGACATATAGGTTGGTATGAAGCTGACCGCCCATACTGTAAAAAATGGTTCACTTTGCCAATGCCACCCCTGTATCAAAAAAATCACATACCTTTACCAAAGACCGGTCACTAAAGGTCCATACAGTCTTACAAAAACTGAGTCTTGCTTGAGCTTTGGCGCTTTCTACAGCGACGACCAAGCTCGCAGAGGGCTCTTGAGGTGTAATACACAAAAACACAGAGCTCATCAAATAAATAATCCTTATATTATTATTATTTCAGCTCACAGTGCTTACAATGCTAATCTAATCTAAGTTGCAACGATTGTAACATTGGGGTTTCACATTACATGCATTCTTACAAGCAGACACGTACAAGTTCGCGCTTGCGCATGCCGCATGTGAACCTACAACATAAAAACCAAATCTCAAATGGACATACACCCTGCAACATAAACATTAAAAACAAATACAAAATACCAAATTCTAATTTTAAATTTACAATAATTTTAAAAACTTGAGAAACCCTAGCCCTAGCCGCCAGCATTACATATCAACCGCCATTTCTTTCTGTCTTTACATACTTATTTCATTTCACCCAGAGTCATAACCTTCTTAATACAAGCTCTCCTTTTTTATAATCGGATATAATACGGATTTCTTTAGCATGGCCATCAATTTTTCATAAAAGTAATTGTTGTTATAAAACACCTAATTAACTATTCACAATTAAAAGTTTGTGCATATTTTACAAGAGTCATCCTTGAGAATGATAAGTGTGAGATTGTAATTTTGAAACCTGTACCAATAAATTTTCCACAGGTTCATCCATTGACTTATAATATCTGTGAACTAGAAATTATTTTAAGGAAAATAGACATTATAATTATATCTGTTTCAACTTGCTTACGAAAATGGTCATTAGTAAGGAAGATAACAAAAAACTTTACAGTTGCATTTCCATGTGTAAAAAAAAAACTCGGGCGAATGTAAAAATGTTCCTAAAAAGTTGGTACTAATGCGAACATGGAAGAAGTTATTAAATGGAGGGACTATGAATGTGATTTAGTACCAATCAACATGATGCACCGTCTTTGACACCATACATTGTTTATAGTGCTGTCTCGCTCACGACATATGAAATGCTTTTCTCATTTTCTATGTAAGCAACGTGTCTCTACTCCGTCTTCAATCTATTTACATATCACCATAGAAACCATGAGATCACCATGGCAACGGAATTTGTTACTAGTGCTGTTGAAAGTATGAAAATATCTGTTATATTCCGAATTCAAAAATGTTCCGACCTCATTGTGTACGGGATGATTTTTACAAGTATCTATTACCGCGAGCATAGAAGTTACATACTCGAATAAGGAAGTACTTACATACTTGAACATCAATAGTTCTAAAATTGAGGAATTTGAAAGAAAAAGGCATTATTTTGTGTTTTAATTGGGTGTCGAAACACAAAATGGATTTGGACAAAATGACCTTATTTCGTACGAATATACCTCTGTAACGTTAGACAGGACTGAGACGAATGTGGGCTATAGTATGTATCAATGCAGTAAGTTAGTTTCTGCTCCTCTATGTTATTACTCAATGGGTTCATCCTATCAGGGTCACAATATGCCAATACATCAAAAGATACACAATAAATCAGTATTAAACTTTACGTAAGTTTTACTAAAAACATATAAAATAAAAACGCTCACCTGAGGCGCTGATTTAGTTTCTATACATTATTTGAAAAACGTTGTGTTTGAGTTTTAATGTAAAGTTCAATATAATACTTGTAGTACAGGCAATTCACAGAGGTAATAATATAGGAACATTGCAAATCGTGCGCTGAACGCTTATAAATAGAGTCTGCACAAATAGTATATACTCAATTGTAATAATCTGTATCCGAAGCGTGACGTTTCAACTCAACTAAAGCGTTTACCAAAAATTGTATGGAAAGTAAAACAGCGCCTCTGGGTAGCGTTTAAGTTTCTAAATAGTTTTTGTAAAATGTTATGCCTTTGGTTGGTGATGCTTTGTGTGAGTGTAACAGAAGGCGGTGAGACGTGACGCCCGTGATTTGTCAGTACAGTGATGCTCAACCCGTATCAAACACGTCGCAACTAAAAACGCAACTAAGCTACACATATAGTGTAACTTCTTGCCTGCGTTGTACCCGAAGGGGTCTCATGTGGCGATTCGGGACCTATTTACGGGTAAGGGGGCCGGCCTCACACCAACCACTTTCAGTTGAAGTGGGGGTTTCCCAGATCCCGGGGGGGCTGGTTTTCATTTCTTGTGAAGGTTGAGTAAACTTTGAGATCAAACCCTTGCTCTCGGCATGGAATGCAAGCATTCTACCAATTGAGCTATCGACCTTTTAACGAGCTTGTTCGTCGTCTCTACGAAGCGCCAATTCTCAGGCAGGTTCCAGTTGCTGTAAGGCTGGATGGACCTTTGGTGACCTTCTTCTTCTTCTTCTTGTGCCACTTCTAACGAAGATCGGCGATCATCATAGCTATTTTGATTTTTGATGCTGCGACTCGAAATAGGGACTTGGTGCTTCTGCCGAACCACTGTCGCAGGTTCTTCAGCCACGATGTCCTTCGGCGTCCCTGAGTTCTTCTCCCCTCAATCTTACCCTGAATGATAAGATGAAGGAGACGGTACTTCTCATTTCTCATAATGTGACCGAAGTACATTAGCTTTCTCTGCTTAATTTCAGGCAGGAGCTCCTTTGTAGTGCGCATTTGGTGACCGGTCATGGTAAAGGTTTATGAATTTTTCAACCCAGCAACTTTACTCTTCGGCAGCGAAGAGTAAATTTGAAAATATAAATGGGATATTTGTTGTGCTCCGCTGGGATTCGAACCCTCAACATTCTATTCAGAGTCCGAAGTGTTACCACTGAACTACGGACCGGTCGTATGGAAATATCTCATGCGAAAGTTATTTGTAAGATGCACATCAAAACCATGTTTTAATGCGACTGTGTGTCCAAGGGTCTAAAAGATGGAAATACAATTTAGGATCACCCTCCAGGTCAGGGGCTAACATAAAAAAATATTTACAAAATATTTTAGGATAGTCACGTGGGAGGTGCAATACGTGACCAGCCAAATTTACAGATAACTCAGAAGGATAACAACAATATTAAGATGGATATTGGTTGGCGCTGTTTTTGTGTTATTACGGTTTTTTAGCCACGATGCTTAGATTATAGATTATAGATTATAGATGCCCTTCGGCGTCCTTGAGTTCTTCTCCCCTTTTATGATAAGATGGAGAAGGCGGTATTTTTAATTCTTTATTACATGATCGAAGTACATCAGTTTTCTCTGTTTGATGGTTTTTGAAGAAGTTCTTTAGTGGTATGCGTACTCGTACGTCGGAAGACTTCCACAACAAGAGATCCATAGCATTTTTCGGTAGACGTTCATCTCAAACGCTTCAATTTGGCTCTACAGTGTCAATTCTCCAGTGAGATTCAGTTGTGAGGCTGAATAGACCATTGGTAAACGGTCTTTGATTGTTTAAACCTTTTTTTTACCTCTAGGTGGATCTAATTGATAATAATAATAATAATAATCTAAGTTGCAAGGATATATTCATTCAAAGCTCTCAGATGTATGCCCACAAACAAACACGTGTAGTTCGCGCTTACAAATGCTGATTGTGTACTTACAAATAAAATCCAAACCTCAAATGAACATAAGCCCTGCAACTCTTGCCGATATTCCCTGAAACAGGGGTGACATTGGCAAAGTGAACCATTTTTTACAGTATGGGTGGTCAGCCTCATACCAACCTATAATTTACTTAAACCTATAAATTACATTAAAGAAGTTTGTACAAAAAAATGCATGTCAATAGGAAAAATGTTTTCCTTCACCATACAATTCAGTACACCGGCTGTTCACTGTTGACTCCCCAAGGCAGCTCTAATACAATAAAATAGATAAATGGAGGATCCGTGCACTGATTGTGTCATAAAGAGTTGCCATTTTAGATTCAAGCATTAATTCGTTTATGTACAATTTCATAAACGTAGATTCGGACACACAAACACAAAAGTAACACCATTAATTTAGTTTTTGTGCGGTCTATAGTCTGAGACACACCCCTAGTAAATAGTAGATGGTCGAGTAAATACTCGGGTCGAGTAAGTACTCAACCATCGCGTAAACGCTGCTAATAGAAACGTACGTAAGATAGAACATCACCTTTAATAAGTGTTTCAGTTTTCATATTTATGTATGCTATAGCTTTAATTTTACGTTTGCGAAGTAAAAACAATATCATGTTGGATTAAGGTGCTCAACAATATTTTCATGATCTTATATAGTTTAATCAATCATCTTGCCACATTTGGAAACGCTTTGCAAAATAGAAGTACAATTTAAAAATATATCCTACAAGAAAAGTTTTGGGACAAAATTCCTTTCAATTCAAGATATGAAATCTACAGAAAAAAATACATCCACAAACTGAAAGTCACTACCTTCATTCCAGATATCACCTAGGATAGTGTGTCGGGATGTTACACTTACAATGTACGATGTGTTACAAGAACTTTATAAAACAATGACTGCAAATTCTGAAATAGTGTTCTTTGAAGGTTTGTAGGGGTATTCCACAAGGTTCACATTTAAGTCCAGTACTTTTTCATTTGTTCAAAAATTACATTGTTCTGCTGTTTGCTGATGAAGTGAAGATTTTTTACATTATTACTTGATTTGATTATAGTATAAGTGTTCATTTGTTAATCCAAAAAAATATCCGAAGGGGTAAATGCAATCTATTTATTTTCATGGGGGATAAAAATGAAAAATTGTTCAATTAAGTCTAGTCTTTTCATTAACACAAAATACTTGCTTATGTCACGGAACATTTGATTGCATTTTAAAGTCTGTTATATAAACAAGTCATTGTAAATACGTAGTAAGCTGCAGGCAGTGTTCTCGTAGATGTATTGACAGGCATGAGTAGGTTCTTTAGAATATGACACCGCAAAACCGCGATATTCAAATGAATTACCTCTCGGCTTTTCGATTGACTGACTCTTATGTGAATCAACATTACTAGAAACCACCAAAGGGTAATCTGCATGGAACAATGGTCGATTATGTATTACATTCATCATCTACATTCAATGCATAGCAATCGGTATTTACAATCTGTAATATAAGTTGCCTATTTCTGCAGATTCGTAACATTGTAAGAGGCTTAAATGCTTCAATAAACATAATCTAAGCCTGTTGAAAAATGCAATTTCAAATCTGTAAAAAGTACCTACAATTCGGAGTCCTCATGCATTGACTAAACGTGGCATATACTGATTTGGCATATCTTTTTCCCATATTCTGGAGGCTAGTGTACTTGATGTGTTTCTTCGAGGCTCCGTAAATCTGTGACAATTATCGTCTATGTATGTATATTGTATACCTTCTTCAGATTTTTCTTACGTTAGACAACCATGTTGTAAGAAAATTGGCTCATGTTTGATGAGCCAAATATGCCTCAACGGTGGATTTTGGATAATCAAATCAGTGAGCACTTATAGAGAGCTTCTCCAGAAAGTATCGTGTTGAGGTATCGTATTTGAGAGGTCTCCACGATGCAAGTCAAGCTAGCAGCAGTAGACGTGGGTGAAGAATACGGATATCCAGATGTAGCTTGGTCATCATCTGAACAACACATTGAAGTTGCATGAAAACAACTATATTGTAAAGGTAGTGGGACATTCAGTCTTCTCTTCACTCACATACCTAAATGGGATATATATTCGAGTATTCGTGTACATTAGTTTTAGATTAGAGCTATTGGTTCCATCGAAAATATTCACATTTGTTATTTTATTACGGATTTATTTGTTTCTAGCTCAGAATCTGATCGAAAGAGTAAAAAAATGTTAAACCATTTGGTGACGCAATTAATTGCAGTCGATCTCAAAACTATAAGGTTTATGGAATGATCTAACAGTATCTGTGTTCCCTTCCCAATTTAATCCGGTTTTATTCAAAACCAACATCAATCGCCACTTCCTTGCAGCGTCTCACGACAGAAGCGACAATTCAAGCAACACCTCTGCGGCACCCTTCTAGAGTGACATAGACCTCTAAGGCCCGGTATATTGAACTGTAGTAATATTTTAGTTAACTATTACTTGAACTTTTATTCAAAATACTCAATCTCGAGTTAACTAAAACCGAACATTACCGACATATGAAGCCACGCCCCCAAATCTTGGAAATAATTAAAATACCATTCAAAACCTTTAAAACAAACAACTATTCATAAAAATCATATGCCTAACCTTCATTAAGCTAGAAAACAACACCAAAAATGTTCAGTTTACAACAATTTTGATGTATCCTTACATTAAAAAAGAACAGCTGCTGTGAGTGAAGCGCCGCCATCTTGAAAATTGAAAGTTAAAGTTACTAAATATTTACTGCCGAAATTCGGTGAGTGAAATATTATGATGATTTAACTAAAATTGTATTTTAGTTAACTTTACGATACTTCAAAATACGACTTTCAAGAATTAGAGAGCCTCCCGCAGTGGATTCCTTAAAAATAAATTGGTTCACTACTTTTCTTATCATAGTTGTTCTTCTCGATGATGTTTAGGGTAACATTGAGAGAAGTTTGGTTAAAAAAATATGATTGATATGAGGTGAACGTTCGAATGTTAATAATTAGCGGGGTCGAGCAGCGGCCATCTTTGCAAATATAATTGTTAACACAAAGAAACATGATTTCATTAGGTCACACCGTGCATGTGTGCGCTCAAACTGTTAAGGCCACGGATTTAGCATTGGCGAAAAAAACATATGCGCGTCTAAAATTATATATTCTCGGAGAATCTGCGAGTTTTGTGTAAATCTAACAATACTGTGTCAATTTTGACAACTGAGGACATTTGCTAGTGAAAAAGAAGACTAAGGTCGTGCCATGTTGATTCTTCTGCTATCCTTCAATGTACGTGCATATCTAATCTAATCTAATCTAAGCTGCAAAGATATATATCATTTAAGATTTAGGCTATATTAAATGCATTCCCACAAACAGACATGTATAATTTCGCGCTAACACATGCCGCATGTGGACCTACAATATAAAACCCAATCTCAAATGAACATAAGCCCTGCAACTCTTGCCGTCCTTCCCTGAAACAGGGGCAAAGTGAAACATTTTTACAGCATGGGTGGTCAGCCGCATACCAACCTATAAGTCAAGGAACATATATTTTTGAAAATGCTATTTTTCTCGAATAGTTTGATAATAGTTTGGATGTATTATCGTAATGAACTATGTGAATTATTAGAAACAAAATAAAATATCGTGGTATAAGATATTGTCAGACAGAGAAAACAAATAATGAAATAATAATTATAGGCGAACGATGAACTCTTCCAGACATGCATAAAAAGCATTTGTTAGCGAGTAGAATAAGATATGTAACACTAAAAAGCGCTAACAAATACATGTAAAAATTGGATGTAATGATAATAATAATATTAGGATGAATTATTTGGTGAGCGCTGTCTTGGTGTGTATCACACCTCAAGAGCCCTCTGCTAGCTTGGTCGTCGCTGTAGAAAGCGCCAAGTCTCAAGCAAGACCCGTGCATTCTTATTTTTTCCGTCCTTTATAAAGAGAGTAAAGGATCATTTTTAACTAGGATATGGTTCATATTTCGTTCAATGTTGGAAGGATTTTTTTTCATGTTGAAAACAGATTTGTTGTAAGCAAGGTTCATGAACTCATAATTCTTTTATTAATATTTCACGAAACACAAATTTACAATATTATTTAATCATTGTATTAGCATTTGGTTTCTAAAATATGTGTGCCAAATATTTGAAAAATAAATACAGATGTCAAAAATATAATCACTAACATTTTCTGAATTTTCTATGAGTCATATTTATACGTATTGTATGTTATGTTGACAATAATTTATATGTGAGTATTTGTGTTTTATTTTTCATGTCAAAATTACAGTAGGGCGCGGCGCCACGTATATTTATGGATTCTACAATATTGTAAAAAATCCCAACGTCTGGAATATATTATTGTACTATTTTCTATCTATTTTTGACAAAAATGCTCAACTTATATGCAATTATATAATCATTAATAGTATTTTCGATTCACCTCATATTTGACAAAGTATCAAATTTAATATTCCAACTCGTAGATTCAGAACCTATCGATTGCTCTCCCTCAATTTTCATTCTTCTAATTTAGGTTACTATTCTCCATTGACCAGAATGTCTCGTCTTGTAAACTCTTCATCTCATTAAGATTTCTGTGGTGTAAGTCTGTCTGAATTCCGTTGAGCTTTGTTTTGTTGAGAAAAGTATAGTTATTTTATTGTAACTGTGCTATTTTATGCAATACTTACTTTTTTTGTGTATTTTAATCATTGTAAATTACTTTGTCATAAATTATGTAAATAGACAATCATTTCCGTTAATAAAAAAAAACTAACCTGTAAAAAAAACCTGTGACATCACGTAACCGAGGGAAATTTTAAATCGCAGCCTCCTATTTTAGCTCTTCGCTTAGGGATCTTTAATATGTTAATCCTTTTTTTTTTTAAATCGAAAATAATATTTAAAAAAATCCAAAGCGTAATAGCAAGCTACCGGCTTATAAATGATTTTCTCAGAAAAACTTATAATTCTATACACTTATCATTACCTAGGAAGAACCGTTTTTGGGAATATTCAAATACATTCAATTCCAGTTTCCAGTTGGAATTCTGCGAAATTATTTTATGATGCCAAATCGTGGCTGTGTGTGAATAACATTATTCTATAATTTATTTGCTTTCGTGATAAAAACAAACACGACTTACTTATTTCTGCTTACGACAAGTCGCATAATGTATGAGATCAGGATTAATCACCTGCTCGTTTAATATTGTTGCATATTAAGAATCCCATGAAAATGAAAGCCGATATTATCTGTAAAAAAGACTTTTGTGATTTGATGTATACTTAGGAAACGGGAAACTATTTTTAATAAAATGGATGTAGATATTGCTAAGAACTATCGGGGCTATTCTTAGAAATTTTAGTCGGCGGTTGAGCCCACGCTTTGACAAACTAATGGTACCTGCGCTGGAAGTTTCATCAGCACGGTCATTCTTACCTACCGAATTTTGTAATATTTGTATGAAGACAAATCAGCTGTTCACTGGCGGCCATCTTGGATTGACAGGTCTTCATACAAATGCATCATTAGTTTGTCAAAGCGTATGCTCAACCGACGACTAAAATGTCTAAGAATAGCCCCGTTAGAAATCAAAGTACCTACGCGGACCTATCCTTGTACATGTACGATAGTGTGGGTAGAACAATCTGGGAGTAGTCCACGATGGTGGTAGTGAATAGAATGGCGTTCTGGTGTGAGCGAGAAATCGAAGAATGATCTGGAATAAGCGAGAAAGATCTCTTTTGTACCTATATATAGGGACTGTAATGGTGCGGAGAGCGATTAGTCGCTCCAAGCATTTTGCCGTGAAGACCAATATACGCAAAGATTATCAATTATTGTAAATTGTGAACCAAACCGTGTAAAATAAATTCTGGTAAAATAAATAATTGCAGTTTAATTAAAAGAGAACCCCAGAGAAATCATTAAAAATATTTTTAAATTTGTACAACCAACAACTTTTTGGTAGGTTAGACTCTAGCCACTAGAACTTAGTCAATGGGTTAATGGTTAAGCAATCTGCTTGTTGGTCCCTCCAAAATTTCTTTTTCGCCCAAATCCAAGAAAAACCCCCAAATCATTGCAAGCTTTTGCCACCTTCGTTGTTTCGAATGACTTGCCTAATCTAGTAACTTAGGGGCTGTCCATATATTACGTCATTCGCATTTAGGGGGGGGGGGAGTCTGGTCTGCGGATGATGGCAAATGATGTACGAGTACCAAAAGTGACGTCGTTCTTGTAAATACCTATTTCTACAAAATATACAAAATATTATGTAAGTAATATAAAATTATTAATTATTAAGCTCATCCACTATTACAGCAAGAGAGGGGGGGGGGTCATTATATAATGACTAAAGGATGATTGTAAGGGGGGGGGGGGGTCGAAAATCGGCCAAAATCGATGACGTAATTTATGAACGGCCCCTTATTGATATCAATCATAAATAATTTTTAAGTGTTAACAGATTTTTATAAGCTAAATCACGAAGCTAGTTTTTAATACATGACATGAAGTAAATTTGTTTTTTCTCAAATTATCAACGCTCTTATAACTAGAAAATTAATTTACTTACACAATAGCGACGCCAACCTAATTCTCTATAGCTTTCAAAATAATTGTTTCACCTGCACAAAACCTGTCCTCATGGCTAAGTGAAATATTTTGATTTATGCAATGCCGCAGAAAAATTCAATTGATATTTTTATATCAGTGTTATAATGTTCTCATTGCAACTCTTTGTTACAATGAATTTTTATTTGTAAATTAATTCTTAGGCAGAGTTTTTTCTTTAAAAAAATAGTAAATTTAAAAGAGAGTTCTTTTGAGATGATGTTTTTGGTTAGATGATTAAATTTCATTCCGAATGGTCGTGGAGAGAGGGTGCCTCCTGAAGATGTTGGCTACGTTGCCAAAGAAAGGTCAAGAATATTTAAGATTTTTCCATAACGTTTCGTCGGCTTATACCCGAAAAGTGCAATTAAACTTCAAAGTTAATTATAATCTATAATCTATAATCTATAATCTATAATCTAAGTTGCAAGGATATATTCATTCAAAGCTCTCAGATGTATGCCCACAAACAAACACGTGTAGTTCGCGCTTACAAATGCTGATTGTGTACTTACAAATAAAATCCAAACCTCAAATGAACATAAGCCCTGCAACTCTTGCCGACATTCCCTGAAACAGGGGTGACATTGGCAAAGTGAACCATTTTTTACAGTATGGGTGGTCAGCCTCATACCAACCTATAAGTCAAGGAATACGAGTAATAAATAACATTTAAGTATAAGAAAACAACAAAACCTTAAAAATAAATCTATACAAAAAAAGTAAAAAATGTCTTGTGCAAAAAATGTAGCAAGCCAATAAACCAACATTCAAAATCAGCATTGCAGATTAGCCGCCACTTCTTCCTGTCCTTGCATACTTCTTTCATTTCATCCAGAGTCATAACTTTTTTCATACAAGCTCTCCTTTTATTATGACTCTGGATATCCCATTCACTCGCTATTTCGAAAATTTGGTCCATCCATACCTTTCTCGGTCTTCCTCTTCCACGACATCCATCAATTCTTGCAGCATATACTTTCTTCGTCATTCTTTCCTCATTCATTCTCTCCAAATGTCCAAACCATCTAAGTATACTTCTTTTAATCTTTACTTTCACACTTTCTCTTACACCGCATTCCTCTCTAACAAAATCATTCCTCACCCTATCACTCCGTCTTTTTCCAATCATACTTCTTAAGTAATCCATTTCTACCGTATGGACTTTACTAATCTCACTTTCACTCACCGTCCAGGCTTCACTTCCATACATCAGAGTGGGCACTAGTATACCACCGTGCACCGCCAGTCGAACATTTTTTGAAAGATTCTGGTTTTTGGCGATGCTAGCGGTAGCACCCAGTACTAATAAAATATATAATAAAATTGTAAATATGTCGAAAAACGTTACACCAATTCAAATTTGATGTAAAAGAAAAGATTAATTGACATAAGCAAAAAT
Organism: Agapetus fuscipes; assembly: GCA_951799405.1. NCBI lineage: Eukaryota > Metazoa > Arthropoda > Insecta > Trichoptera > Glossosomatidae > Agapetus > Agapetus fuscipes. Next base: position 2,538,867 of record OX637340.1, on the reverse strand, counting down.
ACTTAGAGACAATGTTTTTTTGGAATAGTAAATTCTACATACATTTTTGGATGGAGTAATTTCTAGATAAAGTTTTTAATACATAGATTTATATTTCTTGGAAAAAATGGAGGCAACTATGCAGAGGCTCTGGCCACCCCTAGCGGAATGGCGACAGAGTTACAGTTACAGTTACAGTTACAGAAAGAGTAATTAATAGACCGAGTAATTTTCTACGGTATAAATTTTAGGTAGAGTATTTTTTTCGATAGTTATTTTCAAGATAAGGTAACTATTTATTTATATATTTTTTTAGAAAAAGTCATTCATAGAGTCATTTTAAAACGCATGAATTATTAGACTGAGTATTTTTTAGACAGAATCATTTCTAGATGAAGTAACTTGTAACTTGTAAGAAGATATACTTCTTACAAATAATCATTTATAGACAGAGTAAGTTTTAAAAAGAGTCCGGTCGATAGCTCAGTTGGTAGAGTGCTTGCATTCCATGCCGTGAGCTCGGGTTCGAATCCCGCTGAGGCGAGGGTGTCAGAAATGATTTCCCGTTTCGGTGTTTATTTCAAACCCCAAAATAAAAATACCGGCAAGGTTTACTCAGCCTTCACAAGAAATGAGTACCAGCCTCCTCGAGAGCTGGGAAACCCCCACTTCATCTGAAGTGGTTGGCGTAAGGCCGGCCCCCTTAACTGTAAAAATAAACAGGTTCAACTCGCCACATGCGACCCCCTCGGGGATAACGCGGCAAGAAGTTACACTATATGTGTAGCTTAGTTGCGTTTTTTTTTTTGCGTTTTTTGCGTTATTTCTAGATAGGTTTCGTTTGAGGAATTGTGAGAATGAGAAAAAAGTAGTGGACTGTTGCAAGGTTGGAAGCCTGTCAATGGTGGAGGCATAAAAACTTTCTCAAGAGCGTGTTCGGCCTCATTACACCTGCACTACTGATTACTGATTACTGAGTACTGGCGGACTCATAGTAATCACACGTAAGCGAGCCGTATTCATGAATGCACCATTACTCTAACAGCCATACGAGAAATAAAGAAAAAAACATGGTAAACTGTTACTTAGAGAACATGATACATCACTAAGGCCCGGTATTAGTTAACAATTACTTTCAATTTTGTCAATATACTTCAGATGCTTAAGGCGACTAGCTGGCGATTTGTGTCCGAAACAAATCGGGAGCGCTAGCGTTTGTGAAAGAACTCCATAGATAAAAAATCACAGTACATCTTATTTTTGGAGATGAATCGCCAGCTCGTCGCCTTAGGTCGTAAGGAATTTAGCAGAATAGCACTTCAAGCATCAGTTCGAGTTACTAAAAACCGAAAAGACCCGAAGTGACACCGTTCTTAGTAAGCTGTTACTTTGAGAACACGATACATTACTATAATCTATAATCTAAGTTGCAAGGATATATTCATTTAAAGCTCTCAGATGTAAGCCCACAAACCAACAAGTGTAGTTCGCGCTTACAAATGCTGAATGTGTACTTACAAATAAAATCCAAACCTCAAATGAACATAAGCCCCACAACTTTTGCCGACCTTCCCTGAAACAGGGGTGACATTGGCAAAGTGAACCATTTTTTACAGTATGGGTGGTCAGCCTTATACCAACCTATAAGTCAAGGAATATGAATAAAAAATTACATTTAAATATATAAAAGAACAAAACCTTACAAAGAAATCTATACAAAAAAAGTCAGAAATTTCCTATGCAAAAAATGTAGCAAATGAATACACCAACATTAAAAATCACCATTGCAGATTAGCCGCCACTTCTTCCTGTCCTTGCACACTTCTTTCATTTCATCCAGAGTCATAACCTAAGGCCCGGTATTTTCAACCTAAGTATTATTTTAGTTAACTGTGTGAATCACACCTAAAGAGCTCTCTACGAGCTTGGTCAAAGCTGTAGTTGCTGTAAGGCTGGATGGACTTGACTGGTGACCGGTCTTTGGTAAAGGTAGATTTATTTTACAACCCAACGAAGAGCATTTTTGATGAACTAGTTTTTTGTGTTCCACCAGAAGTCGAATCCATTTACCTTCCAATCACGAGTCCTAGTGTTAACCACTAGATTACGGACCGGTCAGTATGGACCGTTAGTGTAAAGTATAATATGCTATTACGTAGGAAACTTAATGTATAAATAAATACGTCTCTAATTAATCATTTTAAAAGTAGTTCCGATTAGAATGATTTTTTTGTACAATGTAAGAAATAAATGTACTGAAGGAAATTGCATATGAGTAGGTATTGTTGCGAACTTGAAATACGTGCGCTTATACACACATACATCAAAATGATTACACACACTGAAGCACGTAATACAGAAACATCTAGGAGTATTCGTACCTTGGAATGACATTCTAGTGATTGTGTGTGCGTAAATGTTCTGGTGGTGGAATAATCCAGATAGGGCGAGAAAAACCTCTCCGGTTTACTATATAAGAGGTCAAAATGGTAAGACAGCAGAAGTCGCAGGAGAACAATTCGCTAAGCAACACATAACTATTGACTGTCAAATTGTGAAATAAATTGAAAATTGTGAACAAGTTCTTTGCTGGTTTTTGAAATTTTATAACTATGTTGTTTATCCCATATATTACATGTATAACTGTTTGTTTGTCTAATAAAAAAAAAACAATTAAATTCTTTAAAAAATAAATTCTGGCATTTTAGTTAAAAATAGAATCAAGGAGAAAGCGTAACAGTATAATGTGAGTGTTTCTTCATTGAGGATGAGAAATGATTCGGATCGTTTTGACCCGAAAATGAGTTGAATGAACCTGCGCAGATAAAAACATCATGTATTGCGTATTTGTGTAATTCCTTTCCATTTTGGATTCTTTAATAACGTGTTATTCTGTCATTGAGACGTCGCGGAACAGTAAACAGATAATTAAGTATAAAATATTATTTACTTGAATTTTAGTGCTGTTTTGTAACAATAAAAATGACCCAAAGTTTTATATAGAATTCTTCTTCTTTTTCTTTGTGGCGGATTCCCGCATTCGGCAGGGGCGCCAGTGTAAAGTTGTTTTATATGGAATTAAAATGCCTATATTTATTCTGTGATGGTTGGTATTACTACGGCTGACCACCCATGCTGTAGAAAATGGTTCACCCTGTTTCCGTGAAGGTCGGCAAGAGTTGCAGGGTGTATGTTTATTTGAGATTTGGGTTTTTTGTATTGTAAGTCTACATGGGGTATGTTTAAGCGCGAAGTCATACGTGACTCCCCAATGTTACATATCTTTGCAACTTAGATTAGATTAGATTAGGTTGGATTGTGAAATGTCGAAAATATGGCTGTACAACACATCGAAGATTATGTCCCCACAGAGATTGGAAGCAGAAGCACCAAGTCCCTGTTTCGAGCCGCGGTATCCTAGTCCAAATGGCCATGATGATCACCGATCTTCAATGGAAGTGGCACAAAAAGAAGAAGGGATTGGAAACATCCTAAGGGCCTGTTGCACCAAACTTCAATCAGACAAAAATCAAAATTATGTGTGATTTCTCCCTTTCAAATAAAAAATTAGGTTGCATATACGTAAACCAGCTGATGTACATCACAGTTCATAGTTCACAGTTCGTGTCTGCTTGTGAGAATGCATGTAATGTTAATCCCCGATGTTACATATCTTTGCAACTTAGATTAGATTAGATTTGTGGCATACTGCGCACTGAACTACTCCACATTTCTCAAGTATTACTTGGAAAAGAGAGCATTGCTAATTCAAGTATTTTCAAGATAAAGTCATATCTGATATCTCATAGCACACATTACAGGCTCAATTTGAAGTCGTGGGAGATTTTCGAGAAAATTTTCTAGCGTAGAAATAATTTGCCAATAAAAAAATTAAAGCTAATCGCTACTTACTTTTCGAAAATAACTTTTATACGAGTACGAGTATACGTATGTAGCTAAAATTTGTTGTTTTAGCAGGTTTTTCCCCCAAAACTTTTTCTTTCACCTAATACGTTTTTTTTTATTGAAAAAAATATTTCAATTCATGGATATTGTGACACTTTTTCGTTTTTTTTTAGTTTAAAAAAAAAATTTCAAAATTTACTGAGATAATTTTTATAGTTTCAATGTTAACTCAATATACATCGTTTGATGAAGTTGACCATACTTTAGAAAAAGGATTGAACCTGTTGTCCAAATACTACAAAGAAAACTACCTTAAACCTAACCCATCAAAAACCCAGGTCTCCTACTTCCATCTAAAGAATAAGTTTGCATCAAGGAAACCAGTGATCAGATGGGAAGACCAAGTGCTGCCTCCCAGCGATAACCCCAAATACCTGGGAGTTACCCTTGACCGGTCGCTCACATATAGAGCCCACGGCAACAACACAAAAATGAAAGTGGCTACCCGTAATAATCTACTCCGGAAGCTCGTGGGCACCAACTGGGGTGCGCAGCCACAAGTAATACGTGTAACTGCAATGGCTTTGTGTTTCTCAGCCGGAGAGTACGCAGCCCCGGTATGGGAACGCTCCGCACATGCGAAGCAAGTTGATGTCGCGCTGAATGATACCTGCCGTATTGTATCAGGATGCCTCAAGCCAACGCCCACGGGGAAGTTATATCCTCTTGCAGGCATAGCCCCACCCCACATCAGACGCAAGGTGGCTTCGAGAGTCGAGAGGCAGAAGGCTCTAACGTGCACACAGCACTGCATTTACGGAAGTGGCTTTTCATCACAGCAGCGCCTGAAGTCGAGACACAGCTTCCTTAGTTCCGTGCAGCCCTTGTCTTTGGATCCAGTGGCGGAGAGATTACAAATGTGGAAGGAGGAATGCCCGGAGAGCTTTGTGCAGCCTTCAGAGAGCCTACCCCCAGGAAAGAACCTCGAGTGGCCCGGCCCGTATGGAGATCCATGAACAGATTGAGGACCAATGTTGGAAGAGCCCGGGCCAGCATGCTGACCTGGGGATTTCTGGGACGGGAGGACTCTACACTATGTGAGTGTGGAGCTCAGCAAACAATGGAGCACCTGCGGTGTTGTCCTTCCTGTCCGACAAGCTGCTCCATGGATGATATCTTTGCGGAAAACCAAAGAGCTGTAGACATTGCTCGTTACTGGGCCAATACGGTGTGAAGCTGACACGAAGAAGAAGAAGAATGTTCACTGTCATACAAACCAGAAAATTCGATGAATAAAATGAATTTCCACGCGTGGGAGGGAAAACCAAAGAAAGAATAAATTGTAAAGAAAAGTGAGAATAAAAATGACTGGAGTCTGCAATGAGAACTAAAGAAAATTATGAATCTCGAGGAGATGAAAGAAGTATGCAAGTTAGAACAAGGAACCCACTGAAGACCCCTAGCGGAATCGCGTTTGAACACAGTAACAGTCACTTTATTGCTGTGTTTAAGAAGCCTAAAGCTAATGATTATTCGCAACTAAGCTACACATGTAGTGTAACTTCTTGACGCGTTATCCCCGAAGGGGGTCGCATGTGGCGAGTTGAACCTATTTATTTTTACAGGTAAGGAGGCCGGCCTTACGCCAACCACTTCAATTGAAGTGATGATTTCCCAGCTTCCGAGAGGGCTGGCACTCATTTCTTGTGAAGGCTGAGTAAACCTTGCCGGTATTTTATTTTGGGGTTTGAAATAAACACCGAAACGTGAAATCATTTCTAACACCCTCGGCGGGATTCGAACCCGAGCTCACGTCATGGAATGCAAGCACTCTATGGATTATTATCCGGATTATTATAACTGGTAATTTTTGCTATTTATAAATGCTTTGCTCACTCATCCATTTACTGAGGAAAGTAAAAATTTAGCAACTCTTGATTAATCCAGGAAGTGTTAAAACCAGACTATAATTAATATCTGAAATAAGAGATTATCATATGCTATGATAGAAACAAGTAATGTTATACCATTGACGTATTATGATATCTGAGGACTAGAAATTATTAACAAAAATAGATATTATATAGTTGACACAATCTTAATTTTTTTTCGGGTTGTATAGCCGTGTTCTATACGGAAGTTTGTTTCACTTTTTCCGGACGTTTCGCCCATTATCTGCGATGGGCCTCCTCAGCGTGTTTTTCAGGCGTTCTGATTTCCTTAGCGCGGAACTGTCAACGATTATATAGTTGTTTCAACCTTCTTACGAAAATGGTCATTAGTAAGAAAGAGAACAAAGAACTTCACAGCTGCACTTCCATGTGTACAAAAAAGCTCGGGCAAATCTAAAAATGTTTCCAGAAAGGTGGCAGCATTGCCGCGTGCGTCCTATGCCCGGACCAGTGCGAACACATACTCATGCGGTATAAATCTTGTGATCGATAAAATCGACGAATTTAAAGGAAAAAGGCATTATTTTAAGACATCATGGCATGTGTTGATATTGGGTGTCAAAACACAAAATGGAGAAAGCAAGAAAACATCAAATTTGACACGTAAAAACATGTTTTGTATGACTACACAACTGCAACGTTTGACAGGACTGAGACAAATGTGGTAGATAGTATGTATCAATGCAGCACCTAAGTAAGTTTCTGCTCCTCTATGTTATTTCTCAATGTATTATACCCTCTTTATGAATTATCATTTCGTCTCAGTTTCTAGGAGTAATTATTGTAATTGCAGTTCGATTTCGAGTATAAAACGTTGCGTAAATCACAAATGTATGGAATATACGACGGCACACCTGGATAGTGATTTAGTTTTCATTATTTTTTTCAATTTACGTGATCGAGGTGAGTCTGTGAGATTAATACTAGGGGCACAGAACGTGAGATAATGATTTAATCAGCTAGTACGGAAGTAAACACGGATCAAAGTAATTTTTCAAAGGTAAAGAGATATAATAATGTATATTATATTATAAGTACATTATATACTTGTAATTATATCCACAAATAATCTATTCAATCAATGATCCTTCGTTGTTTTGTATGAAGTATTCGCTTTAGGCGGCGGATGAGCCATGGCTTTGCTGTATGTGAATTACACTGTTATGATCCGTATGCAGAGATAATGTTGAAATATTTATTTTTTGTAATTCCGGAAGTATGTAAGTAGTACGTTTTTATGAATATGAGTGTTCAAAGAAACACATTCTGTATTCATAGGCGATAGCTAATGATAGCTTTGCCTTGTTATTAAAACGTGACTAAAATTACACCTTGCATTACATGTGAAAATCCATTTCTGCATAAACGGATGTGAATCAAATGCATTATTTTTTTTAGTCTACAGATATTAACTGTTAACTAATGACTCGTTGATTTAGAGTAATGTTATGAATTATATTTTTTGTCGGTTTAATTTTCTTGAAACTATGTAAATTGATATCGATTAAAAAATCATTTCTTCCTGATTAGTGTTGAATATTAAACCGAAATTGTAACACGGAAGAATTTAATTGTAATATGTTGATCATTCTCTTATGGTGCTTTGTTACAAGATCATTAACGGCTTAATTGACAGCCCCACCCTGTTAGAGAGTTTTGAGCTTTATGTGCCAGATGGCTACGGCCGGGGAAGACGGCATGAACTTTTTCATGTACCGCTGTCCCGTACCGACGTCATGGCACAACATGCCTTAACTCGGAGTGTTACTCTGATTAATTCCGCTGACATAGACATTTTTTACATTAACTTAGAATCATTCAAAGATCTAGTTAAAGAGCTCCTCCCAGCTTGTTAATGACTGTGTGAGGGTGCACTGTAATAAGGGAAACCTGTTCACAAAAAAAAAAAAAAAAAATTGTCAATTTAAATAAAAATTAACGTATTTAGGATATAAAAATCATTATTTAAAGTATTTAATTTAAGTTTTTATGAACTATTGCGTTTAAAAAAAAACAAAGAATGGGTCTCTCGCACCTTGCTGCAGGGGATCGCCAACCTAGATTTAAAAAATTAAATAGTTATGACGAATCAGTAAATATAATCAAACACGCTATAAATTAAAATTCATAAAACAATATCTTAAATCTTTATGGAATAAATCGCATTAAAAAAACTTAAGCTGCATTAAGAAATATTTAAAAAATTAAGTATTCAACCGATTATCGTTCATCTGATTTTTTGTTTCAAAATATTGTAATATTTAATTTATTCAACATTTAATTTTTGCGCTCATAATCATGAGGTAACGGATTGTTTTATAACAAAAAATATTAACGTTCACATTTGAGACATTTAAAAAAGGTTTTTTTTTAATGTAAGAAAAAAGTATACTAAACGACTTTATTATTATATTGTGTAATTTGTGAAGTTAAAACAATAGATAAGAAAACTTAATGACATGTGATAATATGTAAAAAAAAATGTTATGATTCCTCGACTTATAGCCTGGTATGAGGCTGACCACTCATACTGTAAAAAATGGTTCACTTTGCCAATGTCACCCCTGTTTCAGGGAAGGTCGGCAAGAGTTGCAGGGCATATGTTCATTTGAGATTGAGTTTTTTTTATATTGTAGGTCCACATGCGCAATGTGTGAGCGCGAAATTATGCGTGTCTGCTTGTGGGAATGCATTTAATATGAATCTCAAATGATACATATCTTTGCAACTTAGATTAAGATTTAGATGATAAAATACAAATTGATCGATGGAGTCACGTACATTCCAAATTTCACTCGGCTTAATGACATCATAGAATTTTGTCCATCGTGAAAAACAATTAGAATTACATATTTTGTTAGGGTTTGGTGGTTCACACTGTGAAAGTACATTGTATTTTTTTTAAAATAAAAATAAATAAAATTATAGGTAATCAGGGGTCTTTATTTTTATTGTAAAGCATTTTGATGTAATACAGTACGTAGCACTTCTACTGTTTATTTACTATGTATGTGTGTCTGTGTCCTGTCTCTAGTGTAATATTGTTCATGGATAATAGCGCCTAGATTGTTGGTGGTCAGATTCGGAATTAAGGTCCTCAGCTACCATTTAAATAAATGTCTACCAACCTTGCTAAGTGACGTCAAATTTTTTCTGTAATTTAAATGTGCAGACTCGATTAGAATCAACGTTGCAAAATCAGAATTGAAGTATCCATAGATTTCTAAATAACTTATCACTATGCATATGTTCCAGTCTTGATCGTATTTGTAATAATTATCTATAATATTCGTATCAGATCTGTCCGGTTTTGAATCTGGTTGACAAAAAATTGCGAGGCTGAATATTATGCGGGTTGCAATAGGGATGTGCACCGTACGCGGAATGCATACTAAAATTTCGAATAGGTATTAGACTTTCGAAAAGTATTTTAGTTTCCGGAAAGATTTATTTGTACCAGTATTTTAAAATCTGTGGGTCGACAGCCACATTATCTGATATTAAGAAACAAAGTATTTATTATTTTAATTAAATATTGTAAAATAATCACAGACATTAGAATCTACAATAATATCTATTTGCGTTTGTCTCGTCTTGAAAAATGAAGAACTTCCTGGTTCCCAAGGTCTGGTAAAAAGTAAATATTTGAAAAAAAAAATGTAAACAAAATTAAGAGGTGCTTTTTAATTTTTATGAAGAATTTCAGTACCTACTCACCTAATAACTGGAAAAAATATTTTAATTAAATTTTAAGAGGCTTGAAATTAAAATAAATTAAATTGAAGCAATACAGTCCTACTATTAGAGTAACCTTCGTATACAACAAAACTGCTGACAACTTCCTTAGTCCTCACTAGCACTAGAAATTGTGTTTATTTATTTGCATCACTGCTCATAAAAATAAACCATTCTAAGCGTTCGTGAGGCTTTAGGGTAGGATAAATAAATAAAATGTTAAGAATTTCACAATAACTGTAGGTACTTAGCATTCGAATAAGCCTGAACTATTCGAATTCGAATATCTCCGGTATGTATGAAAATAAAATACCATCTCTACAGCACGCCGCAAGGTGCCAGACTTCAACACACGTAAAGTCAGCATATGGACTGTTAAATTTTACTATGATAGCTGTACCCCGAGAATAAAACATAATGTTTAAACTATACAACAGCGTTTAAGAAAAATGAATACAAAGAAAAACACTCACTAGAGGCGATGCTTTAATTTCTATTCATTTTTGGTGCAACGTTTCATTTTGATTTCAACGTTAAATTGTATGTTTGTTGGCAAAGAAAGGCAACACATTACCTCCTTCTTTTAGCCACTCGGCCAGCGTGGTTCGATGGAAAGAGTTCTGTTTTTGGAGTTAACAGTTTTAAACGTGAAAAACAGTGTTATTCTTAGAAATTAAAATAGTGTTGACATGTTGTCGACCCATGAACTTTCCTACAAGATATCTAGTTTGAAATTCCGCCGCCAGAGTTGCATTTGAAAGGAAATGCACTTATAGTGATCAGTATATACTAGTATTGATAAATCAAAGTTGAGTGATGGGTCCTTATTAGTGATTGTGCGGTTTCTAGTTTGTGTCAATCATTAGACTAAAAAAAAATAATGTGCATTGTATGTAGAAATTATGTGTTGTTTTCTCAGTGGATTAATGCTAGATCGTTATAGTAAGTATGATTTTTAATCTCGTATATTGGAAAAGAGTTAATATGAACTTTTTAAACATACAAAAACAGTGTTTTGTTTGAATTTCATCCAAAAATTATAAAATTATACAAAATGAATGCTTTCAGTCACGACATAATCTATGTTAGGATGATTTATATGGTGAGCGCTGTTTTTGTGTGTATCACACCTCAAGAGCCCTCTGTGAGCTTGGTCATCGCTGTAGAAAGCGCCAATGCTCAAGCGAGACCCAGTTGTTGTTATGTTGGATGGACCTTTCAGTGACCGGTCTTTGGTAAAGGTTTATGAAATTTTTACCGAACGAAGAGCACATTTGGAAATATAAATGGTATATTTTTGTGCTTCGCCGGGATTCGAATCCACAACCTTTCATTTACGAGTCCGAAGTGTTGTCACTCGACTACGGACCGGTCCAAAATTATTATAATCATTAGTATGTACCTATGCTATATATTCGTACGTACATAATATGCATGATACATACTCTTAGGTATGTCCAATATACTCATTAACGTCAATCAATTATTATTTAGTAATATAACACAACTTTGAGAAAATACCAATTACAATTATTGTACAATATCTTTGCCTATGCAAGAATTAAAAATCAGGTGTGTAATTTTTTAATTGACTTTGGAAAAGGGCATCGAACAGCTATTTTCTCCTATACAAGTCGTATAAAATCAAAAACAGAAATCTAGGATTTTATTTAGAGAATGAGATAAACATTATGTAAGATTGTATAAGTGTATGTTCCTTGACTTATAGGTTGGTATGCGGCTGACCACCCATGCTGTCGAAAATGTCACCCCTGTTTCAAGGAAGGTCGGCAGGAGTTGCATGGTGTATGTCCATTTGAGATTTAGTTTTTATGTTGCAGGTTCACATGCGGCATGCGCAAGCGTGAACTTGCACGTGTCTGCTTTTGAGAATGCATGTAATGTGAATCCCCAATGTAGCATATCTTTGCAACTTAGATTAGATTAGATTAGGATTGATCTTTGGTTTTTGGTAAAGGAACATGCATTTTTTAACCCAGCAAGGAGCATAATTGGAAAATTGACTAATATTTTTTTGCGCTCTCTGGGGAATCGAACTCACATTTGATTTAGCTTTAACCACTAGACTACGCACTTGTGTACTATGAATAACATTACTTTTACTTACATGTTATGAGAATAGACAAACAAATTTGTTTTTTTTTCGGCGGGCAAATGGCATGCTTGTATATGTCCTAAGCAACCTTACCATACTATTTGCATGCCTTTTCCCAAGAAATCTGGCCGTGCGACGTCACAATTTAGTCTATGTCAATTCGTGTGCGGACCTCACTAAAGAGAGCGACGTTGATAAAACGCAAAACGCAACTAAGCTACACATATTGTGTAACTTCTTGCCGCGTTATCCCCGAAGGGGTCACATGTGGCGAGTTGAACCTATTTATTTTTACAGGTAAGGGGGCCGGCCTTACTACAACCACTTTAGTTGAAGTGGGGGTTTCCCAGCTCCCGAGAGGGCTAGTACTCATTTCTTGTGAAGGCTGAGTAAACCTTGTCGATATTTTATTTTGGGATTTGAAATAAACAGGGAAAGCTTTTCTGACACCCTTGAGATTGAACCCGAGCTTACGGCATGGAATGCAAGCACTCAACAAACTGAGCTATCGACCGGACTAGAATACGTTGACCGTTGATGAATCATATCGAATCTAATCTAATCTAATCTAAGTTGCAAAGATATGTTACATTGGAGATTCACATTACATGCATTCTCACAACCAGACACGTACAAGTTCGCGCTCGCACTTGCCTCATGTGAACCTACAACATGAAAACCAAATCTCAAATGCACATACACCCTGCAACTCTTGCCGTCCTTCCCTGAGACAGGGGTGACATTGGCAAAGTGAACCATTTTTACAGCATGGGTGGTCAGCCGCATACCAACCTATAAGTCAAGGAACATATAATATAGAGTATAGACAAATAATAAGACCAATGTGTTCAATAGATACTCGATATCACTAAAAAGTACTGTGATAACAACTTGGAGTGATAGTGTAAGTGAGTCGTATAGAATCAAAGACAGCAATCTAGGATTTTTTTCGATTATGTGATAAATATACGCAAATGATGAGAAGGCAATTTCCTGCGTTTACATATATTTATCTCATTCACGGCAAATATCCTAGATTGCTGCCTTTGATTCTCCATGACCAGAGTACACATTGATGCGGTCAGCTGAACCGGAATTGGAAAACGAAACGCATTTGTAGGAAGTCGCTTCATTTGTATCGCCATCGACCTGAATGCCAAAACAAAGACATACTAAATAATATGTGGTGCGATTCAATCAAAATAACGACCGCTTTGAAATGCGAACAATTTCTTTTACTCTTCTCCTCTATTCTTCCCTGTCTTGTGCGGCTCTTTTTAGGTCTGCATAATTATGATGAGCAGCGCACGTCCACCAACAGGTCCTCCAGGTATTCTTGGCGTGGGCGTCCCCTACAGTTGGATCCCTCGGTCATCTCCTCCATTATGGCATGCAAGAGACCTTCTTGTCATATTACATGGCCGATCCATCTTGCACGCCTTTCGGACAAGGTCCTAAGCAGATGCCTTCCTCCTTCGATTCTTTGGAGAACCTCCTCATTTGTAGTGTGGTCTTTCCAGGAAATTCCTAGTAGTCTTCTATACGACCACATCTCGAAAGCCTCTAGTCTCCGTTTATCTCTTTTGGATAGGCACCATGTCTCGCAGCCGTATATCAAGATACTCCAATCTGCCTACATAACAAGTTTTCCACCTATAGTTTTTAATACGTCATTGGTGTATCAGGCTGTCTTTCGTGAGACAAAGAAAGCTTTTTTTCTTCAAAAAGAATGGTCGTTTTCTTACCAAACACAACCAAGTCATCCTGGGAGGTCCAACAGTAATTTTGTAATGCCGTATCACGCACGCTTATCGTGCACAGTGCGTGATAGTTTTCTCGCCTTACAAAGGAATGTACCGCTAAGAGGATTGCTCAGAGTGACGTCGGATTTGGAATTTCATTCAACATCTATACAAGACTCAAAAGAAAGCGATGACTTTTTTGACGACTTTGTGTTATCTTGGATTATAGATTATAGTGTCATTTTGATTCATACTAAGTTGGATGTGATCCAGTAGCAGCAGTCTTTAATCCTTTCCATTACTGCTTCCTTGATTATTTTGTAAAACCTTCAAGAGTTTTGGCTCCGCAGTAAGAGCTAATCTAATCTAAGTTGCAAAGATATGTAACATTGGGGATTCACAGTATATGCATTATAACAAGCATACACGTATAAGTTCGTGCTTGTACATGCCGCGTATGAACCTACAACATAAAAACCCAAATCTCAAATGAACATACACTCTGCAACTCATGCCTACCTTATCTTAAACAGGGGGGGCATGGGTGGTCAGCCACATACCAACCTATAAGTAAAGGAACATACACAACAAGTTACATTTTTTTACAATAACAAATGATTAAATGTGTAAACATCAAAACAAATACAGAATACAAAATTCTCTCTCTAAAATAACAACTTCTGTTCAATAGCTATACGTATATAGCTAAACGAAATTTTACAGTAGGTATGGGCGGTCAGCCTCAAATCAACCTATAACTCAAAAAATTCGTGGATCCCCATTTTTCTTTTCTTAGGACATTTCTAAATGTACCCCTGGGGGTCCATATGTACCACATAGAGAACTTCTGATATGATAAGATTCTCTCTTAATGAATTGAATGGGAATTTTCCATAGGAGGTTGTCTACTCCATTACTGATTAAAATATTGTATTGTTTTATCGCTTACAAGTGTGTAAACTTGAGAAAATTTCATAACTCATTACTTTTATCATTCTTTCATTCTCTTGGGTTCAGTTAACATACATAATTGAGCCATTTACAACCAAACGCGACAATCTAGGATTGAAAAAAAAATAGAATGAGTGCGTAAAGGTGTATGATTAAAGATTTTAAATTATGATTACGATTGTTAGACATTTTATAGAATGAAAAAAACGGATCTGTGAACATTCACAGAAAGGGGTGAATCATCTGATCAGATTTGATAAAACAAAGACATATAGAAACATAAAGAAAGATATCTCATCCCTCGACTTGTGAAGGAAGCAATCGAAATACACAGGCACCCCAACTTCAACAGAGATGACAGCTACAAGCTTTCCAGTATATGGAGGCCAGGACTAACTTCTATGATCAACCCTTTCGAGATAATATCGTCCTTCTGTACAAGTGGAGCTATTGCGACATCTATGGATGCATCACCGAAGGTTAATAAAAGTACCTACAACCTTCGGCCTCGATCAAACAACAATAATTCAACAGTTCGTGGTTCTTCTTTGTAGAAGATACACGTTTCCTGAGGACGTCGAATATGACTCCGACGAAACGTAGAGAAAATCGTTCTTCTCTTTTGCACGGTCAGTAAAATCCGTTTTTTTCATTCTATGAAATGAGTCCGGTCGATAGCTCAAATGATAGGTGGCTTGTATTTCATGCCGAGTTATGGTTTGATACACCCACGAAGGCTGCCAGAACTGATATCCCGTTTCGGTGTTTATTTTAAATGCTAAATAAAATAAAGGCAAAGATTACTTAGCCTTCACAATCAACAAGAACCCTAGTTAAGTAGTAAGGCCGACCCCTGTTTCAGTAAAAATAAATTGATTCTACACTTCTCACGCGGCTTCTTTAGAAACAATGCGCTTAAAAGTTCCTTTGTTTGAGCAGCTTAGATTCGTTTATTTAAATAAATATTTGGAGCACATGAAGTCATTTATTATTATCTAAATCATTTTCGAAAAAAAATCATAGATTTCCGTTTTTGGTTCCGTACAAGTCAATTAGTAAAATCGATTTGTTTTTTTTAATGTTTTTATTGCGCGAGTTCAATGTTTTATGATAACTGTGTTTGTAGTTTATTGATTGATTCAGTTGTTAACCTATATAAATAAGTTATGAATTCTGATACAGAATTATAAATATAGTTATTAGAACAGATAACTGGGGTGAATGTAATTCAACATTATCATATAATTACTGTTTATGAATTCTCTTATACTACAAATGACAAGATTTATAAATAGTTTCTTACAGTGCTATAATAATCTAAAATGTAAGTTGCAAAGATATATTAACATTTACAGCTCATATCAAATTCATGCCCACAAACAAACACGTGTAGTTCGTGCTTACAAATGCTGAATGTGTACATACCTACAAGTAATATCCAAACCTCAAATGAACATAAACCCTACAACTTTTTCCGACCTTCCCTGACACAAGGGTGACATTGGTAAAGTGATATTTTTTTTACAGTATGGGTGGTCAGCCTCATACCAACCTATAAGTCAAGGAAAACGAAAAAAAAGAGTAAACGTTAAAAAATTGGAACCTCTATCGGTTTTTTTTTTGATCCCTCGAGTAAATTTTTTCAACAACGTGGATTGTATTCCTTAACTTATAGGTTGGTATGAGGCTGACCACCCATACTGTAAAAATTGCCTCACTTTGCCAATGTCACCCCTGTTTCAGGGAAGGTCGGCAAGAGTTGCAGGGCTTATGTTCATTTGAGATTGGGTTTTTATATTGTAGGTCCACATGCGGCATGTGTGAGCGCGAAATTATGCGTGTCTGCTTGTGGGAATGCATTTAATATGAATATCAAATGATACATATCTTTGCAACTTTAGATTAAATTAGATTTAGATTGTAGATAGAATTATATTTTAAAATGTATGTTTTTTAAAAACCGATAAATATTGCGTACAAACAACCAAGTCTAAAACAAACTAACTGTAAAAGAATTTGAGTTATTATTTGCACAAAAATAAACGTTAAAAAAGTGCCATAGGAATTACAAAAAAAAATGTGTCAACCACAAAGTTATTTCAAATAAATATCACAGATTTGGTAATAAATATTTGACAAAATAAATAGTCTTTGCATACAAAAATCTTTGAAGTTGAAAAATTTTTTTATTCTCACATATTTTATCAAGGCTTCATCATATAAAAACGGATCAAGGATATTTCTGTTCATCCATTACTTATTCATAAAAAAATATATACAATGCAAATCTTGCATCAAAGTGATGACATTCTATCTAGTGTTCAATAACGCTATCCAACAGTCTGTTACATAAATGTGTAGAACCAAAAGTGGCAGTCTAGGATTATGAAAATAAATAAACAAGTGTATGGAAGTGAAGAGGAAACGATTTCCAATGTATCCATGCATTTATTTCATTTAAAAAAAATACTAGATTGCTGCTTTTGATTCTATACTACAAATTTATGTAACAGAATCTTGCATGGTGTTATCGAATCAGAGTCGGCAATCTAGTATTATTTTACAAATTAAATAAATGAACAAGAACATAAAGAATTTCATTTACTTTGTTTTTGTATATTTTTCTTCTTTGCAAAATTAGCCCTAGATTGCTGGCTTTGGTTCAGAGTGACGCATATAAGTATAGGATGATTTCGCAAGTCGGTCTAACCTGCAGAGAGTGATAATCCAATTGGCTGTATTCAAGATGGACGATTATAATCTCATCTGATGTCGCAGGCGGCGCAGCTGATCCGGGGGACATCTGCGATCACAGCTCTCAATCTTTACCATCAGCATCACCACTATGAATGAAAAAGTTGACTATTCTTCATCAGTGGTTTGGCAGCAGTATTGCAAATTGCTAAGATGATCGCTAATGTTTATTGGAAAGCCACAAAAAAGAAAATAATTCTTTATATCACTTATATTTTCTCACGTTCCTTGACTAAGTATGCTGTAGAAAATGGTTCACTTTCCAAATGTCACCCCTGGTTCAGGGAAGGACGGCAAGAGTTGCAGGGTGTATGTCCATTTGAGATTTGGGTTTTTATGTTGTTATTCCTTGACTGATAGGTTGGTAATATGCGGCTGACCACCCATGCTGTAGAAAATGGTTCACTTTCCCAATGTCACCCCTGGTTCAGGGAAGGACGGCGAGAGTTGCAGGGTGTATGTCCATTTGAGATTTGGGTTTTTATGTTGTTATTCCTTGACTGATAGGTTGGTATGCGGCTGACCACCCATGCTGTAGAAAATGGTTCACTTTCCCAATGTCACCCCTGGTTCAGGGAAGGACGGCAAGAGTTGCAGGGTGTATGCCCATTTGAGGTTTGGGTTTTTATGTTGTTATTCCTTGACTGATAGGTTGGTATGCGGCTGACCACCCATACTGTAAAAAAATGGTTCACTGTGCCAATGTCATCCCTGCTTCAGGGAAGGTCGGCGAGAGTTGCAGTGCTTATGTTCATTTGAGATAGGGTTTTTATATTGTAGGTCCACATGCGGCATGTGTAAGCGCGAAATTTTGCGGGTCTGCTTATGGGAATGCATTTAATATGAATCTCAAATGATACATATCTTTGCAGCTTCGATTTAGATTAAGATGTTGTAGATTTACATGTGGCATGTACGAGCGCGAGCCTGTACGTGTCTGCTTGTGATAATGCATATAATGTGAATACCCAATGTTACATATCTTTGCAACTTAAATTAGATTAGATTAGACTTACTAGTTCACGTCTGTCAGCTCCTAGTCCACTTTCCATTGAATATTTTTGATCCTTGGCTTGCAGGTTTATATGAGGCTGACGACCCTTACTGTAAAAAATGGTTCCTTTTGCCAATGTCACTCCTGTTTCAAGAAAGTCTAGATTGGGTCTTAATGAAAAAATCTACCGCAAAAAGAAAAAAGTTTTTTTATTCATCGTGATACAAGTTTAATATCTTCTAAATTACCTAAGTACATCTAAATCAAAATTATCTGAATATTAACAAATTTATTCATACGAAGAGCAGCAGTCAAATTCGTTGATCTACCTTTTAATGTAGATATCATTTAATTACACGTGTGTGAATTTGTCCAAATCAAGTGTGAACCTTCAATTTTAATCTATCTTTTCAACTTAGATTTTGGAAAAAGTGCATTTTTTTTTACTCAACAATCACCGTTTTTTAAAAGCCTTTTAAGGAGATTTCCTGAATTAAGATGCGTACAACGATGTCCCTCCAAAATTTTAATTATTTCATTCATTATTTTGACTAGTTATTTGTACATTATTATTGATTAGATTTAACTTGTTGTATGGAAAAGCTGACCTTAAGAAGGATTACCAATAAAAACTTTTTCTATGAATAACGGGGAAATAAATGGTTCATCTCGGGGTCAAACAGTTTGAGAGTCTGGGTACCACAGCACTTACGACCTTAGTGTTCACGACTGAGCGGGTCCGAGACAAAAGGAGCCAAGTAGGAGTCCCAACAAGAAACCAACGGCTAAGCTGATAGCCCGGCTAAACGAACAGACCTTGGTTTGTTAGCGATCCGTTACGTCAGTGCCATAAACTTGAATTAAAATCAACCAGCAATACCCCAAGTAAAAACTGCACGCTTAAACTCAACCATAGCGTTTTAACAGATAATCTATACAAGCTAAAATAGCGCAGCTATTGAGCAAATTAATTTTCGATATTTTTTGTGTAAAATCGCAATTCAGTTTACACTTAATGTTGGGGTACAGGTAGGTACACGAAAACACCATCCATCAATATTTTTTTCCATTTTTTTTTTTAAATTACCTGAAAGTAAATACAACAATTAAACCGGTTCTGCGGCATCTTGGTGGAATAATAAATTTAATTTTTCAAAAATTGTGTAATTTTTCATTTCGCTTTCAACTTTAAAATTCGTTTTATTAAACTATGTAATCATTTAAAATGTCGTATATTTATAGCTGTGATACAAGTTATGGAAAGGCTCCAGGCGAAATTTTAAACAAGATTGTCGCAAAGCAATATTGACAATAGTAATGTTTCATACAACATATCCCTCCATTAATTGTTGTAATTTTAACAAAGGTATTTAAAGTGAATCATAATTTGTAGCTTGTATTTAAAGAATAAAGATTATTTGGTTTGCGAAGAAAATAAATAGCAAAAAACCAATATAGAAAATCAAATTGTAAAATAACTTAGACAACTCGCAACTTTATGAAATAATGATGTCAAGCAATTTAAATTTTCAAACGCCCAAATCTCTTACAATTTTAATTTTTTTTCAGAAACTCAATGGGATTCATTCATTACATTTGTGAATCCTAAAATCAGGCTTAATTTTTTTTTTTCTATAAATAAAATGGCTGTATCTATGAATCTTTTGTCTAAGTTTCAATATACATTGGTGTTCAAACTTTTTTGTATGTACATTGTAAACGATCGAAAGAAATGTTTTATATTTGACTGGGCCGTAGTCTAGTTGTAACGCTTTGGACTCGTTAATGGAAGGTTGTAGATTTGAATCCCGACGGAGCACAACAAATTTACCATTTATATTTTCAAACATACTCATCGCTGGGTTGAAAAATTATTATACCTTTACCAAAAACCGGTCACCAAAGGTCCATCCAAACTTACAACAACTGGGTCTTGCTTGAGTATTGACGCTTTCTATAAAGACGACAAAGCTCTCGAGGGCTCATCAAATAAATCATCTTAATATTATTATTAGTACAAAAATTCACTTTTGACTGAAAAGTGAATTTATCAGTACCCTTAGTACGAGTTGCAAAACTTGAGTAAAGTAAAGTTTACGGAAAGTATTATAGAGTGATTTTCCCCATAATCTGCCGTTTTTGTTTCTTACACTTTATGGTCTTAGCAAAAGAGTTACAGTGATGAAGAAAATCAAGTTCAAACAAACAAAAACGGCAGATTTTGGGGAAAACCACTGTTTAATACTTTCCGTAAACTTTACTTTACTCAAGTTTTGCAACTCATACTCAGGGTACAGAATGCAATCCAACAAAAATAATAAATTAGTAAATAAATTTTAGAATTATTAATGCTTCACTATATCTAAGGCAACAAAAAAGATAGAAAATTAAGAGCATCAGTTGTACGATTTATTCATTAATTGTACATTGAAGCTTTCACGGCCGGTTCTTGTTGACACAATCACTTTATTCGGGCTATGTAGCCGTGGTCTGGTTAATCGAACACAATACGGACAATATGGCCCGTATGTGTCACCCAAATACATGACCCGCTCAGGCATTAGTCAAGGGTCCAACTTAGGACCTTTTTTGTTTATAATATTTATTAATGATCTACCTAATGTAGTAGAGAGGGCGAAAGTTTTAATTTTTGTGGATGACATTAAACTTTCTCTGACTGTCAACAATCACATGGATGCGATTGCTCTACAGAACGACATAACTTCAGTCAACGACTGGAGCATACAGAATAAGTTGTTATTTAATATTAAAAAGTGCCAAGTCATGTCCTTCACTAGAGCAAAATGCCCTTTTATCCATGAATATCATATTGCCAATGAACTTGTAACTCGCGTAGGTACCGTTAGGGACTTGGGCGTTATCTTTGACATCCAACTTAACTTTCATACCCAAGTCAATAATGTAAGGGACAAAGCATACCAGAGGTTGGGGTTTGTCATGCGTAATACTCAAATGATGTCGGCCATGGCCATTAGGACATTATACACTGCACTGGTACGAAGTGTCCTTGAAACTAATGCAGTAATCCTCATGAGAGTAAATATATTCTTATGCTACAGCAAGTACAAAAAATGTTTTTAAGAAAGTATTACAAAACTTGCGAGATTCATCCTCAAACTTCTTAGGAGTGAGGTTGATTGTGTAGTGTTGAGTGACCGCTTCTTGACGCTCTATGTACCTGACTCATTTATCAGAGCCCGGTCACATAGGCTTTTTAATGTCACCGCGAGCCGAACCAATATTCTTCGCAATTCATTTGTTTCGCGAGCGCAAACGCTCATAAACGAATTGATGTCGTCCTCACCACATCTGGATATATTTAATACTAGAATGAATGGACTGATGCGTGAATGGAAGGTTCTGCTAGAAAGACGAATGTTAGAATAATACACTTATATTGTTTTGATTTCTTTTGCATAAAATATTGTTTTATTTTTATAATACTTGTATTACATTATAACTTTATGGTATCAACTGTCATGTTATATTGTTTCAATAAATAAATAAATAAACTCTTTCCGGACAGTTTCGCCCATTGCTCCGATGGAGCGCTTGGCTAGTCGCTGTGATTTTCTTACAGGATCTGTTGTTCTGGAAGCAACGCTAGCCTTTGAATTCGTATTGTTGTTGTTTTTGCGAAAAATCAACAACTAATCTAATCTAATCTAATCTAAGCTGCAAAGATATATATCTAATCTAATCTAATCTAAGCTGTTAAGATATATATCATTTAAGATTTATATTAAATGCATTCCCACAAGCAGACATGTATAATTTCGCGCTAACACATACCGCATGTGGACCTACAATATAAAAATCCATCTCAAATGAACATAAGCTCTGCAACTCTTGCCGTCCTTCCCTGAAACAGGGGTGACATTGGCAAAGTGAACCATTTTTTACAGTATGGGTGGTCAGCCGCATAACAACCTATAAGTCAAGGAACATACATGACAAATTACACTTTTTTTTAAATCAATAAATAACAACAATATTCATTATTCAACAATATTCATATTAATTGATTAAATTTACTTCAATCAGTACATCTGTAAATAAAATAAAACACCTAATCTTCCGTAGAAGGTTATCAGGTGCCTATATAACGTATATGTACACTCTAACGTGTTATACGCCTATATGATGCAAGAAAAATAGCTAATGAACTTAATATTCTGCTGAGATTCGACGATAAAATACACATTGGATGTATATTCAAACAAATTTAAATAAAGTACCAACTCAGTGGAATAAAATATGGGAAATTCTCTTGATTTTTTGCAAGCAATGAACTTGGATGATTTCACTGACTCTTAGAAAATATCCTCTTAGCTCTCATCCGCAGCATAAAGTTTTTTTTTATCTCTCTATAGGCAATTTTAGTGGCGAAGGGTGCCATACAACTCGATTCCCATCGGTTTCCCTTTTGAAATGAGGCAAAAATGATAATAAATTAGACTGCATGGTTTCAATGGGGTAATAATACGTATTGTTTCTTTGGTTTTAAATGTATTTTTTTACTTTGTGCGCATATTTTTTAACTACTTTGTTGCCTCATTTTAAAAGGGAAGCCGATGGGAATCGAGTTGTATGGCACCCTTCGCCACTAAGGTATGATACAAAAGTGAAACAAAAATAGTTTTGATGCTTTGAAAATACTGCAATAAATTTATTTTTCCCTTCATTTTACGAGAATGAATTAAGATACAAAAAAAAAACAATTCAAGTCGATTTCTTGTTTTGTTAAGATACTAAACAACATTTTTGTGAATTAATTTACAATGAAAAAGTTCGTGCACTCATCCGCCGCCCAAATAAAATTTTCCATGCAAAACATATACGACCCGTAGATTATTTTTGGATATTATTTTTAATAACTCTCTCAACTCTGAAGTCTAGATTTGGAATTAGATAAATTTGAATTTAATTATTTTTTTAAAACCAATGAAATGATTTTAATATTGATAAGAAATATTTTTACCAATGAAGCAATATTACATAGACATATCGCTCTCCCAGTCTTGTTTGCCGTATAGACCAATTCTGTCAAATATGGACTCCTTGACTTATAGGTTGGTATGCGGCTGACCACCCATACTGTAAAAAAAAATGGTTCACTTTGCCAATGTCACCCCTGTTTCAGGGAAGGACGGCAAGAGTTGCAGGGCTTATGTTCATTTGAGATTGGGTTTTTATATTGTAGGCCCACATGCGGCATGTGTTAGCGCGAAATTATACATGTCTGCTTGTGGGAATGCATTTAATATAAATCTTAAATGATATATATCTTTGCAGCTTAGATTAGATTAGATTAGATTGGATGGCTTTTTAATTCAGTTGTCTTAAGAATCAAATTCTACACAATCTGAGCTAAGAAAAAACGTAAAACTCGATAATGTGAGAGTTGTTTTAAACATTTTTAAAATCAATTTCCTGTTTTCATAAGACACGTTGGTCCAGTACAAATGCAAACATTGCTCATGTTAAATTAGCTTGATGGTCTATACGGCAAACAAGAACTAAGGCAGCGATATGTTATTAATTTATCTTAGTAAAATAATTGAATATTAGAATTTCACAATGTATTTTTCATTACAACGATAAGTGCATTCCTAATAAAAAAATCACAGCATAATCTCAGATAGCAAGCAATAATCAAATAAAATTTATGATTCACTTCAGTTGACATTAATTGATTGTTTTTTTTTTTGTTTTCAGGTGTTTTACTTATCAACTCTCCCAACTGCAAGGCAAGAAGATAAGCAATCTGCCAATAGGAACATTAAATTTTAAATTAAGAATATGCTTAATTTTCAATTTCTTTAGTGATTTTTTTGCGTAAATAAATACCATTCCAATTTCAAATTTTAATCCTACCTACTTTTCTTCTTGAATGTTTTTTTTACGTTATTAAGTATTATTTGAATTTCGAATTGAAATTATATAGCTACTTTGTTGAGTGATTTTCTTCAGTAATTTCAAATTCAGAATCCACCTACTTTTTCAATATTCTTTGAGTGTTTTTTTTACGTAAAAAAGTATAATTTGAATTTCGAATTGTAATTGTACCTACTTTGATGAGTGATTTTCTTTAGTAATTTCAAACTCAAAATCCACCTACTTTTTCTATATTCTTTGAGTGTTTTTTTTACGTAAAAAGTATTATTCGAATTTCGAATTGCAATTATACTTCCTTTTTTGAGTGATTTTCTTTCGTAATTTCAAACTCAGAATCCACCTACTGTTTCTATGTATATTCTTTAAGTGATTTTTTGAGTGATCTTTTTGCGTGATAGTAAATAAGTGAAGTACTGTATTTTTTTAGTGATTCGGTGCACCCATCCGTTGTTTCTGGTTTGTATGAGGCAAGAACAAGTGTTTGTGGGCTTGCTTTTGTATGGGTTTGCCGCTAGCCGTGAGTGGAGTGGCAAAACGGCAAACGAGCGTTCAGTTTGAGACCGAACGGAGCCACCGCGAGCCGTCTGTCAAACGCTGAAACGCGTACACGTGGATTTGACGTTTAAATTTGCGCGAAAAAACGCCAATCAACAAACCCCCACTCTAAACCCTCTTCAAGTAAAAAATAAGGAATATAAATCCGTGAATTAAAAGTGTCGTATATTTTTTTTAATTTTGTAAAATCAGTGTTTAAGAGAGTATAAAAAATAAATCAAATAAATAGCTGTGTGTGTTTTAAGTGCAGTTGAATTTTTACGCTGCATTCTTCGTCTTAACAATTTAGTATTGTTTTTTTTTTTTATTGTTATAGTGATAAACAAAAAGGATAAAGTGAGTGTTTAACTGACAAAAAAAATATATACCGAAGATTAAAATTTTACTAAAAATTATGTTTGATGTTTTTGAGTTTGTGCTAACATAGCGACGTTAAAATGAAATTCCTGATCCTTAGATTTTCTCTAAGGTAACACAGTTTGCTACTAGTGTTTCTATAACTTATTTTTGTTTTGTGTTGGTAAATTTTCCACTCTATCGCCATGTTGAATTGCACGGATCTGGAGTGCATTTTGCACCATCATCATTACTATGCTCATCTGCATCATCTGCAGCATCACCTGCAGAATGCTCAGGACCAAGGTAAGAACATTTATAACTTTTATCCAGGGACGTGCATAGCATTTCGAATTAGTCAGGCAACAATATAAAATTTTACTATATTTTTAAGTGTAAATCTATTCACACAGTGAAAGTCTATTGTATTATTTAAAAATTCGATAGAAGTTTAATTCAGGTAACAATTACGCTCCTGAATATGCCTTATTAGGCGAAAACGTTTCAGCAAAAAAAAAAAAGTGAATTATTAGACAGAATGCATCCTGAATCGTCGTTCATAAAAGATGCTTGCTGAGGACGTTACGAAACGTCGAGAATAATGTAAGTTTACCCTAACGGTTCGTCTAATATCCGGGAAGTGTACTTGGTCTTGAAATCTAATTATAAATTGTAAGTTAATAAAGTGTCTTAAATGTGCTAGTACATAATTATGTACTTACCTTTCAGTAACAAGGTCTTATTTCAGATCATTAAGAATCGATGTTTTTTTCCTGTACCTATTGAAATTTCGCCAATGATGTGATCCATGTTGTATTTCATGAATTTATTTTTTAACGAAAAACCATTGCTATTTCAACTTTCCTTGTACTTGCGCTGATTCCAGTCAAATTTAAATTGTGGATATGCATTTAAATTTGAGGTTTTTTTCTCCATACACTTAAAAAAGCATGCAGTTTGTATAGACTTCTGAAAATATTTTCATACAAAAATAGTACAAACAAAAAGTGATTTTTTATTTAATATTTTCCTACTTAAGCGATGGTGGGGAATTTAAGCAATGTTTAAACTTTTAATTTTATTTTTTTACATTTTCGTCTTTCCCTCAAAATAAGAACAGAATATTTTATATAATTTTTCTTTCTTTTCTTATGAAATTATTTCTCAATGTATTGATATTGTTTATTAATTATCTGATTAAAAAATAAGACGCAATTAAAATAATCAATTTTATTTAATGTCATTCTTCATCATTAAATTAAAGGTAATAGTATGCAATTTTTATAGTAATATTTCCAATAAAATAAGATCATTTACAACCACATAAATAAACTATTATTTTCACAGCTGCTGTGCAAAAAGTGTGAAATATTTTTATAAAATATTTTCTTGCAATTTATCCGGCTAAAGTAAACAAAAACAAAATTAAATATGTTAAAGAATCTCGCTACTATAAAATAAACGAAATATAAAATAAATTTATATTTATTTTACTGCTTCTACGTAAGCATTATTAAACGAAAATGTACTACTTGATATTTGCAATGTTACCTGGGATATTTGAAATAAATGCATCGAGGTAAATATGAGGCGTATCGAATCAAAGCCGGCAATCTAGGAATGTAAAAAAAAAGATAAATGTATGGAATTGATAAGAAAAAGATTTCCAGTATTTCTATATATGTATAACAATTTGGGTAAAAATCCTTGATTGCCGTCTTTGATTCAATACGACTTAATTATTATTGAGAATTCTGCTTAGAACAAGCTAGCAAACCAGTTAGCGAATGGCAGTTTTCTCTTGAAGCCACTTACTTGCTCTTGTATACGTTTCTCGCTAACATTATGCAGTGTTATTCATGAGCATTTAAGCCACAGATCATTTTTTTTTGTATGGAGAATTCACTTTACGCGGCAAATGAGCCGTGGATTTGCTTTTTGTGAATAACAGTGAGAGACGCTGAAATATTACTTCAACACACTGTTCTCCAAGTATAAACTTACAAATATTTCGTTAATAAAAAAATGTATGCACACTTAAACAGCGCCTCTTGGGAGCGTTTATGGAGTGTCATAGTTGGGGTATAGATAGTCTAACATTCAGTCAACTGTCCATACATTGACACGGCCTTAGAATAAACGTAAATATTGCAAGATTATAAAGAGTTGAGTTTTGTAAACAAAAATATGGAATTCTAAACACGAGTAGGAAAATAAACTAGATGCTTGATAGTACTTCAAAACTAATATACATAAACGCAAACGCAACTAAGCTACACATATAGTGCATTTTCTTGCCTGCGTTATCCCCGAAGGGGTCGCATGTGATGATTCGGGACCTATTTATTTTTACGGGAGGGGGCCGGCCTCACAACAACCACTTTCAGTTGAAGTGGGGGTTTCCCAGCTCCTGGGGGGGGGGGGGCTGGTTCTAATTTCTTGTGAAGGCTGAGTAAGCCTTGAGATCGAACCCTTGCTCTCGGCATGGAATGCAAGCATTCTACCAATTGAGCTATCGACCTTTTTACAAGCATGGTCGTCGTCGCTACAAAGCGCCAATTCTCAAGCAAGAACCAGTTGCTGTAAGGCTGGATGGACCTTTGGTAACATTGATAATCTTAATCAACGTCACATCGTATCATCGTCACCCTGAAGAAGATCATCGGGGATATGGGTGAAACGTCCGGAAGCTCCAGCTCCGATGGTGCACGGCAACAGATCCCGGAAAGCAACTCTCAAATGTCAACCACCGACCGTGAAAGCCTTAAACTTGCTTTGATAAGACGTATTATTTATTTTTCAATCGCTTGCCTCAAAACTAAGGATGGAGAACCCCCTGCTGAGTTATTTTTGGACCTCAAAATAGCATCCGTGCAACTATACATTTTTCAAGATTATATAAGTATAAATTTTCAAAATATATTTATTGGTTTTTATTTCACGTATATTGGTATTTGCCTTTTTATACCGTAAGGGTGTGTTTTTTCAACAATACTTTTCCGACTTTTGAAAAAGACAAATTTATGAAAATCTACGTTAACTTTTTTTGTCCAGCTTAAGGTTCTATAAGCTAATAATCAAACACGAAACCTTTGTAACTCTGTCGCCATTCCGCTAGAGGTGGCCAGAGCCTCTGCAGAGCTACCTCTATTTTTTCCTATTCTTACATACCTCTTTCAATTCATTCATATCCATCACCTTTTTCATGCATTTTCTTCATTAACGCTCACTTTGTATATCCCATTCTTTCACAATATCCTCAATCTGATCACACCATACTTTTCTCGGTCGTCCTTTCCCTCTTTTTCCTTTCACACTACCTCCGTATACATTTAGGTCTCTGTGTACTTTAAGGTTATAATTTTAATTTATTTCTCATTATTTTTATTTTTTACTGTAGATATAGTCCAGTCGATGGCTCAGTTGGTAGAGTGCTTGCATTCCACGCTGAGAGCTCGGGTGCGACTCCCACCGAGCGTAGCTAATCTAATCAATCCGTATCAGAAATCATTTCCCGTTTCCGTGTGTATTTGATATCCAATTTCAAATACCAGCAAGGTTTCCTTAGCCTTCACAAGAAAATTAATACCAGCCCCCTCAGGAGCTGGGAAATCTCCACGTCAACTAAAGTTGTTCACGTGAGGCCGGCATTCCTAAAAATTAATAGGTTCCACTCGTCACAAACGACCCCTGCAGGGAGAACGCGGCAAGAAGTTACACATATGTGTAGTTTAATTGCGTTTATATATTTTTACGTTTCAGAAGTCTTTAATACCTTACATTTATAAATATGATCTCATGTTTTTTATCGATCTTCAAATAGGTTAGACACACACGTACTTTCTTCATTGCTGCATTATTTTCTTCACAGTTAATCAGTATAATTCTCACGAATTAACTTCACAATCCTCAGTACCAGTCGCAGGCAATAATCGTCCGTACATCGCTCCGAACTAAAGGTCAAATTGACACAGATTCCCGTACCCAGCAAGCCATGCATGGTATTTTACCGGCCATAATAAAATACTCCATTGCAAAATAACATTATGTGCTTCATGAATAACACGATTGAATATTCTTTGCCTCTTGCTTTGGAGCCTTCGCAAAAACCACACTTTAAATCGATTACAAAAAATGCAATTATAATATGGCTAGTCTAAGGCGATGTTTTTTTTAGTAAATAAGCCACTCATGATCCTAAATTGCTTCCAAACTAGGAGATCTACGTGTGGATCAGACATCCTACGGATCGAGGATGTGCTTAGATAAAAGAAACCATTTGATATCAATTATCTAAATGATTGATATTGTGTTGAAAGTCGCATGTTTATCCTTGCTGATCTTATGAAAACAAAGTGCAAAAAATGCGACTGATGGAGAGTGAGAAATTAAGAACTGCTTATTTTTTTTAACTGTAAAGGATTGATAATTGTTTTCCTAACACTTGATACACATTATTTTTTCTTGAATACTACAATTGTGTGTCTAAGAAACTTTCAATGTCCACCCTTTTATCCGTTTTAAGTAGTCAATGGGAAACAGTGACGTATGAGTTGTTGTTGATTTTATGTTTTTCGATCCTAGATTAAAAGTACCTACTTTAGTTTAGTGAGTGGTCCCCTCTACTAACATTCTTATCGCACGTAGATGACAGATTTTTTTATAAAATGATGATGATGGTGATGGATAATTTATTTCCGGTGGCGCCGTTTAATGATCACATACCATCTCAAGAGCGCCGTGGCTCTTCGAAAACAGCATTTTCTTAAGTCCTTTCTGAAGGCGATGGTGGGCTGGTCAGAGCGAAGGCCGACAGTCAGCTTGTTCCAGGCAACTGGCTCAGCTACCCCAAAGCTCCTGTCTGAAAAATTAGAGGTATTTGCTCTTATGGGTTCTTTGACCCTGTTGACAGCAGTAGAGGCAGAGTGCATTGGTTGTAGCGACGTCAGCAGGACATAGTTCAGCGAGACATGGGGGTGCCGTAACCTTTAAGGCCTTGTGGACTGTGAGACTTAGCTTGAACTCGACCCTGTCACGGACCCTCAGCCAGTGCAGCCCTTCAGCAACGGGGAGATGTGGCAGTATTTATCCTTTGTGTAAATCCTCCTGGCAGCAGCGTTGAAGGCCATCTGCAGACGATCAAGAAGCTTCTGGGATAGCCCTGTGTAAATAATGTTGAAATAGTCAAGACGAGAGACAACTAGAGCAGCCACCAAGCTCTTTACGGCATCCACAGGCAAACATCTTACCTGTGGATTCACAATGTGAAATACTTATAAATAAAATTCAATTCCTTTGCCCGACCGTGCCTGCGTTTCCACTAGCATCGGAAAAAATAATTTACAAAACGAATAGTAATGAGAGAGAAGGTGTTTTCTGTGTAGCATGTGTTGAACAGCCCGAGTATATAAAACATTGTACAACTCCACCACAGAGCTCGCAAAAAAATAAATATAAATACAAACACCGCATTCTAGTGAGCGTTTAACATTCCATGCATTTTAGATTGTAAACGTATATTTGAGTGCTTCTAGTATGGTATGAGATATGCAGTAATATAAACTTTATATCGACGACCTTGGGGTCTATCGACTGCATTTGACTTGATGAAGAGAATTTTGCTTACACTATAGTCTACGTAGTTTAATAGTTGTACAGGTTTATCAACATTTGCGACACATTATCCTTACTTCGTATATTTTAACATATTTTTTGCTTACAATCAGATTTTTAAAATTTACTATTATTCTTATCCGTATTCTCAGCAACATTTTTGAAGGAAAGTCTCGGAAAGACAAACAAGAGAACTTCGTTCTTCCAAGATTTGGAGCTTCTTGTCATGTTTTCTTTATGCAAATGCTTAACGTTGTATCTATTATTCTTGAAATTATGTTAAATTTCACATTTATATACAAACTTTTTAATGTAAAATAAAAATGCTCGATACCCGATTTTCTTACACTAGGTATAATATGTCTTGAATCATTGTGTTTCTAATCAAAATCTAACCTAAATCTAAGCTGCAAAGATATGTATCATTTGAGATTCATATTAAATGCATTCCCACAAGCAGACACGCATAATTTTGCGCTCACAGATGCCGCATGTGGACATACAATATAAAAAACCCAATCTCAAATGAATATAAGCCCTGCAACTCTAGCCGACCTTCCTTGAAACAGGCGTGACATTGGCAAAGTGAACCATTTTTTACAGTAGGTATGGGTGGTCAACCTCATACCAACCTCAGTCAAGGAATGAATGGAATGAACACAATTGATGAATAAAATTGACAGAAGAAAAGAAGAAAAATTTTTTTTTTCTCTGTTTGTGGTTGTCCTGTTTTCCTGTTTTCGTCTTAGATATTCTTCTTCTTCCTTAGCCATCTCTCCACTGCTGGATATAGGCCTCTTCCATGTTTCTCCACTCCTTTCTATCCTGTGCCCTCTGAATCCATTCCTTAGATATTGCGTAGAATAAATGTTTTACTTTGTTATGTATAATATCTTATTATGTACATTTATTTATATTATAGACACAGACATAGATAATAATATTATTATATTTCTTATCTTATCTGGCTAGCCTAGATTATGAATCGCATTGTCCTTCCTATATGTGACTTGAGGTCTAGGAAATATTATTAAATTTTTATAAGTATGTTTATACTGGTTGTGCTATTTACAAAACATTTATTCCATGAATGGCCGACGGATCACCGTTCATTTTAGGCGGTGAATAAGCCATGGATTTGCTGCATGTGCAATCAAAATTATACTTTACATTAAGACTGTAAAAAACGTACATAAACATCAGTATTTTTCAAGAGATAATCATACTTCAAGAGCCTTTGTTTTGAGCTCTCGGTCATCGCTAATAATCTACGATTTTTCAAATAACGCACAATTGTTTTTAGACTGGATGAACGTTTGTAACCGATGTGAATGCGGTGATTGATTTTCACCGCTGGGAATCGAACGCACTACCTGCTCATATATAGTCTTAGCTTTAACCACTAGACCTCGACCAGTCTGTGACCCAGTTGACCAAAGACAGGTCACCAAAGGTCCATCTAGTCTCAAAGTGATTAAGTAACCAGGGTTGGATGTCTCAACGGCCATCGGTAGATTTTACCGTACCTATTTCATGATAGGACGGAATAAAACAAAGCGGTGCCTGAACAGCTGATCGTTCTTCAGTATAAAATGGGCTAGCTATTGATACCCCGCCATGTTTTGTTTCATCCTATCTTTGAATAGATACAGTAATATTTATTGACTGTCGTCGAAACGTCCACCCCTGGCTGGCAAAAGGCTTTTTAGATGAACACACAAAAACAGCGGTTACCAAATAAACTATCCTAATATTGAATTCGCTGTGTGGGAATAAAGAAAAAATACTAATAGTTTTTTTTTTTGGTACATTCAACAGATGCTCTTTTAGTTTATTTGTACTGGAATTTTTTTTTTTTTTACTTAAGTAGGCAATCAGAGACATCATTAACATCGTTTTTAACGTCAGGCTAAGTGATGACTGATTAAATAAATGGCAACACAATATTGCGTGGTTTTTATTGGCATTGCAACAATGGCGACCATTTTACTAAGACTTTATGCAATTTTTACACTCACAATAAAGCCTTGTTTTTATTATGCCATTTTGCCATCTTTTATAACAAGCAACATAAAATTAATTAAATTTTATTTTTTAATATTAAAACCAAATTTTTAAATTAAAAATATTAAACCACCTGTAAAAATAAATAAAAACAAAGTTAATTGTATGTTTGTGTCAGATTGAAGTATAAATTTCACACTTATGAAATGTAATATAATTAAATTAAGGTTAAAAAATATTATAAATTATGACATCACATCATGTAAATTTGATGTGTAAAATATCTAAATTATAACTTGAAAACCTTTATTTAAATTATTTTGACCTTATATTTGTATATATATGAACACAAAAAAAAAAACTATCCATAAATTAAATTTTATGATTAAAGGTTAAACAAGAAATATTTTTGACATAATAATATGTACATAGGTACATAAAATGTTATCTGAAGGCTTTAATTTAGGCAAGTATAAAAAGCATTAATTAATTTGAGCTCTTTAATATTTAAGACAATAAGTAAGATGATAAATTCCTTGACTTATGGGTTGGTATGAGGCTGACTTTATATTTTTAATTAAATTTATTTGTTATTTTTCTATCACATTTTTTCCGGATACTTTGATTGTACTATATGATCTTTCTATTCTTAAATGGGCAACTAGTCTAGGTCAATTGTCACTTATAAAAACCTACTAACTTTTTTTTTCTTCCCACTTGAAATATATGATATTGTGTATATTATTCTATCGAAAGTATTAGTGTTTGACAGGACTGAGGAATGCGAGGAAATTGAGATAAGACTGAATGAAACAAGAGTGGAGGTCGTGAAAGAATTTGATTATCTGGGAAGCAAGTTTGAGTCGAATGGGAAATTGACGAAAGAATTGGAAAAGCGTGCTAGTAGAGGAAGAAGTGTAATGGGAACGATTGGAAGAATTGCAAGAAATAGGAAACTTACGAAGAATATGAGATTGGCGGTCCACAATGGTATATTGGTTCCGACATTGATGTATGGAAGTGAGGCGTGGACAGTTAATGAATGTGAGCTGAGTAAAGTATGTACGGTTGAAATGGCTTACCTGAGAGCAATGGCTGGAAAAACACTGAATGATAGAGTACGTAATGATTGGGTGATGAACGAGTGTGGTATAAAAGAGAATATGAGAATGAAAGTACAAAAAAGTACGATGAGATGGTTCGGACATCTCGAAAGAATGGATGATGAACGACTAACGAAGAAAGTGTACAAAGGAAATGTCAGAGGAAAGCGCGGAAGGGGAAGGCCGAGGAAAGAATGGTTAGACCAAATAGGTGAGATTGCGAAAGAATGGAACCTGCAGAGTGAAAATAAGAGAAGAGTATGTATGAAAAAGGTGATGAATATTGAGGAAATGAAAGTGGTTTGTAAGGACAGAAAAAAGTGGAGCGCATCTGCGGAGGTACCGGCCACCCCTAGTGGAACGGCGGCAGGATACAGTAACAGTAACAGATTCTCCTTGTGCCTATTCAGTACAAATTGGCGATCTGTAATCTTTAATCTAAGTTGCAAAGATTATTACATCTATAATTCATTTTAAATGCATTCCCATAAGCAAATACGTAAAAGTTTGTGCTCACACGTGCCACATGTGGACTTACAACATTAAACCCAATCTCAAAAGAACATAAGCCCTGCAAATTTTCTCGACCTTCTCTGAAACAGGGGTGATATTGGCATAGTGAACCATTTATTATAGTTACGGTGGTCAGCCTCATACCAACCTATAAGTCAAGGATCATCGTAGCAATTTTTGCACTTTCGATACTTCCGCACTTAAGAAAGATTTGAGCTTCCCAAAATGAACACTGTCGAAGTTCTACAACCAATATGTTCTCCTTCGACTTGAAGCTTGTCATTTCTTAATTCTTTCCTGCATGATGAGATGAAGCAGGGAATATTTTTCGATTCTCATTTTCCTACCAAAATAAACCAAGCCTTTTGACGGGTGTCAGGAGTTCAGCTAGGGTATTCATATTGGAAAGAACCTTGACATTTGTGACTTGACCAATCCAGAAGCGCTGTTGTGCTGAATTCCTTACACTTTGGATATCAATCCAAATCGGAGCTTGCTAGCGCTTGCGAAAAACTCCATAGATAAGAAAATCACAGTACACCTTATTTTTGGACACGAATCGCTATCTCGACACCTTAAGGTCGCAGAATGGCGTTTCAGGAGAATTATAGCATCCGATGGTACACCCCATTCTGTAAGGAATATTACGTTGTAGTGTTCAAGATATTATTTGAATAACTTATGTTTTTATTTATCGTAATAGTTTCGCCCACACACATTTGTTGGTGAAAAGATAAAAGTGAAAATGAAAAGTAAAAGTATTTGCAGACTTGATGTTGACGAATTGTAATAGATTGCGAAATTGAATATTTAAAGAATGATTCATCATGTGAATTGTGATGTACATTATAAGTACGTATAGGTAGACAAATTGTTTCTCTATTACGTTCATATGTAATCAGTAATAAATGTTCGCCTACGCAGTTTCAGTACAATATTTGGATAGAAAGTAATGCGATTTTTTTAGCCTGAATCTATTCGATTGAATATTTATTTCATTCCACATTTAATTTTTTTGAATTTTTTATATAAACTGAAATTGTAAATTTAAGGTGCATTCGTATTGAAACTGTTGTATATTGTTTAACAATCGTTGAAAAATAAATAAAAATAAAATAATTATATTACATAAATCATCAAACATAATATATCAGCAAACTATGGAGCACCTGCGGTGTTGCCCCTCCTGTCCGACAAGCTGCTCCATGGATGATCTCTTTGCGGGAAACCAAAGAGCTGTAGACATTGCTCGTTACTGGGCCAATACGGTGTGAAGCTGACACGAAGAAGAAGATTATATAAATAAAGCTAGTCATAGTTTGACAAAAAATAAATAAAATATACTGAAGAAGTTTCAAATAGGTTGAAATGTGGATTTAGAGGCAGCTATAGGCGATGCGATGGACAGACAGCGTTGGCGGCGGTTGATAAAGGATACTAGAAATCACCATTGTTTTCCTGCCCATGGAAACTGATAACAAATTTGAAAATACATATTTCTTCAAAATTTTCCCCAGAAAATAGCACATAATTTACAAATGACCTTATGAAGTGTTTTTTTTACGAAATTAAATTTATTTCCATTAAAAAAATCTTCGCTTATCGGTTAACTCAAAGCAAATAATCATTGCAAATAAAGGCAGACGCTTATTTTGTATGATATGGACCACAATATTGTCTCGAAGAAAACAATGATATTGACTTGATAATAATTATAGGAATAGTGTGTTAATGCTACTTCCTGATAACCAAAGGAATATGGAACAGCGGCTTATTAATATCATTATATTCCAAGGTCTATGAGTACAACCACGTTGTTGGTTTTACCGTAGATTTGTACTGGCTAAGGTCAGGTCCACGTCTTTCGGTCGAGAAAATTCTAAGAAGAAGCTGTCTTATTCTACTTCACGTACTTTGAACGCAGTTTAATATTTAGCGTAGTATACAATCTGTACTGTTTTTATTGTAGAAGGAAAAATGAAGCAGAATTCAAAACCTTGGTGTGCATTTGCGTTTCAATGCGGAACTATATAAAGTGCTTTTACGCAGTGGTGCATTTTAATACTATAAATTTATTTATTTACTTCCAGTAGAAAGGTGATTTGTGTGTGTAGAAAAAGATTCATTACTTGTAATGCTGTATTTTTCATTAATCTTGTAATCAAAAAGATGTTTGGAATGATTTTTTCTTATAAAAGAAAGGATTGACGAAGAAGAAGGGCAATGTAAAGTATTAAAATATATTGTGGTAGAGGTAGACCGAGAAGGGTATGGATGGTCCAATTTTGAGGTCCACAGGGATGCAGGTGATTGAATAAGACATTAAAAATATTATAGCTCTTAACTTTAATAAATCTCGAGATTGTACATATAGTCAACGCAATTAGATCTAAACCTGATATTATGTAGAATCCTAACGGTGCTATTCTTTAGACATTTTAGTCTTCCGTTTAGCCCACGCTAAGTAGTAAGGATAAGAGTAAAGGATACTACTCTCTGGGTTTAAAGGTCTTAAATGAACTATTGTGGAAATTGATAGAAGGATACGAATACATAAAATATGTGAAAACCTATTATGACCTACGGTTATGAAACTAAAGTGAACACAAGAAGAAAATGAAAGTTCTCAGAATGAATGCGGGCAGAACATTAAGAGATAGCATTCGCAAGAACCAAAAACTTGTGAAATAGAAGACACAGTGAGATGGAGCAGATCTCAGAGGCGATTTTAAAGAGATCGTGTCTCCAGAATGTTCTCATCCTAGGATCAACGAGTCGATGTGAATCACAGATCCAAAGATCTAAATTAAGGAAAAGAAGAACTATCTGCGAAGCTCTAATGTATCTCATAATACGAACTTGGATTGGCATATCCACAAGATGTCGACATTACCCATGGCTGGATCAAAACGGTGTTAGAGGTTCATTTGACGAAGAAAAAGAATACTTAAATTATTGTTATGAAGTAAGCGATGAACAAAATGTTCGAAATAAGGTCATGTCAAGAATGTTAGGGCACATAAAGAATTGCTGCAACGCGGAGAAGAGTTGCGACAGAAAATATAACGCGTTGAAGGTTCCAAATATTATAAACAAAACAAATATTTTTAACACTTTTGTTGGATAAATGTTGCTGTAGAATTGAATCACTTTTGGTTCAAAGTTTTTTTTTCATACAGTTGGTGTGTGATTTTCCACGTCATATTTGTAATTGAGAAGTAAAAACAAGTTAATTTTTTGAAAAGAAGAGCGACATCAGTGCCTAAGTTTATTTTTTATTGATTAACGTAAGGCCGGCGCCTTTAGCTATAAAAATAAATAGGTCCCAAATCGCCGGATGCGAACTCTTCGGGGACAACGCAGCCAAGAAGTTACACTATATGTGTAGCTGAGTTGCGTTTGCAAATTTATTAAATTACAATATTTATTTCAAATTTTATTCCGCACAATTTAAAATTTATTTTTCAATTTCCTGACAACTTATATGGCTAATTATAAAAAAAACAATACGAAATATTTTTTATAGATAGATAGAAAAAATTAGAAATCGCGATGTTCAGATCACAACGTATTATCTAAGAATTTTTAACACGTGAGGTATGCGTTAATGCCTTTTAGCAGTTATACAATAAGGTACACTATATAATATTGGAAATTTATGCAAAAAATGTTGCAAAATGCGATCCGGATCCAGCCGGAAAATGTACAAGTGAATTTTAATTAAATTTTTTGAATTTGTAATCGTGTGTACTTTGATTGTGTGTGTAGATTATATGTGTAAAATTAGCACAGTCAATATTTTTGTGTTTGTAGATTCACGTGAAAAATAATAAATTAATTACTATGAGTATAAAACGTTGCGTGAGTACCTACTCAATCATCGCGTAAAGAGAGAAATTTATGAAAACAAATACACTCAACAGAGGCGCTGTTGTATGTTATATACATTATTTTGTTAACACGATGGTCATATATGTATTTATTCTTATTTTTGGGGTACATGACTTGCAGTTTTGGGAAATACAAATATTTATGTATTTATTGAAAATTAATAAAAAATACTTGCAATTAATTTTACAAATAATTAAAATTTATTTTGCTCAGGATTTCCTTGTTCCTTTTTAGTATATTTTCCTTAAATAATGCATCTACTCTTATCTAATCTATGTTGCAAAGATATACTACATTGGAGATTTGCATTATATGCATTCTCACAAGCAGACACGTACAAGTTCGCGCTTAAACATGCCACATGTGAACCTACAACATAAAAACCCAAATCTCAAATGGACATACACCCTGCAACTTTTGCCGTCCTTTTCTGAAACAGGGGTGACATTGGCAAAGTGAACAATTTTCTACAGCATGGGTGGTGAGACGCATACCAACCTATAAGTCCAGAAACAATCTCATTTTCAAACTAAAACATCCTAGATTCTTGCCTTTGATTCTATACACCTATAAATATAAGGTTGGCATTGTTTACAATTTATGCCTCCACATAAATTCGTATTGAACTTTTTTTCTGTTAGATAACAATTTTCGCGCCATAACATTTCCGCTTGCACAATACTAAAATATAATAAAATATTTCCTTACTGTACCTACCGCGGTCATGTTGAAAATTTTACTGCCGATGATGTCTCACTGAATGCATTGTCTATGAAAATGCCTTAAATTGTTTTGTATCCACATTAACGTGAACATTTACGGTGTTATTCACACAAAGAGATTAGAGACCGGGCCGTAGTCTAGTGGTTAACACTTCTGACTCGTGAATGGAAGGTTGTGGGTTCAAGCACAAGAAAATATATGTATGTATACCATAAACCCTCTAACTTTTTTTGTCGACCTTCCCTGACACAGGGGTGACATTGTCAAAGTGAACAATATTTACAGTATGGATGGTCAGCCTCATACCAACCTATAAGTCAAGGAATAATGTGAATTAATTGTTACGAATACCCGACTAAAAATGAATAATTATAACAATGATTTTTGTATTTTTTATATATTTTCAGCGCTTGTAACTTTTTATTAATAAAACTTACAGAATAACTATGTGAACCAAAAATATAGATAATTTTATCTTGTTTATACATTTCATAGATATTTTTGTCCCACAACCAACTGTTTAGTCATTAAGTTAAAAAGATCAAATTTTGGTACCTTCAATTCAAGATGGCGGCTTGCGCCTGTGCCCCTTGAGGTCGAAAACTTGGATTTTTATTAGAATCTCATACTCAAAGAACATTATGTCAAAATCATATTTGCTCCACCTTTTGCAAGGCAAAAACCCCTATTGACTGGACCATAAAGTCAATCAATTTGCAAGGATATTTAGTGTTTACTAATAACTATTTATAGAGATGATATTATGGATTCGGGTTAATGGACACGGACGTTGACAGATTATAACAAAAGCGTATATTGTACCTACTGAGCCGATGTGCAGCAAGCATTCTCTGTTCATTGTGGATTCTACCATTGGCTCGCAATGGCCATAAGGAAGGAGCGCCGGTATATATGGGTACCCAGTAGATTCCACAAGTATACAACTTTACGAAAAACATATCAAAATTTAAACGCTCATTAGGTGTACTGCTGTACCTACATGCATTTTTTGTAAACGATGTGGTTGAGTTTAAACGTGAGTTGACTCAGAATGAGTATAAGGACGGAACGCCGGTATATAATATATATATATATCGACGGTTAAAAGGCAGCAGGGCATAAGTGACACAAAGTAAATTATTCAGGAGAGCAGTTTAATGTTTGAGATTGCAGAAAAATGGCATAACTATTTTGTTATTTATCATATTGTGAAAATCAAAATAGCTCTAAAATAAAAAAAAATAAAGGCATTCCTATTAATGTGGTTTTACGATGTTTTACAATTTTTTTTATGTCACAAGCGCCTTTAGGACAAAAAAGACCAAAATCTTGTCGGTTACACCAAAATCATGCTTCGAAAACGCAGTAGTTTGCTTGGACATACACAACACAAAAATCGTCGTAGAACTATGGGAGTTAGCGCATTAGAAAGAGCGGAAAATTTTAAGTAGCATTATTTTAAGCATTCATAACTCTTTTTTGACTAAAATGTCGCTTATGCCCTGCTTCCTTTTAACCGTCGATATGTATGTATGTAATACAAATATATAGAAGTACTCGTACTACCCAGGGCACCGTTAGTCAATATATACATGTATGCAATACACACATACAATATGTTTGTATGTAGTGATTGATAATAATTTCTTAAGTACGAGTATTTAGTTGTACTAGCAAGTAATTGAGTATGCTCTATCGCTACGTTATAAAGGACTTGTAGAAAAGAAAAATAAAACTTTTTTGGAAATCTGGCGTGTTGGTTTAAAATTTTATGGTTCCATTTATTTAATAAAATTTGTTTTTGCCGTTCACGCATCACCAGTGTTTTAAATGTATGATTTTTTTCAACCCAGCGAAGAGGAAATATTGAAATTTAAATGATTTTTTGGTGCTCCACCGGGATTTGAACACACATCCTTCCATTTACGAGTCCGAAGCGTTACCACTAGACTAAGGACCGATGGAATTAATGTTGATGTTCATGCATCACCAGTGTCTTAAATGTATGATTTTTTCAACCCAGCGAAGAGCAACTTTTGAAAATTAAATGAATTTGTTTGTGCTCCGCCGGCATTCGAACCCACATCCTTCCATTAACGAGTCCCAAGCGTTACCACTAGACGAAGGACCGGTCAAATATAGTTACATAATTATTTTTTTTGTAGATATATTTTGCAATTATGACGGTCTCTTTTCAGCTAATGAATCAAAAATATGAATATATTGTGTTGAAACCCCACTTCAACTGAAAGTGGTTGGTGTGAGGCCGGCCCCCTTACCCGTAAAAATAAATAGGTCCCGAATCGCCACACGCAGGCAAGAAGTCACACTATATGTGTAGCTTAGTAACGTTAAACTAAAAATAAATAGTGAGTAAATAAACGCATGAAAAAATTATGATGGCTGTAAAATCTATGACCCTCTCAGAGAGCGGAAGAAGCGAGGTTAAAAGAAATGTTGAAATGATGCAACGGTCCGACGTAAGGCAAGCTTTATAAATATGCAGTATTATTTTGTCGTTCATAACTAATATCAAATGATTGTTATTATATTCGATATAATTACAATTTTCAATTAATTGACAGCTTTGAAGTTTATCAAACATATATTTTTGGATTCCAAATCAAGAGGTCAACTTGTAACATATTTAGAAGTACTTTTTGTCTAAATACCAATCGATATTATAGGTTTTTCCCATTCAAAATGTGTAATATTTACCGATGATGGAAAATCTGGCACAATGATCATTTTGGAAACCATAAAACTAAAATAGGTAGTTTTTTCAAATGGAGTTTTTGATATATTTTATGTTTTTGTTTATAATTTCAACATCTATATAGTAAATAGTCAGACTTTATGCTTTATGGATAGATAACAGCAGCTAAACAAAGCTACGAAAAATATTTACCAATACATATTTCAAGAAGTAAAGAAAAACGTTTCCAATAATATGACGATTCCAATTTAATGTCACATTTAGTAATATTATACTTCATACTCAAATGAATTTCATGTAAACTGTAAATGGGTTTTTTTCTCATACCTCACACAAGTTTTTATTGACTTTGTCCTTACATAATTATGATAATTCAATTTGTGTGTGTGTGTGTTTTTTATAGGGTTCGATTTCAATTATTTCTTGAAAAAAATCAGTGAATCTCAACTTAATATTTTGCTTATCTTGTACTTTCAGTGTGTATTCTACAATTCTGGAAAAAAATAAAACATCAAAATATGTAAATATGGAAATGGAAAAAAAAAACAATACAACAATAATAATAATAATAATAATAATAATAATTTATTTCTATAGATAAATACAATACAATTATGTAATAAAAGAAGTACATTTTGAACTATATATTGAACAAACTTTATTTTGGAGGGCTGGAGCCTAAACTAGGTCTTGCCTGTTCTTATAGGTCTCCAGTCACTCTGTGTGCGTGTGTGTGTTTGCGTGTATGTGTGTATTTGTGTGTGTGTGTGTGAGTGTGTGCACTCATTTTCAACCCACAACCTCCAAGAGGGATTCTGTAGCGGCATAATCAAGGTCTTGTAACCAGGATGCCACCTTCCTTTTGCATTCCAGCTTTGTCAAAGAGTAAACATCCACCTTACTATCAATCCTGTTGTATAAAAATGGACCCCGAAAGTGAAAAAATCTTTGTGCAAACGATGTTGAGACTGTGTTTCTAGGACACATGCCACTTCGCCTCGACAGGGTTGTAGAACGATCAAAAGGAAATAGCTTGTGTTGTTTAAGAATCGTCTGCAAAATATATAACTGTCTGACAGTTAAGACTTGAGACCTCTGGTACAGCTCAACCGTTGGGAAACGGAAAGGTAGAAAGTGGATCACTTTCAGAATGGCCCTTTGAGATCTTTCAATTTTTATAACATTTGATTTATTAGTTCCACCCCAGACAGAAATACAGTATACAATTAGTGATTGACAAAGGGAGAAGTAAACTGTTCTAGTAATATTAGGGGTTGCGATGTTTCTCATTGTCTTAAAGATGTACATTAGTTTTCTGATTCTAGTAGTGAGCACTTCAAGATGTTCTTTGAAACTCAATTTATTGTCTATGGTTACTCCGAGGTATTTATAAGAATTCACCCTCTGAAGTTCAACACACGAACAATAAGAAGTAGAACAACCTGAAGAATGGACCGTTAAATGATATTGGGAATTATTTGAACTACTACCATTTTTAATGGTAAATGCTAAATATTTTGATTTGTCCGTGTTGAGGGTTAACAGGTTTTGGTTTAACCAATTTGATATAGAATTAAGACCAGTTTGAGCGAATCTATATACTTCTTGCCATGAATTAGCCCTGAAAAGTAGTGCAGTATCATCTGCAAATGCTATAATTC
Source organism: Agapetus fuscipes (assembly GCA_951799405.1). Classification (NCBI taxonomy): domain Eukaryota; kingdom Metazoa; phylum Arthropoda; class Insecta; order Trichoptera; family Glossosomatidae; genus Agapetus; species Agapetus fuscipes. Next base: position 2,495,704 of record OX637340.1, on the reverse strand, counting down.
TCCCACTCTCTATTTTGAGCTGGCAAAGTTCATTAATATAAATAAGGAATAAAGTGGGTCCTAGTATACTTCCTTGGGGAACACCGTATGTAACTGGGTGCTCATCACTAATAGTTTTGCCTAATTTGACACTTTGAGTGCGATTTGTCAGATAATCTCTGAGGAGATCCAGCTGTCTGCCCCGAATTCCCAAACGATTCATTTTACTGAGAAGTAATGGGATCGAGACCGTATCAAAGGCTTTAGTTAGGTCCAGGAAAACTGCCAGGGATTTGTTTCTGTTGTCTAAATTTTCAACGAAATAGTCGGTGAGATCGTGAACAGCATGAGCGGTGGATAGGCCATGTCGGAATCCGTATTGATTCATAGAGAGAAGTTTATTGGATTCAAGGTAATTTATAAGTCTATTGTTAATTAAGCGTTCTAAAATTTTGGATAAGGAAGGTGTAAAGGTCTTTGAGTGTTGGGTGTTATTAAATAAAACTCTTGCATGCCCTTTTCTTACACGCAAATTTTATTGTTTTTTCCAAGCTATTGTTTTTGGGAACAAAAGAAGCAGCATTCTAAAATTCAAAATTTAACAGCCCTGTTAGGTACAGAATCACTACAGAGGTCCCCTCCAGCATTTGCCAAGGGCAGATGCGATGAAAGTGGTGATCGGTGAATTTTGACTTCTCTTAGGTTTTTAGTAGAATCTGTCTGGAAAGTGTACTTTTCGGCCCGATCTTGTTGTAGTGGTTGTTCGGTGGTTGCTGCTTGTTGCAGCAGTGTTTGCTGTGCCGTTGTTCGGTGGTTGCTGCTTGTTGCAGCAGTGTTTGCTGTGCCGTTGTTCGGTGGTTGCTGCTTGTTGCAGCAGTTGTTGTTCCGTAGTTCGGCGGGTTGCTGCTGGTTGCATCATGGTGGTTGCTGTTACAATATCAGCTACAATCGTGAGCGTTGCATCATCCAGACTCATTACCAAGTGGCCAAATTTTGTTATGTCCACAGGCGGAATTGGCCTGGCGGAATTGTGTTTCCGCTCGGAGAATCCACAACGCGGCATTCTCCTTCCAGAAAGGAGCTAGCTTGACGCTAACCGCAATGCACGTGTGTGGTCGGATTTTCGCCGGTCGCCATTTTTTTTTTTTTGACAAAATGGTTTTCAAACACTATTTTTGGTGAAAACTTGTTGACACTTGGTTGGAACACAATTTAATTGGAATAACACCCTTTTTAACTGTTTTTCCAAGTCGGGGTCACCAATGTAAAGGTCTTTGAGTGTTGGGTGTTATTAAATAAAACTCTTGCATGCCCTTTTCTTACACGCAAATTTTATTGTTTTTTCCAAGCTATTGTTTTTGGGAACAAAAGAAGCAGCATTCTAAAATTCAAAATTTAACAGCCCTGTTAGGTACAGAATCACTACAAAGGCAAGACTGAAATTGGCCTATAGTTGGTAATTAGTGTTTTATCTCCACTCTTGAATATCGGATGAATAATAGATCTTTTGAAGGCGTTAGGGAATATACCCGTTGACAGAGAGAGATTACAAATATGGGTAAGAGGAGGGATCAAAATATTTTTATGTTCAATTATTAGTCGAGAGGGAATATTATCCCAACCGACTGCACAAGAGGGTTTTAAGGAAAGAAGCAATGATGCAATTTCTTTTTCGTTAGTTGGCAACATGTACATAGACTTTGAAGGTGATAGGGAACAAGCGTTGGATGTTTGAGAACTCGGATTTATTTTTTCAGCCAATATCTTGCCTATGTTTGAAAAGAAACTATTAATATTGTTAATAGTTTGGGCTGGAGTTAATAATTCTGTAGATGAGTGTTTCGGTTTATTTCTATTTGTTACTGTATTAATAACATTCCAAAGCTTCTTATTATTTGATGAAGCTTTTTCGATTTCATTCCTGTCGTATTCTGTTTTTACCTTTTTAAGTATTTTGTTGCAAAAGTTCCGGTATCTTTTGTAGGTTATTTTAGCTATGTCGTCTATTGGATTTTTTTTACATTTTTTGTGCAAATTATCTCTGTTGATCATGCAGCGCAGTAAGCCAGGTGTTATCCAAGGTTTTACAATTGCTTTTCGGTTAGATATGCGTTTGGTTTGGGTATTTGAATTTAAGGCAAATTGTAATAGACAGACAAACTTTGTAGTGGCAGCGTTTACGTCCTCCTCTTTGTAAATAGGTGAAAAATCTAAATTTTGTAAATGTGATTGCAAACCAGCGTAATCTAATTTAGTATAACTGTTATCAACATATTTGTTAGATTTGGTGTTATGGTCATTCATGGAAAGCATGACTGTATAATGGTCTGTTAAAGTAGAGTTTGCAACCAAAACCAAAGATGTAAGCTTGGTTTTTAACATAACGTGGTCTAGGCAGGTTTTTGTGTGAGTTGGTAAGGAATGGGCTGGCAGTATACCGTGAAATGCTAGAAGATCTAAGTAGTTGGAAGTGTATTGGTTAGAGATAGGGTTGATTAGGTCTATGTTCAGGTCTCCGCACAAGACTACATTCTGAAAATGATTATGGGCTTCTAGCAATGTACCTAAAGATGCAAGGAAGTCTGTCAAGTCTGGTCGAGAAGGTGGACGATAGATCGCGAATAGAACAGTGTTTTTACTAATTTTTATAGAGAGGCAGTTAGAGTTTATGAGCTTGGGTTCGGTAACCAAGCTTTCAATAGTCCTCCTTACATATACAACCACGCCTTCATTTTGACTATAATTTCTGGATGTTGAATAATGATTATATCCATTTACACATGGAACGTTGGCTACGTGTGATAGCCAGCATTCTGTTAAAATTATTACGTCCCACTCAATTCCTGTTCTTTGCAATACCGTAAGGAAACCGGCCATATTACGGTTTATGCTACGTATGTTCTGTGTAATTATTTTTAGTGATTTTGCAGTAGAAGGGATAAAGGAGGGACATTGTTCTAGGTCACATAAATATTGTTCCGAAATTGTAAATGCATCGATGTCGTCTTCCAAAGTAGTCAGAACATGCGAATCATCCATAGTTGATCCATCCATTAGAGGTCGGTTTTTTCCAGTGAGCGCTGCATAATTATCTGGCGGTATGGGCATTCTCGATCGTTGGCTCTGTGTTTCACAGCCTCTGCTCTGCCCTTGTTCATCTTGAAGCAGTTCCAGCATTTGTGGTCTTCTTCTTTGGTCTTGAGAGAGCAAGTTGATGATTTGTGCTCTCCGGCACAATGAAGACATCGATCTTTCTGCTCGTTGCATCTGGCTGCAGAGTGCCCGTATCCCAGGCATTTGAAACACTGCATGATGGGGCAAGTGTCCTCCACATGGACCCTCTGGTACCCAATGCTGATACGCTCCTTGCCAAGCATCGCGGCTCTGACTTCCTTGCTGACAGTAAGAATGACGTTTCTAAGGCGTTCGTTTTTTCTGTTTTTGAAAGCACGTACCATCTTTATGGAGTCTTGCTCGCTGTTTGCAGCCTCAAAAATTGCGTCGTTCTGTTGCAGGATCATGTCAACTATGTTTTCGTCCTTCGTTTCCTCTTCAACACCCTTGAGGATGACAGTTGGTTGTCTTCGTTTTCCCTCTTGCGCCACCAGATTACCCTTAGTGAGGCCAGGAAGCGCTTTTATAATTTTATCAGCATCATTGTGAGTTGGACACTTGATCAGTACCTTTCTGTCCTTGGCGCTCACCAGTGCAGATACCCCAACTTTGAGCTCCGATGGATTAACTTGATTCCTTATGGCAGCTTTGATCTCATTTGAGGATTGTTTCTCATCAAGCGAGGACACAATCACCGTGTGTACGGTCTTGGGCTGAGCCAGAGGCTTGGATGCTATATTTGCATATGTAAACGGCATTGTTGTTGTAGCGGGAGTTTTGCTGTTCTGCGTTAAACGATCAATTTTTTCAGTCAGCCTGGCAATCTGACCGTACAGCACTTGGAAGCAATCCGTCTGTGCGGGTACAGCTGCCGTATTAGCTGTTGGTTGAAGGCCATCTTCAAGTCCCTTTGTTAACCTCTCGATCTGCGTAGCCCAATCTGAAATGTCCTTGGACTTGGCTTTTCTCTTGATTTGCTGGCACAAAATGCCAATCTGGTCAGCAGCCGAAGGCGGAGGAGTGTGGTCCCTCGGAGAAACTACCGGGGACAGTGATCTTGAAGTCCTGGCCCTGTCCATCCTCTGGGAGGAAGGAGGCGTACGAGGCGTACGATGCATGATGTAAACAAAAGGACAGCAAACAAAGTTTTGACACTCCAATCTTGAAACAATAGAAGTAGAAGAAGATGTTTTGTTTATTGTTTGTAATTTACGCCGTGGGTAGAATTAAGTGTGAAATAATTTTGAAAAAAAAAATGTATGAAAAACAGTTTTTTGACTATAACTCCCGAACCAGAGGTCCGGGAGGGGTTGTCTCACTGACTTTATTGTAGAGAATGTTTGTCCGCACACGATAAAACAAAAATAAAATTTTTAGGACCAGCCAAAAAGTCAGCGTTCACAAAAAAGTTGAATTAAAACACCAAAAAAATTAAAACACTTTTTAAAGTTATTTACACAAGTTCTTTAAACAAAAAAATAGCACAGTTGTATGCACAACGATGAGCACTACACGTTAAGCGAAAAAAAATCAAGAAACTCCATTTTAGACCGGAGTTTTGAATTTATTTTGGTTTTTTACACAGAAGTGCTTGTTTGAGGGCAAGCATGGTCGCAAGTTAAAATAACCATAATCGAACACGTGTATGGTTTAAGCGGTCAGCGATAAACAAAGAGTAATTCTAAAAACTGTGACGTATTATGACTTGATATCCGTAAACGTAGACTCTCTTTAAAGGACAGAATCTCGATATGCAAAATAGTATTTTTTCTCTAGAAACTTATGCTAATGGCATATTTCACAATGGCCAGTCTAGCGTATGTTTAATTAGTCGAAAATTATCACGTCTTTGCGTATTCAAGGCATGCATCTCTACTCGAATTGTTCAAAGTGAGTTTCGAGATGTTTGTCGTACGTCTCGACATCTATGACGTCAGAAAAGTTTGTGACGTCACTGTCAACAACTACAAAATATTATTCAAGGTGTATCAAGAATCTGTGGGCCCGTGAGAGATGGGGAACAATTGCGCATCCGACGCAAAGATGAGCTGTACATGATATAAATAAATAAATCTAAGTTGCAAAGACTTGTATCATTTGAGATTCATATTAAATGCATTCCCACAAGCAGACACGCATAATTTCACGCTCACACATGCCGTATGTGGACCTACAATATAAAAACCCAATCTCAAATGACCATAAGCCCTGCAACTCTTGCTGACCTTCCCTGAAATGGGGGTGACAATATAATAATTTATTTGGTGAGCGCTATTTTTGTGTGTATCACACCTCGAGAGTCCTCTGCGAGCTTGGTCGTCGTTGTAGAAAGCGCCGATTCTCAAACAAGACCCAGTTGCTGTAAGGCTTTTTTTTTTTTTTTTTTTTCCATTGAGAGGGGAAAATCTTCAAAAGATTCCTGCCATTGTTTCCGCCGGCAGGATATGTGAGATTTTTACTCACTAAAAACCCCCCTCTGCATCTTGCCACACCCTGGAACTGCCGTCAAGCATGACATCGGGGTGTGGTGTGTCTTTACATGCACAGCATGTCTTCACATTTCAGTTGCGTCAATTGGCAAATCTACACTATCTACATTGTGTTAAGACTAATTAATCTACATTAACACTTCTATCAACAGAGACTAGATTTACTACATTTTGGCGGGTCGTGTTCATCCTTCGCCTTACGCGCTCGGCATCCTCCTTCTTTCCGTTCACGCGAGAGGCAAAGGTATCCCAGGCCCGCCAGTTCTCTTCTGATTGGAGCATTGACGGTACTACCATGTCCAGGTCTAGTCGATCGACCACAATGGTTGCCATTAATGACCCCCTGTGGTCCGCCCAGGCAGGACACGACAGTAGCGTGTGCTCCGCGTCATCATTTTCTGAGTCGCAGTGCCAGCATGCTGCAGTTGCTTCTTTTCCTATACGGTGTAGGAAAAAACCGAAACAACCGTGTCCACTCAGCATCTGCGTGAGCCGGTAGTTCAGGCAGCCATGCTTCCTCGAGTACCAAGGCTCGAGTTGGCTGACAAGCCTGTTCGTCCAGCGTCCTTTAGATGCCGAGTTCCAGCGATCCTGCCACTTTGACAGCGTCAGTTTCCTATGGTGCGGTCCCTTACCTGATTCATAGACTGCTTTGCGCTCAAGCGCCAGCAGATCTATGGGTGGAGAAGAAGCCAGCACCAATGCCGCTTCCTCGGACATGGTGCGGTAGCCGGAGATAACTCTCAGCGCGCTTCTTCTCTGGACGGCAGCCATCTTCTTCCTGTACAGCTCTGTCTCAAGCGCCTGCGCCCAAATGGGTGCCCCATACAGAAGTGTGGAGTGGACCACCTCGTGCAATAGTTTCCTCCTGCACGATTTCGGCCCACCCACGTTCGGCATGAGCCTCCCCAACTGTATCGCTGCTCCGCTTGCCTTTGCAGCCGCCAGCTCGATGTGTTCTCCGAAACGAAGACCACGATCGAGTTGGATTCCAAGGTAGCGTAGCGATTTAGCCAACGGGACCTCAAAACCCTCTAGCAGTAGCTTAGGCAGCAGAGGTCGTCGCTTGCGACAAAACAGTACGGCTTCGGTCTTCTGTATGGCCAGTTCCAAACCAGCTCTGTCAAGCCATACCTTTACCCGTCTGAGAGCCTCGTTCCCTATAACTTCAAGTTCACGGGAAGTCCTCCCCTCGATCATCACTGCGATGTCGTCCGCAAAAGCAACAATGCTCGACCCCTCAGGCATGTCCGTCCGCAACAGACCATCGTATAAAGCATTCCACAAGGTCGGTCCTAAGACCGATCCCTGCGGGACGCCAGACGTGATCCGCCGCTTCTCTTCCACACCAGAGGCACCGTGCCGATACTCAAGACTTCGGCCATCGAAGTAACTTTCAAGCATGGCCATCAAATAGTCTGGCACGCGGAAGCTCTCCCTCAGCGCTCTGAGGATTAATTCCCATCGCGCAGAGTTAAAAGCATTCCGGATGTCCAGCGCTATCATGACAACCCGTCGGTGGCTCTTCACCGTGCCCTGCCATGCTTGTCGGATGACGTTGACAACGTGTCCGACTGCGTCAATTGTGGATCTGCCCCGCCTGAAGCCGTACTGCTTGTCGGAGAGACCCCGCTCCGGATCCTCCAGAATTGGCTGAAGTCTCCCAAGCAGGAGTCGCTCAAGGAGCTTCCCGAAGCCGTCCAGCATGCACAGCGGTCTAAAAGATGAGGGTCCGTCCGCGACTGCCTTTTTGAGAATAAGGACAAGCCTTTGTCTCTTCCAGGGATCGCCAACTAGACCCTCTTCCAGGCACGCATTGTACACGCCGAGCAGAACCTCAGGGAACTCCCGGGTCACCAGCAGCACAATCTCATTTGGGACTTCGTCAGGTCCAGGGGCCTTACCTTTACTTACCCTTTTTGCAGCTGTCTCGAGCTCAGCTACCGTGAACGGTTGGAACTCACCAGTTGAGGGGGTAGGATCTGCCAACGGTCGGTCTCCGTGAAGGGGAAAGAGGCCATCAATAACAGCGGTCAGGTTACTGGGGTTACTGAGAAAGGGGTCAAGGCCGCGTCCCCGTAGTTTCTGTCGCACTATTTTGTACGGCAGTCCCCAGGGGTCGCGGTTCACCGACTCGCACAGCTCACCCCAGCACCTTTCCTTACTGCGCCTGATAGCGCTCTTCAGCTCCTTCTTTGCAGCCTTGTAGTCTTCAGCCTGAAAACTCTCCCATCCTGAGCGCTGGGCCCGGCGCCGCAAAGCTAAACATGACCGGCGCAGACGGGCAATCTCCTCAGTCCACCAATAAACATTACGCCTGAGGGTGTGTCCGCCCCGCCGAGCCATGGATGCATCGCAGGCGCGCTTGACCACGCTACTCAGCTCGCTTACCTTTAGCGCTGCTCCATCCGCGTTTGCGATCCTTTCGCTGCCACTCTCGATGACTGCTTTAAGGGCATCGGTGTCCAAGGAGCGAAGACTCCAACCCGCTGAACTAGCGGCGGAACCCAACCCAGGTGCAGCAGGCCGCGGCCCCCTTGCAAGCGTGAAGGTCACGTACTGGTGATCGCTCTGCGTGTGCTCATCGAGCACACGCCAGTCTTTCACCCTTCCGATCATTCCTTCATCAGCAAAGGTTACGTCTATGACAGAACCCGTGGCGCCCCTGCAGAAAGTGAACTTCCCGCCTACATTTGCAGGAAGCAAATGCAGGCCCGAAGCCATCTCGCACAGAAGGGCGCCCCGTCTGTTTGTCATCGACGAGCCCCAGTCAGTTGCCCAAGCGTTGAAGTCACCAGCCAGCACAATGGGTAGTGTCGCGCTCCTCACGTCTTCCTCCAGACCCCGAAGTTCCTCCTCGAACTGCTGCAGCGGAACGTTCGGGGAGAAGTAGCAGCTATATATTCTACAACCTCTTACCTCAATCCATGTCCAACCACTGCCGCCGTTCAAGGGTCTCCCAGTGATGGCCGCGTGCTGTGATGGGAAGAAGATTGCCGCCCTTCCAGTCTCGTCCGAGTACCAACAACTTGTAGAGTTGCGATACTGTTCAGAGACCAGGACAACGTCAATCCCCTTCTCTCGTGCCACCTGAAACATTAGATCCTGGGCAGCTTGGCAATGGCCCAGATTTATTTGCAGGAATTTAAGCATTTTGCGACTTTTAGGGCACACCTGAAAGCCCCGCACTTAGCGCTTCCGCACCAGTGCGCCGCCTCAAGGCCCGCCCTCGAGCACGGGGCGCATCGCAGTGGAGCTTTGCAGTCCGCGGCCAAGTGCCCACACTCTCCGCACCTACGACAGATAGGGTACTTACCTACCTTACCTGTTTTCTTCCATTTATCTCCCACAGTGCATCGAGCTGCAATGTGGGAGAATCCTAGGCAGAGGAAGCACTGCCTAATCTCAATCCTTGGCTGCAAACGGCAACGGAGAAGACCGACCTGGAGTCGACCCCGCTCCAGCACCTCCGTGCTGGCCTTTGACCACGGAATCCTCGCCGTGCAGGTAAAGGTTCCCCGCGGTCCAGGCCTCAGAGGACCAACCTCCACATCGGTGTCACCAACCATCCTGGCCAGTGATGCCTTGACATCAACGACCTCCACACCCTCGCAGAGGTCCCTTACAAAGACTGTGCGCTTAGGCGCCATTCTTTGCACCCTGAAATCGCTGCCGGCTGCGCCGACCAAAAGGCTCTCCAAGGCAGGTCCCCTGTGATCACCCCTGGCCAGTTGCTGTAAGGCTGGATGGACCTTTGATGGCCGGTCTTCGGTAAAGGTATATGACTTTTTCACCCAGCGCAGAGCATATTTGAAAATATAAATGGTATATATTTTTTGTGATCCGCCGGGATTCGAACCCACAACCTTCCATTTACGAATCAGAAGTGGTGTTAGCCACTAGACTACGGACCGGTTAAAATAAACCATACCATAAACCCAACAACTCCACGCATGTAAAGCTGCATGCTTTGAGATGGGCTGGGCATGTAAAAAGGATGCCCAACTCACAGGTCCCCAAACGCATCATGAATGGGAACCCAGGAGGGAGGAGAAGGGTCGAAAGACCAAGGCTATTGTGGGAAGACGAGGTGAGGGGATATGTAGCGCGGTTGCTGCAGGTGCCAACCTGGAGGACGGTGGCTGAGGACAGAGACGGATGGAGGCTCAGGATAGCGAAAGCCAAGGTTCGATATGGACTATAGAGCTATTGAAGATGAAGTACCAAGATGTCGAAAGATACTCGTACTTACCGCACATTAAAAATGCATGAAAACTTAAAAGATCACTAGAAGCGTTGCTTTAGTTTTAATATACTTTTTTTTGGATAACGCTATGGTATTGGGCAATAACAAATACTTATAGGGTAACCTATTGTCGCATTTTTCCTGAATCGCATGTCGCAAGTGGCAGCTATTTATTTTTACAGGTGAGGTGACAGGCCCTTGCGCCAACCCCTTTGGTTGAAGTGAGAGTTTTCCAGCTCCCGACGGGACTGGCACTCATTTCTTGTGAAGGCTGCGTAAGCCTTGCCGGAAATCATTTCTAAAACCTCGGTGGGCATAATACAATTAGATGGTTCGTGCATTGAGAAATAATCGACGATGCGCAGCTGACAAAAGTAAATAAAAAAAAGTCAAATCTGAGCTTGAAAGGGAAAAACTGATCTAGCAAGACTTGATAAAAAAAGGCTGGATAAAACCATTGTAAACTTTCCATGATAAAAAAGCAATAAAAAAACTGAACTCCGCCAGGAATCAAACCCACTACTTAGCTTAGATTACTATGCTTCACTATAGTAGGTCAAATGATGATGATGATAACGATGACGTCATTGTCACGTAGCAGGCGCTACCTAATGCGAAAAGAATGGAAAAAATAGACAAACTGATTGTTTAACTCTGCGTTTGCACGTCATGGTGCGTGATGCCACATAACAATTATGTATAATAGACCTGTTTAAGTAATGCCAAGATAATATTAATTCGTCCATTGTTTTTGCACTAACACACTATCATCATTACCTCCAGGTCTGGATTAACCCCTCTAGGGGCCCTGGTGCGGGGAAAATTTTGAGGCCCCCTTGAAACCCCCCTGCCTCTCTGAAAATTACCCCCCTCCCTCTTCCTCCTGTTTTTCAAGACGCCAAAGATGCATATTCTTCCAGAAAAAATATGCTTAAATATTATTTTAAAAAAAAATATGTTTAAATGTTTCCCACACCATATTTTTTAGCTTTTGGGGGGGCCCTTGGTCACGTACGTCTCATAAGTCTTGAGCCCCAAAGATATTTTTGTTGTAATTTATAATCCATTCAAACTAATTTATTTCGAGTCTGTGATCGCGGGCTCCTTGATTGAAAATGCCCGGAAAGACCTGGACACTGAAAAAAATATATGTGTATTTTTTGGAATTTTGGGGGCCCCCTGGACCTGGGGGCCCTGGTTCGGTCGTACCGCTCGAACCACCCTTAATCCGGGCCTGATTACCTCTATTGCCTATGCATGTCTAGTTTAATCTAGTTTTGTACATTTTGATAAGGAAGCGATGCAGTTTTTATTATGTTTCTCCACTAATAGATGGGTATGAGTCTGACCACCCATACTCACTTTAGTTCACTTTGCACGATGTCACCCCTGAATTAAAACAGAATTGACTTATAGGTTGGTATGCGGCTGACCACCCATACTGTAAAAAATGGTTCACTTTGCCAATGTCACCCCTGTTTCAGGGAAGGACGGCAAGAGTTGCAGGGCTTATGTTTATTTGAGATTGGGTTTTATATTGTAGGTCCACAATCCACATGCGGCATGTGTTAGCGCGAAATTATACATGTCTGCTTGTGGGAATGCATTTAATATAAATCTTAAATGATATATATCTTTGCAGCTTAGATTAGATTAGATTAGTCACAAAAAAAAAAAAAACTAAGCTACACTTATAGTGTAACTTCTTGCCTGTATTATCTCCGAAGGGGTCGCATGTGGCGATTCGGGACCTATTTATTTTTACGGGTAAGGAGGCCGGCCCCACACCATCCACTTTCAGTTGAAGTGGGGGTTGCCCAGCTCCCAGGGGGGCTGGTTCTTATTTCTTGTGAAGGCTGAATACACCTTGGGATCGAACCCTTGCTCTTGGCATGGAATGCAAGCATTCTACCAACTGAGCTATCGATCGGATTTTTACGAGCTTGGTCGTCGCTGCAAAGCGCCAATTCTCAAGCAAGACCTAGTTGCTGTAAGTTTAGATGGACCCTTTGATGACCGGTCTTTGGTAAAGATTTAAAAACTTTTCAACCCAGCGAAGAGCAAATTTTTAAATATAAATGGTATATTTTTGTGCTCCGCCGGGATTCGAACCGACAACATTTCCATTCACGAGTCCGAAGTGTTACCACTGGACTACGGACCGGTCAAAGGATTAAATTTAAGAAATGTTAATTGATTGAAGTTACATGAATTTATGGTGTATTTTGACCCTGAATTTGAATAGTCTACGACAGAAGGCAAGATGGTAAAGGTTCAACTGTGACCTTCCTTCCCTTGTGGGGTATATTTATTCACTTTTGGATGATGACGAATATCGATTTGATTAGAGGATCCTCATTGGTTGGATCCTGCACGAGGGTGGCTTGGCCAGCCAGATATAAAAAAGCAGTGTATGATTTCGGCCCTGCAAATCATGTAAATGTCATGTCACACCTTATGTGTCAGAGTGATCGAACCGTAACACTCTGATTCAGGGAACGTCGGCAAGAGTTGCAGGGGTTATGTTATAATCTATAATCTAAGGTGCAAGGATATATTCATTTAAAGCTCTCAGATGTATGCCCACAAACCAACACGTGTAGTTCACGCTTACAAAAGCTGAATGTGTACTTACAAATAAAATCCAAACCTCATGTTCATTTGAGATTTGGTTTTTATGTTGTAAGTCCACATGCGGCATGTGTAAACGTGCCTGCTTATGAGAATGCATGTACTATGAATCTTAAATATACTCTTTACAAAATGTGAGCACATTTTTTCCCATGCTTCATGGGAAATTGTATGCATTCAGTAAATGTGTATGTAGGGCTCGTTGCACATGATATCTGTATGCAACTCTCACAACTTATTCCTTTATACGATGTTGATCGTGAGCAGAAAATCAATTGGTAAATTAGTTTCTTTCCAGTGGCAACATTTATCTGATTTGTTTTTGTATAATTAAAATAGAGTAGTTGCAGTGGTAGGGAAAACGGTTGAAAATAATATGGTTCTGTAGAGTACATTTCAAGGATCACAACCATATATTTTTTTTGTAGTAAAAATAAAAATATCATTGATAATTTTAAAAAATAAAATGCGGAGAATTTTAGTCGCGCCAAAACGCAGCGCGTTCGACTTCGCGAATCTTGACGTCAAAATGACGCCAAGATTCGCCACTGGGCCCGCCGATACCTACACTCCGAAAATGCATCGGCGTCATATCTACCTAAATAAACAAAATGACCTTTTATCCGGAAATCGAGAATACGCTAATTTTAAAGAGCTTTAGTTTAAAAACTAAGCATGATTTTTTTTTTTGAAAACGCAGATGTATTTTAAAAAATGTATTCTACCATTTTCTACAATGAAAAAAATATGTGATAGGTACTTCCCTATTGTAAAAGTCGTAAATTAAAAAAAAATAAAAACATGAAATAAAGAAATACTTCTTATTGTTATGATTTGACTTGGGGTTCTTTTAATTAATTTACGATTTCAATTTATTTCAAAAGTTTTTTTTTCACAATATAGGTTACAATTTACTGTTCACTATTCACTTTCTGCTTACAGGTCGTCACGTCACAATGGTCTAAGAGACTCTGTGTCCCCACAAAATTTTTGCTCGTATCAATAGGTGTGGCAGAGACAATTCTTGCATGTTCGAGAACATGGTAGATACTTCCACTGGGATTGTTCGACACTATATCAGAGACATCACACACACCAATAAGCGTGCCTAGGCTCACGTCCACACGAACTCATACGTTTGTAACAATATTATGTTTTCCTATTCCTGATATAAAATACCGGCAAGGTTTACTCAGCCTTCACAAGAAATGTGTACAGCCCCCTCGAGAGCAGAGAAACCCCCATCTCAACTGAAGTGGTTAGCGTAAAGCCGGCCGCCCCCCTTTCCTCTAACAATAAATAGGTTCCACCCGCCACATGCGGCCCCTTCGAGGAAAACGCGGCAAGAAGTTACACTATATGTGTAGCTTAGTAGAGTTTATGTTATGTAAGTTGAAAACAATGAAAAATTTAATATTATTATTTCATTTATTTATCACGTGTATCTAAAATAAGGCATGACAAAATAAAAACCACGATTCATTGAGTATTAAGATAGACATCAAGATTCTAGTACGATAAAAGTCTATTTACAAAATATATATATCCAAGATATTATATCTTTTCCAATTGTTTAAAAGTAAGATGGGACTAAGGTAAAATTAAATGCATTTCTTTTTCGGCAAGGTTTACACAGCTTTCAGAAGCAATGAGAACCTGCCTCTTGGGAGCAAGGAAACTACCACATCAAGCGGTTGTCATAGAAACTACTGGCCCCCTTCCCTGAAAGTAAATTAAGTTCCACACGCCGCATTAAGAAGTTGCAGTATATGCACAGCTTAGTTGCGTTGCGTTTCTGCGTTGCTAAGTCCATTATCTATTCTAGCCTTTGATGCTTCATTTTGTGTATTTGTCCCGACCATTTTAGTCTACTGACCTTCATTGACTGGAATAGACCATACCAACGTTTCGTTTTTTGATCTTTTAAAAAAAGGCTAGAATGACTTTGAAAATTAATCTATTGTTATATTTTTCGGGTTCATGTACAGTAGGTACAATACCTTACATTTATTTAAAAAAGATTCACATTTATTTTTACACAGATTTATTTTCTCCTTGACTGATAGGTTGATACGAGGCTGACCACCCGTGCTGTAAGAATTGGTTCACTTTTGCCAATGCCACTCCGGTTTCAGGGAAAGGCGGCAGGAGTTGCAAGGTTTATGTTCATGTTAGGTTTTGTTTATTTATATGCACACATGCAGAATGTGTAGGCGCGAATCTACATGTGCCTGTCTGCGGGCATGCATTTAATATGAGCGTTAAATGTTAACATATCTTTGCAGCTTAGATTATAGATTGTCAATCACTTTGTTCTGGCATCTAACTGAGATGTACAAACTCTACCCTCTCAAGCCAAATACATCCTTTTAAAGGTTCATTTGTATTGCCAGAAAGGTTTATTTAGCTTGCCTTTAGAGTTTGTTCGAAACACCACGTACAATCTAGCATATTCGGTGCATTATTAAATTTATTATTATTTCTACCCTATTTACATTATAAAGTAATCATTAGAATACTTATTATTATTTATACTGATGTTCTTTATCAGTATAAATTTTTAGTTAGCAACTATGAATAATAATTAAATACTTATTTATCAGTGTGATCAAAAATTTCCCAGACTTAATCAACAAAGTATGTATTCTTAATCATTGATTAAAATGGTTATCTGATTTTTTAGAACAGCTGCAAAAAGATTTTGATTTGATTTATTTAATTCATAAATCAACTTCAAACACCATGTGCTTCCTAGATGTTGTCATACATATTAACTACTAATATATTAAAATAATTATGTATTTCAAACAAATTGTATATTTTTTAAATTGGTTACCATTCGACAATAATATTAATACTAAATGATAATAATCATTAGATAAAATATTTACTAGCGTTTTTTAAAATTTTGTTTGTTTTTTTTAAATATATATTAATTAAGTAAGTCCTTTTACTAAATATAATAAAAACTTTAGTTCAAAAAATATCAGTTAATGTAGATAGAATTATGGTGTCCTCTTGAAAATAACGTAAGCAAGTCGAAAGTACTTGAGGTTAAATAAATACTCAAGAAGTGAAAATAAAACTGCGTTATTTAAAAAATAAATACCTTTTTATAATGTAGATAGATACTAACAGTACCTACTACTCTTATTCTAAGACATTTTGGTCATCCGTTGAGCCCACGCTTTGACAAACTAATGATGCCTGGGCTGGAAGTCTCACCACCACAATCATTCTTGTCTACCGAATTTTGGTAATATTTGTATGAAGACTAATCATCTGTTCACTTGCGGCCATCTTGGATTGACAGGTATTCATGCAAATGCATTATTAGTTTGTTAAAGCGTGGGCTCAACGGATGACTTAAATTTCTAAGAATAACGTCACATCTGAAAGTGAAAGTTAAATTTAATTAAATATTAATCAATCATCAATTCTGCTTTATTGGTTGAGGTACGTTTAAAATGAAAATTAAATACTGAATTTTGTTACACTGCAAGGGCCTTCTCAAATCACGGCTTCTTCTTCTTCGTGTCAGCTTCACACCGTTTTGGCCCAGTAACGAGCAATGTCTACAGCTCTTTGGTTTCCCGCAAAGAGATCATCCATGGAGCAGCTTGTCGGACAGGAGGGACAACACCGCAGGTGCTCCATTGTTTGCTGAGCTCCACACTCACATAGTGTAGAGTCCTCCCGTCCCAGAAATCCCCAGGTCAACATGTTGGCCCGGGCTCTTCCAACATTGGTCCTCAATCTGTTCATAGATTTCCACACGTTATAAATCACGGCTAAGAGTATATTAAGATTTTTTTATAAAGATGCGTGTATGGAGGTCCAAAAACAATCAATATTTGCTATCCTCACTTTGTAATTCATTTCACGTATGAAGATCTGCTTTGAAGATATGAAACCATTAGCTAAACTAGTTTATGTGTTAGCAGTTTGCAATAGAGCTAATCGAATTCAGCAAACTGTTTTATTTGCCAATTGCCAGCAGCGTCAATTCAATTAAAAAGCAAACCAAGGTCCTCGGACGTTTAGATATGTAGTTTTCAATCCTGCGATGTAACCGGCCGCACTGAATAATGCAATAGGCATACATTTCCAGTAAATTACTGCGCGGAGATCCATTCCTGCCTTTTATGCTGAATAAAATCATTCATTGCATAACCGCACCACGCTTGCTTTGATAAATGACAATTGACATCCATATGTAAAGTTGAAATTTATTACTCTATTAGATTTTTCTCACTTTCGCTTTTAATATACTCGTATTACAGAAGATCTGTTATAACTACGTCAAATGTGACCAGTCAGTGTGATTAATCCGGTCCGAGACAGCTAATGGCTACCAAAAAAAAAATTAGAATGCCCAGCCTTACAGCAACTGGGTCTTCTTGAGAATTGTCGCTTTCTATGGCGACGTCCAAGCTTGCAGAGGGCTCTTGAGGTGTGGGTAATATAAAAAGTAGCGCTCACTAAAAAAATAATCCAAATGTTTTAACGACTGCGCATTTTGCGAAGCAAACTTTCCTGTAGAAAATGTACAAGTGTCCGTAGTCCAGTGGTAACACTTCGGACTCGTAACTGGAAGGTTGTGGGTTCGAATCCCGGCGGAGCACAAAAAATACACCATTAATATTTTCAAATTTGCTCTTTGCTAGGTTACAAAATTCATACACCTTTACCAAAGACCGGTCGCTAAAAGGTCCATCCAACCTTACAACAACTGGGTCTTGCTTGAGAATTGACGCTTTCTACAGCGACGACCAAGCTTGCAGAGGGCTCTTGAGGTATGATACACGCAAAAACAGCGTTCACCAAATAAATCAGCCTAAAGGGGTTTTATAGATTACCAGGTTTCGTGCCTCCCTATACGTTAGAATACTTCCCTAAAATCCACTGTAAATACAAAATATGTACGTACATAAATATGTCATGTCTTGCAATCATACAGAGATAATAAAATAAAGATAGGGATGATATTTGGTGAAAAAACAGATATTTGTTGGACGATGTTATGTTAACTGTCATGAGCTCTCTGCAAACTTGGTCGTCACTATTGAAAGCGACACATTTGCTGTAAGTCTGGATGGTAGCGACCGGTCTATAAGGGGTAATCTGGTAAAAGGAGATGATTTGTTCAACACAGAGAAGAGCACATTTAAAATTAAAATAATAATATTTTGTGCCTGGCTAGGGGTCATAAAACATTTCCGATTACGAGTCCTTTCGTTCACATTACGATTTTGGACTTGTCTAAAATTATCTTTGTAATCCTTATTTATTCGACTATATATTTATTCGACTATTGGTTTCTTGACTTATAGGTTGGTATGCGGCTGACCACCCATACTGTAAAAAATGGTTCAATTTGGCAATGTCACCCCTGTTTCAGGGAAGGACGGCAAGAGTTGCAGGGCTTATGTTCATTTGAGATATTTTTTTTATATTGTAGGTCCACATGCGGCATATGTTAGCGTGAAACTATACATGTCTACTTGTGGGAATGCATTTAATATAAATGATATATATCTTTGCAGCTTAGATTAGATTAGATTAGATAACATATCACACATGCAACATGTATAACTCCAATATAATCAACCATGTTCATCTTCGTCTTTTTACTATATCTATAATCTATAGTCTAAGTTACAAGGATATATTCATTTAAAGCTCTCAAATGTATGCCCACAAACAAACACGTGTAGTTCGAGCTTACAAATGCTGAATGGGTACTTACAAATAAAATCCAAACCGCAAATCAACATAAGCCCTACAACTTTTGCCGCCCTCCCCTGTCACAGGGGTGACATTGGCAAAGTGAACCATTTTTTACAGTGTGGGTGGTCAGCCTCATACCAACCTATAAGTCAAGGAATATGAAATATGAAGAATATGTCAAGGAAGGTGAAAGCATCGAATTATTTTTTTCCAAAATTTCAAGCGTTTATTGGCAAAGCGAACAGGAAGAGTTCACTTTCACAAATTTCATGATGCAAAAACACACGTTCAGTCATTTCTTGCTTCAAGATGGCGCAGTTATATTTTGTTTATCATAAAAATATAAAACTGGTTTCACGTCTGCCATGTTGACATTTGCATAACTCGAATTCAACGAAATCGTCTTTCGTTTTTTATGCTTATTTTTTTTAAATCTATAAAATTTTAGCAGCAAAATTTAAGTTTTATATTAATTTTATAAACTTTTATACGGATACAAAATACTGGTATTTAAATAGTTAATGTAAATATTAAAATATGTATAAGTATTAGTTATAGGAATTCTTTATTGTATTGGTGGGTAGGATTGATAATTGTGTGTAAATAGAGAAGTCTCTAGGCTAAGTACTTCGAGAAGCATCGAGCAAAAATATGTTCCGGAGTGTTCGACTCTCTTAGTATAAAAGGGTGCAAGTTGCTTGCACTGGGCAGTCTTATCTTCAAACTCCACCAATACAATAAACAAATTCGACCAGTGAACTAAAACCAGTGTAATGAAATAAATCCAAGTGTTAAAAATAAATGTAAATTTGTAAAAATAAATTAAGTGTGAAATAAATAACTGTAAAAGAAGACCAGTATTGTTAATTGAAAGACTTTTGAACCACAAGAACACAACAATACCAATATTATTTCTACGTTTTATCTACTGTACCCTGAGTATGAGTTGCAAAACTTGAGTAAAGTAAAGTTTACGGAAATTATTAAAGAGTGGTTTTCCCTAAAACCTGCCGTTTTTATTTGTTTGAACTTGATTTTCTTCATCCCTGTAACTCTTTTGTTAAGACCATAAAGTGTAAAAAACAAAAACGGCAGATTTTAGGGAAAATCCACTCTTTGATACTTTCCGTAAACTCTACTTTACTCTTGAAGTTTTGCAACTCGTACTAAGGGTACTGCACATTGTTTGAATTTTGATGGCCCATTAAAATATCGTTTCTCAACCAAAAGGTATTGCTTTCTACTCACGTTACGTTTAAATACTCAACTTATTTGTAATATGTAATTTTCTCTATCTTTATTCTCAAAGAACTATGACTCTTTGACCGACAACTATGAAATGTATATAAATTTCAGGCACCTCATCACTTTTTAATCGAAAGAAAGTGGCCCTTTGATCTTGACCTCGTGAGCCTTTCCATTTAAGATGAATGAAGCTCTTAAAAAGCATTTAATGCCTTTCTTTGAAGTGTACTATTACTAAACATATTTTTAATTGCATGCTTGATACTCACGACTAACCTAAAAATAATAATAAAACATTTGAAGACAAATCTATAATTGTTGAATGCTCTTCTTCATCTTATTTTTTTTATTTCGATCTTCTGATCTGTGATTCACAAACAACTTCATATTGTTATGATTTTAGTTTGGTTCTCTTTTAATTAAACTGCAATTATTTATTTAACAGAATTCATTTCACACTGTTAGGTTTACAATTTACAACAATTGACAATTACTGCTTATTTGACTTCACGGCAAAATCTTTGGAGCGACTAATCCGCTCTCCGCACCATTGCAGTCCCTATATATAAGTACACAAGAGATCTTTCTCGCATATTCCAGATCATTCTTCGATTTTTCGCTCACACTAGAACGCCGCTCTATGCACTACTCCCACATTATCGTACATATTCTTTGATTTCATAGTTCGTAGCACTTACGTCATCACACTAGAGCCAGATTGCTCTATACACTATGTATGCATGTACAGGCGCACGTAGGTACTCCAAGTTCGTGACTCTGCCCCTATCTTAGGCTCATTCCGTCCCGAAATAGTCCTGGACACCAAATGTCGGTATCGACAGGATGATCCTCGATCGCATTCTCATAGATCCTGAGATGACGATGTCCAGCTATATTCCTACCTTTGAGGGAGACTTCCAGTTTTCACTTATTGAAATCCTATTAGCTACAACGCGCCTATTTGAGTCTTTCATGACTCATTCTGGAGACATGATATCTTTGAAGTCGCATCCTGGATCTACCCCATCTCACTATCACAGGCTTGACTGTATCGATTAATTAAGATACAAAAATCTTATACAAAGTATTGTTATGAACTTGGAGTACCTACGTACGACTGTACATGCAAACATAGAACAGTCTGGCACTAGCATGATGATAATAATATTACGAACTACGAACTTCGAAGTAAACAGTTCAATATGATCCATGATGGTAGTAGTAAGTTACATGAACAGCTGTCTAGTATAATCTTGAACAGAGGTCGAGTGGTCTTGAATATGCAAGAAAGATCTCTGCTGTACCTATATAAAGGGACTGCAATGGAGCAGCAGGGGAATGTCGAATAAAACATTGAGCCGTGAAGTTGAAAGGCAGAGCTAGAAATCAATTGTTGTAAATTGTGAACCATAATAAATTCTGTTAAAATAAATAATTGCAGTTTAAATAAAAGAAACCCCAGTAAAAACTAACAATACCTTTTAAGTCACCTCCTGCATCTGCTTCATCTCACTATCACAGGCTTCATTCTACCGATGAATTAAGATACAAAAATCTAACATAAAGTATAACCACTTGCAAAATCAATGCTATTCATTAACATAAATGCAACGTACGGAAAAAATACGTTTGAATGTTCCACAGATGTGATTTCACTTTTCAATAATGTAAACATGTATTTATTACAAGTGCAAAAAATATGATTAACATTTAAATTTATAAACACACCTTTAAACATTATAATTTATTCTTATACATTTATTAGGCTGATTTATTTGGTAAGATCTGTTATATAAATCATATCTTATTAAGACATCTGCGTGTTGTCTCTAAAGTAAATTGATCATGGAAGATTCAGTTGCTGTAAGTCTGAATCAGGATTTGTGACTGTTCTATGTATATATCTAGATGAATTGTTTAAGTGTGAAAGTGAAGATTAAAAGAAGTGTGCTAAGATAGTTTGGACATATGGAGAGAATGAATGAGGAAAGACTGACGAAGAAAGTATATGTTGCAAGAATAGATGGATGTCGTGGTAGAGGAAGACAGAGAAAGGTATAGATGGACCAAATTTCAAAAATAGCGAATGAATGGGATATCCAGAGTCATAATAAAAGGAGAGCTTGTATGAAAAAGGTTATGACTCTGGATGAAATGAAAGAAGTATGCAAGGACCGAAAGAAATTGCGATTGATCTGTAGGCTTTTAAAAAATATTTTCACTTTTTTATAGAATACTCGTATGTTTTGTAGGTTTTAATTTTTACTGTTTAACTGTTTATTTATTTTATATACTCAAATGTAATCAGTTGTTTGTATTCCTTGACTCATAGGTTGGTATAAAGCTGACCACCTATACTGTGAAAAATGGTTCACTATGTCAATTTCACCCCTATTTCAGGGAAGGTCGGCAAAAATTGCGGGGTTTATGTCCATTTGAGGCTTAGTTTTCAGCATTTGTTAACGCGAGCTTACACTTGTCTGTTTGTGGGCATGCATTTGATATGGGTTTTAAATGTTAATACATATATTTTTGCAACTTAGATTATAGATTTTATTTGATAAATTTGATTTGATTAATATGACAGGTTTTTAACAATTGATATCAGTATAATTTGATTTGAATTGTCGACCATTGGTGTGATTGAATTGAATTGAATTTTATTTTTTGTTGAAATTTAATTTGCTTCAATTTGTCATTTAATTTCTATTTTTGTACATGGAACATTTTTTGCTTTTTCCTGTTCACTATTTTTTTTTATCAATAACGATGTAAATCGCCCTTGAAGTGATTTGTCACAATACGGCTACTAATAAAATGACTAATAAAAGATTTTCTTTGAAAGCTATTTTTATGTGCTCTTCCGGAGATCGAGCCCACTACGTTTCAATTTAAAATCTTAGGCATTAATCAAAGTCTATAGGCAATAATCTAAGTTACAAAGATATGATATATTTAAGATTCATATTAAATGAAATCCCACAATCAGATACGTATAAATTCGCGCTTACACATGCCGCATGTGGACACAACAAAAAAACCCAATCTCAAATAAAAATAAGCCCTGCAACTCTTGCCGACTTTTCGTGAAACAGGGGTGACATTGGCAAAGTGAACCATGTTTTTACCGATGATTATTCTAATAAGAAATTTGTTATTTTATTCTACAACTTTTACGGAATTGCGTGAAAGTGATAAAATAAATTATTTATATAACATTCTCAACACTAATTCATATTAATTTATTCATCACTCGAGTAGCGATTTCATATTATTATAAGAGTATTGCAAAATGTTCTGCAATCCATTGTCATGTGCAAGAAATTGGGTTGACGAAGCGCTGAATCCAAAATCAGCACTTTCTATGTGAGAACGCGAGAGATGCTTTAAATCAGTGATTCTCAAAGTGGTCCAGAAGCGCTATTCTTCTTGTTTTCAAAAAAAATCCTTACACTTTGGATATCCACACAAGTCGGAGATTGCTAGCGCTTGCGAACGAACTCCATAGATAAAAAAAATCACTACACACCTTATTTTTGGACATGATCGCCAGCTCGTCGCCTTAAGGTCGTTAGGAATTAAGCCAAAGAAGGCTTCAGGTGGACCCCTAGGAGTTTACGGGATACTCGATGGGGGTCTACATTGACGTGGCATAAAAGGGGGTCTACAAGTTGTACGAGGGGGTCTACGGAAAATCCGTGGCACCCATCTATCAAATTGCGTGTTTAGGTACCCCCTTCGACAAAAGTTTGCGGTCTTAATTCTGCATTGGAACCTAGAAAATAATAATTTCCATACCTTCTATAAAGAACGATGAGATGGTTCGGACATCTCGAAAGAATGGATGATGAACGACTAACGAAGAAAGTGTACAAAGGAAATGTCAAGAGGAAAGCGCGGAAGGGGAAGGCCGAGGAAAGAATGGTTAGATCAAATAGGTGAGATTGCGAAAGAATGGAATTTGCAGAGTGAGAATAAGAGAAGAGTATGTATGAAAAAGGTGATGAATATTGAGGAAATGAAAGTGGTTTGTAAGGATAGAAAAAAGTGGAGGCGCATTTGCGGAGGTACCGGCCACCCCTAGTGGAACGGCGGCAGGATACAGTACAGTACCCCCCCGTCGACAGATTTTTTGAGAACAGATATTTGTTTTGTTGCCCATTACTCCAGTCACTCACAATTCACTTTTGGAAATTGCGTGACTACTATTTTGACATACCCTTGATAAATCCTTTTTTAAATGAAATTATATAATATTCCTTGACTTATTGGTTAATTTGAGGCTGACCACCCATACTGTAAAAAATGGTTCACTTTTCCAATGCCACTCCTGTGTCAGGAAAGGTCGGCAAAAGCTGTAGGGCTTATGTTCATTTGAGGTTTGGATTTCATTTGTAAGTCCACATTCAGCATTTGTAAGCGCAAACTACACGTGTCTGTTTGTGGGCATGCATTTGAGAGCCTTAAATGCTGCAACTTAGATTATAAATAAAATCTTAATTTTTTTACACCCCCCCCCCCTAGTTTTGATCCAAAAAAAATCTCTAAATATCCATATCCGTAAATGAAGCTGCAATCATTTTCAGGGTGTCTACCGGAACCAGCAAAAAATTTTGGAAGTGGTCTCTGAGGGAAAAAAGTTTGGGAACCTCTGTTTTCAATTAATGTGATGCTCGACTGTATTCCGCGCTGAAAGTAAGCATTTTTACATCGGACGGAATAAAATGCGTGCTATTTCTACGCTCTTTAATCTCGCGGTAATTAATACCTGTTGCAGAATGTATCTATCTTAGCAAAAGAGTAAGCTTCACATATGGAGCAAGTTCTTACTGCGTTGTGTCCGAAGGGGCCGCATATGGCTAGTGAAACCGATTTTTTTTTGTATATAAGTAAGCCAGAAGCGCTATTCTGCTAAATTCCTCACACTTTGGATATCAATCCAAGTTGGAGCTTGCAAAATAACTCCATAGATAAAACAAATAACAGTACATCTTATTTTTGGACACGAATCGCTATCTCACTGCCTTAAGTTCGTAAGGAATTTAGCAGAATAGCGCTTCCTAACCCATTTTTGTTCCTTAATTAATAGGTTGATATGACGCTTAATCAAATGCTATAAAAACTAGGTTCTCTTTTGCTAATTTCCCCCCGGTTTATGTGCTGCACATGCAGCATTTGTAAGCGCAAAATTACCTGTGTCTACCTGTGAGCGTGCATTAAATGTAAGACATAAATGTCCCACTGAGTAAACTTTGCTGGTAGCCAAGAAGACAAGGTCCATCCAGCCCTACAGCAACTGGGTCTTGCTTACGACGACCAAGTTCATAAACAACACCTCTGTGGCACTACAGCAAGTGTCATAGACCCCTAGAGTCTCTGAAATGTAGGGAGTCTCCCGCATAGGATTAAAAAAGACGAAGATATCAGCCTCCAAAAATTGTAAACATGCGATTTAAAAAATATCTTTACATAACACGTTATTATTTTTGATTCCAAAGTGCAAATCTGTAGACCATCTTCTATAATTAGTGGGAGTGGCTGAGAATCACTTTTTTACGAGTCAAAGTTTTTAATTTTTTGCCCAGTCATTTAAAGTTCCAAAAATATTTTTGTAATGATTGAACATTTACAAAAAGTTTTGTTTACTGTGTAAAATCACAAAAATAGTAATGGGTAATGAAATTGTACTGGAGAACTTATCTATTAAAGTAAACCAAACAAATATTTTACATGCTTACTCCTTGACTGATAGGTTGGTATGAGGCTGACCACCCGTGCTGTAAAAATCGATTCACTTTTGCCAATGCCACCCCGGTTCATGGAACGGCGGCGGGAGTTGCAAGGTTTATGTTCATGTAAGGTTGTTGCTTATTTGATGATGATGAGTTGATGATTTCTTTATAGCGCCGTTTCGTGATGTAATCACTCCAAGGGCGCTTGTGCAAACGATGCCAGAAATTTGCTTGTATTCAGTGCATTTCGGAACTTTCCATGGTCCTCTAGCTCTCTTACATGATGTGGCAGGTGGTTCCAGGCCAGAGGACCAGCAACTGCAAATGCACGCTCTCCAAACCTTGTGTTAACTCTTCTTATAGGTTCTTCAATCCTTGATTTGGCTCCAGTTTCAGCCGAGCGCAGTGTTAGGCTTTGTATTTGTATGCACACATGCAGAATGTGTAGGCGCGAACCTACATGTCAATGACGTTACCATGTTGAAAGCACCGGTTCCCATAGATCACCGAAGTTAAGCAACATTGGGCGCGGACAGTACTTGGATGGGTAACCGCTCAGGTACACCGCGTGTCGTGGGCATCTTGGACCGGTCCGTAGTGGCAACACTTCGGACTCGTAAATGGAAGGTTGTGGATTCGGATCTCAGCGGAGCACAAAAATATACCATTTATATTTCGAATGTGCTCTTCGCTGGGTTGAAAAATTCATAAACCTTTACCAAAGACCGGTCACTGAAAGGTCCATCCAACTTTACAACAATTGGGTCTTGCT
Source organism: Agapetus fuscipes (assembly GCA_951799405.1). Taxonomy (NCBI): domain Eukaryota; kingdom Metazoa; phylum Arthropoda; class Insecta; order Trichoptera; family Glossosomatidae; genus Agapetus; species Agapetus fuscipes. Next base: position 2,469,766 of record OX637340.1, on the reverse strand, counting down.
TGAGAATTGGCGCTTTCTACAGCGACGACCAAGCTCGCAGAGGGCTCTTGAGGTGTGATACACACAAAAACAGCGCTCACCAAATAAATCATCCTAATATTTTTTTTATTATTATTACATGTGCCTGTCTGTGGGCATGCATTTAATATAAACCTTAAATGTTAACATATCTTTGCAGCTTAGATAATAGATAGATTATAGAAAGGAGTGCCTCTAGCAAGCGTTTTAGTTTCCATACATTAATGGTAAAACACTTGCTCTGAGTTTTATACTTGGAGAAACGTACGTAGTGTTTATCAAAAATGAAGTCATTTTTTGAACAAGGGTGGGCCCTACATATAAGTATTTACTAACCAATCAAATTATGTAATCTATTTTCTTTAACAGTTTTTTTTTTATCATTCAAACATGACTTTTAAGTACTTCCTGCCTTACCCCTTAAAATAATTACTTCAAGTTTTATTTGATTTTCAAATTGTCTTGATTTGAGTCATTCTAGGGAGGGAAAAATAATCATTATTTTGAAAGAATTTATTAAATTTTAAAGTTGTAAATAAAAACTTTGTTACTCATAAACTCAATTTTCTGTTATTTATTAATTTCCCCATTTGAATTGAAAGTATAAAAAAAAATAAAAACTTAATACCTTTTGTATGTACTTTAACTTTTATTTACCTAAACAAAACCGTCCTTACTATTATATTTGTTATTACAAAAATCTGACTTCAGTCTACTTTTTATATATTAAAAAAACTGACATAGATTCGTTTAAAAACCCAAACTTTTTTCTGAATAAGTTGCAAAATAAACTGCAGAATTGTTTTTAAGTCAAAAAAAAAATCGTTTCCAATATACTTAAAATATATGTTCACTGCGTTCAAATATGTTACATAAAACTTACGTTACAAAAAATGATCAAGTGATTTTCGTCTATCTTGTTTTTGTTAAGTTAACCTACGTAACAAGTGCTTCTACGTTGTATGAATTCCCAGAACAGTTTATTCTGGTTTTTTCTTCTTATTCGATCGCATACCTCGGCAGGATCAAACTTCTTTTTTTTTCATTGCCAAGGCCAAGATTCTTCAAAAGACTCGATCTCATAACATTTGACGTCAATACTTTAAATACATATATTGACTTTACAAGTTTTCGTCTAGTTCTTTTTTACAAAAATGTATTATAACTAAAACAAAAAATAGAGGTGCTATGTATCTTTGTTTTCGTTTGATAGGTAATTACACAATGATTTATATTTGGTGTAAAGTGCACAAGATGAAATATTGTTAACAGAGTTTTTTGCTTTGCAACTCTATAATGTGAGAAATATTTGCGCTTCTTCTTCTTCGTGTCAGCTTCACACCGTATTGGCCCAGTAACGAGCAATGTCTACAGCTCTTTGGTTTCCCGCAAAGAGATCATCCATGGAGCAGCTTGTCGAACAGGAGGGACAACACCGCAGGTGCTCCATAGTTTGCTGAGCTCCACACTCACATAGTGTAGAGTCCTCCCGTCCCAAAAATCCCTAGGTCGACATGTTGGCCCGGGCTCTTCCAAAATTGCGGTTAAAAAATATGCATTATTGCAATCATTAAGCTTTATAAAAAATCGGGTATCTCACAAAAAGGAATTGCAACAAACAAATCTAAGGGTGTCTTTACACTTTACAAAATTCTTCAACTTATTCAGTACAAAAGTTGCTAATCTAATGTAAAAAAATATAAAAAATAATAATATAATATAAGTAAGACAACTTTTTACTTAGGCTGCCTCTAGGCGCCACTCACGCGAACCATGCTTTCATTTTTACAGACAAAATTAACAACTTTTCAAAAGCATTTCCAATATTTTAAGTAATCTCCCTGACTTGTAGGTCGGTGTGAGGATGTACCCCCATGCTCTAAAAACTATATCGACAGTTAAAAGGCAGTAAGGCATAAGCGACATAATAAATCCACCCTAAAAAATATAAAAAAATATATATCGTAAAACGCGCAGATATCATGCAACTTTTTGCCACGATGTACATAAAGTGCTGTATTTAGCAAGGGAAACCTATCGCTTTTTACAGGTAAGGAATGAAGCCTTTTCCCCAACCATTTAATTTGAAGTGGATATGCTCCTGCTGGCTGGGAAGGTACTATAATTAAGTTAAGAATGAGACACTATAAGTATTGAATGAGAATATTCAGTTGTAGTTTCATTTTCTACATAGCGGGCTAAATTAGCACAACAAATTAACATTTATTTTTCAAAAATACTGACAGGGCTATTTTTAGACATTTTAGTCGTCGGTTGAGCCCACGCTTTGACAAACCAATGGTGCCTACGCTGGAAGTTTCATCAGCATGGTCATTCTTACCTACCGAGTTTTGTAATATTTGTATAAAAACAAATCAGCTGTTCACATGCAGTCATCTTGGATTGACAGGTCTTCATACAAATCCATCATTAGTTTGTCAAAACGTGGGCTCAACCAACGACTAAATGTCTAAGAATAGCCCCGTTAGTGTTGAAAAAATGATCAACCTTTATTTTGAGATATTTTTTTTGACAAAGAGCAACTGGGTCTTGCTTTCGGAATTCACGCCGACGGCTCATCAAATAAACTAGCCTGAAAACAATTTATTTATTTTTACAAAATTTTCTCGAAATGGGCTGATCGTAGAAAGAAACGAAAATACATGACGTCAATACTTGTCAACGACGTTAGCCATGTTGAAAGCACCGGTTTCCATAGATCACCGAAGTTAAGCAACATTGGGCGTGGTCAGTGCTTGGATGGGTAACCGCTCAGGTACACCGCGTGTCGTTGGCATCTTGGACCGGTCCGTAGTCCGTAGTGGCAACACTTCGGACTCGTAAATGGAAGGTTTTGGATTCGGATCCCGGCGGAGCACAAAAATATACCATTTATATTTCGAATGTGCTCTTCGCTGGGTTGAAAATTTCATAAACTTTTACCAATGACCGGTCACCAAAGGTCCATCCAGCCTTACAGCAACTGGGTCTTGCTTGAGTATTGGCGCTTTGTAGTGACGACCAAGCTCGAACACCTCTGCGGCACTACAACAAGTGTCATAGACCCCTAGAGTCTTTAGAATCTAGGGAGTCTCCCGCACAGGATTTCTTAAAAAAAAAAAAAAAAAAACTAATTGCAATAAGAGCCTAGTACGTGAAACTGTAAGTGTAGTGTAACTATATGTGTAGTACATAGTAGGTAATATTGCTTGCTATTTTCTCAGCCAAGATTGACCGTGAACTGCGAGCTAGCTTTTTGCACGAAAACTAGTTTCGTTTTTTTGTGTTGCGGATTAGTTATGCCCGTCTGACTTATCTAACGCTTCATATCTCAAAATGAAATAAGGTTCATATGGTAAAAAGCGCAAGGTATGGTACATTTAAAATTCTCTATCGATTATTTATGTACATATATTAAAATAATTCCTTGTCTATTGCATAAAGTTACATTGTTTATAAGGCGGTTATTGAATGTGTATGTTTTTTTTTTGCAATACGTTTTATGACAATATGTATAGGTGGCCTGGTTTTTTTTTAAGCATCAATCAGTCTATGTAGAAGCAAGTTTCTAAATGTATTTAAGCAAAGAGTTTTTATTAATGACATATTGCTACAGACAGTACGTTTTTTTAACACGAAATACTGTTTTTAATAAATAAAAAAACGGTTATTATCGTCGCAAAAAATTGACAGATAGATTTAAAAAAAAACTTATGCTTCTTGTTTTAATATATTAGTAAAACACAGCTAGTTTAGTGAGTATCAAAAAAAAACTACAAAAAGAAAACTTTTGAATTGAAACTAAATTATTTTGATTATATTTCTAAATAGCAACCTTAGAATAGGAGATTTAGGCTTACACGGCCGGCTGATGATGCTGTAGAGTTGTTTACCGGGATATATTGCAGGAATAGTTTCATCAGCGTCATCTTCTTCACTTCACTTTCACGCTAAAGAAGCCCATCGTAGACATGTGCGAAACGCGCCAAAGCTCCAGCTCCCATAGAACACGGCAACATATCCCGGAAAGCAAACACCCATGCTCTAAAAATGATTCACTTTGCCAATGTCACCCCTGTTTCAGGGAAGGACGGCAAGAGTTGCAGGGTGTATGTCCATTTGAGATTTGTTTTTTATGTTGTAGGTTCACATGCGGCATGTACAAGCGCAAACTTGTAGATGTCCGCTTGTGAGAATGCATATAATGTGAATCTCCAATGTAACATATCTTTGCAACTAAGATTAGATTAGATGTTGCTAACAATCTTTTTAATACGGGTTTCATTTATTTATCAGTTAAAAGTTTGATATTGAATTTTAAAAGCCTGTTTTTTTTCAATTTAAACTTCAACATCTTCATTGAATAAGACCGCAAAAATATTTAAAAAAAAAAGTCCTCCTTAGTTTAAATATTTTTTACTCAGTTTTTATTGCGATTACCTGTTATTATTATATTTAAAAATAAACTCGTTGTTAGACTAAAGATTTCTCACAGTTTGTCTGACATTTAACCAGTTTTTGTAAGTAACAAATTATTCAAAAATAAACTTAAGTTTATTCATATAAAGCAGTAGCCTTGGAAATTGTTAAACGATTGACGGCCATGTTGATCCTAAATGTCAGTGACATTCAAATGGGTTTTCCAATATTTCATTCGATACTTTCATCAGTAGGTAGTATAGAATCAAAGACAGCAATCTAGGTTTTTTCGAAAGCTAGTTAAATATTTTTATTCTTTGTTTCTATATTATTTTCCCTGTTTCTATTTTTCTTTCTCTGTTTATATGTATTTTTTTCTCGGTTTCTATTTTCCTATATGTATTTTTCAGTTATTGTATTTTTTATATGGCTAGTCACGTATTGCACCCTCCGCGCGGCTAGACTGGAATAAAGATTTAGTATTATTTTAGACTCTTGATAATGACCTGAAACTTGAAGGTCAAAAGTACTCGAGGCAAATAAAATAAATTATTGTGAAAATAAAACTACGTTTTTGAAAAACTATTTTTATTTTAAATTAAAAATGAATTTTCACTGTGTGAATACACAAACCCTAAAAATTTTAATTTATTATTATTAGTAATAATATAAATTGTAAGGAAATGTTGAGAAAACAATTTCCCGTGTTTTCATAATTTATTTAGTTAACATAAGTTGGAATCCTCCCCGAAACATAAACTATGCTTACTTTGGGGAGTATTATTGTAATTAAATGTTTGTAATTGTAATATTAATTTGTGCATATTGATAAAAACAATAAAGACCTTTATTATTATTATTTATCTCATTTTCAAAAATATCCTAGAGTAGTGGTGAGATCAATTCAGAAATAGCGATACTTCTTCTATTAGCCATTGTGTACTTTCCACCCCATAATTAATATGGAAATAAATATTAGGATGACTTATTTGGTGAGCACTGTTTTCGTATGAATCACGCCTCAAGAACCCTCTGCAAGCTTAGTTGTTGCTATAAAAATCGCCAATTCTCAAGCAAGTTCAATTTCCTGTTTTTTTTTTAAGAAATCCTGCGTGGGAGACTCTCTAGATTCTAGAGACTCTAGGGGTATATGACACTTGTTGTAGTGCTGCAGAGGTGTTCGAGCTTGGTCGTCGCTACGAAGCGCCAATACTCAAGCAAGACCCAGTTGCTGTAAGGCTGGATGGACCTTTGGTGACCGGTCATTGGTAAAGGTTTTTTATGAATTTTTCAACCCAGCGAAGAGCAAATTTGAAAATATAAATGGTATATTTTTTCGAACCCACAGCTTTCCCAATTTAGAGTCCGCAGTGTTACCACTGAGCTACGGACCATGTAGTCTGTGGTACAGGCAGATTATTTTTTCAAACCAGAGAAGAAAACTTGAGAAATGTGTTTTCTTTTTAATTATTTACGTATATCAGCCATTGACATATGCTATCAGCAATAACTAGCCAGGGCATCTTCGACGAAATTCTTTTCGAAGACAAATGAACTGATCGATGTTTTGGCTGACACCAAAGTCCTGGATTCCTGCAGAAAGCTACCTAATTAAAGGATTTACAAATAATCACACGAAAAGTTGAAATGTGTTTGTAAAAATAGCCATGATGATCGAGAATCGTCAAAAGAAGTGACACTGTTTGCAGAAGATAAGTTTTTACGAGAAAACAATGTCTAGACGTTAAATTATACTGCTAAATAAAAAAAAAATACAAAAATCTGGGACATCCTTCAGAGGTTATTAGAAGTCATCTGGTTCATTCTCAAGTTCATATTAAGAAAAAATGCGAATTCTTATAAATTATCGTTTTATGGAGCTAATGTCCTTTACGAGAAATACTATGTCAAACGCATTATATTTCAATTTTTTTTCTGTAAACCTTACCCATATGTTTTTATTTAATTTTATGTTTATAATGAGTTTTATAATATTTATTTATCAGTGATGTACAACACATATTTTTCTAGCGCTTTTTGTAAAGCATAATAGAAAAAATGTAGAGCACAACAATTAGTTTCATGATTTTTCATACTCGTAGAATCGTTAATCATTAATAATACAAAAATACAACAATTACAATATGTTGGTTTGACCGTATTGTGAAGATAACATACATAGTTTTGGTTGTTTCGACTTTTGTAACAATACGAAGCTGATATTTTGTATTTTGTAGCTATTCATGTGTTTAGAGAGATATTAGGGAATCTAACGAAAAAATAACATATTTCATAATATTTTTTTTCTGATCTTTTTAATTAGTTTTTTTAGAACATCATAAGATTCTCAAAATTGATTTGAGGTCTGTGCTAATTTCAAAGATATTTCTACGGAGAAATGCGTGATCTTTTTTACTTGGACGAGAAGTCTTGACATTTTCTAACGATTCTATCGGTAGATAAATCGAGACTGCGTCGGCTGGTTAGTCCGTCAAGCTAAATATTAACCTCTAACTTCAAGACTTAACAAGCATTCCAAACTTAACATTCTCAGAGATAAATGTTGTAAAATGTTAAAATATACCATAAGAAAAAAAAACATTCTCTTTGGTTAAACTTGTCTTGTCATGTATCGTGCGCCATTCCTCTAGAGGTGGCCGGTACCTCCACACAAGTGCCTCCACTTGACTCTGTCCTTGCATACTTCTTTCATCTCATCTAATTTCATCACTCTTTTCATGCATGCTCTTCTCTTGTTTCCACTCTGTAAATTTCTCTGATTGAAACAGCAGTGAAAAATCGACATTGTACAACTTCGATCATCCTTTGATAGGTTCATAGTATAACTAGTATTATTTTGTCATTTTTGCGATAGTTATCAGTCCCTATTTAAACAGAATGGCACGCCATTATAAAAACGGAAGCCCTGACATTCCTGCATTGATAATACAAATAATCTATTCCACTAGCAGGTACTTTGTGGTATAATATATCGGTTTGCCGTGAGGACAGTCTGTTGATGTGGACAGACAGGATGACCTCTTCAATGGCGAGTAGGTAGATGCCTAAAATTATGAAGTTGCCTAAACTGCTCAGTAAACTACCTTGAACCCGTAATACAATGGACTCAGCACATTTAAAATGTTGAGAAAAATTTGATGTCACTTGTCCAGAGTGGAGGCAGGACATAGAGTCATAACCTCAGTACAATATTAAGTATTGTACAATAAAATATAATTTGTAAATTTATTGATTCGCAAAGACATAATCACACTTACTGTTTTTTACTAATGACAACAACTTATTCGGATTTAGGTTAGATTTACGGTCTTTAGACATATTTGTACAATTGATGAAATAAATTAAATACCTGGATACTTATACGAAACGTTAGTTATAGAATCTCAGTGTTCTCGACGTTTCGTTGACATCTTATCCAAAATCAACAGCAGAAACATCCTTGTTCGGTAGAGGGCAAGGATGAACTCACCTGAAAGCCCTTCGCGACGAAACGTCGAGAACACTGAGATTCTCTAACTAGCTCTAAAAATACCCGGCTATTTAATAAATTTTAATCTAAATCTAAGCTGCAAAGGTATAAATCATTTAAGATTCATATTAAACGCATTCCCACAAGCAGACGTATAATTTCATGCTAACACATGCCGCATTTGGACCTACAATAAAAAAACAATAATTAATAATGTTACAGAAAAACGCATCTAATTCACCATTATTTTTATCTTTGTTAGTGTATTAGTAGGCTAGTGGAATCAAGGTGTCTGTATGTATACACAAAACACACATTCAAACACTAATCCCTCGTTAGTCGCCAGTCTTAATCAGTCATTGCTGTTCGTTCCACCATATGCAGATCTCGAAGGCTCGGCTATCGCTGAACTTCCTTGAACTGAGTTCGATTCCGCGACTCATTCTTGCATGGACCCGTTACGGTTTGTTTGAGTCTCTAATTTGGCAGGTGAAGCGACTCGCTGATAAATAATTTACGACACTGTTCTGTTATGTATGAATTATGATCGAATTTGATTCACAAATAATATTTGTTAAATGTTATTGAATTGTTTAATTCCTGAATAATAATAAGACAATATTTATACTGCCGTTTTGTGATAAATCACTGCAAGGGCACTATTCAACTGTAACATCTCCGAAACAAACATGTCTTCAATCCTGACTTAAAGCGTTTTGATGGAAAATTTAGAGATGCTAACAATAATAATAGTACATAATATATAGAATGCCATAATTTTTCGTACTTGAATTCCGAGTGTACACACACCTTCGTCATAGATTTTGTAGGGTTTGTGTATTCACACAGTGACCTTCGTCATAGTTTCATCAAGATCATCTTCATCATTTCACTTTCACGCTGAAGAAGCCCATCGTAGACATGGACAAAATATACGAAAGCTCCAACTCCCACAGACCATGGCAACAGATCCCGGAAAGCTACTCTCCAGCACCAAAATGATGATTACCTTTACTACAGCCTAGTCTCGCGGAATTGCTAAACGTGACCATCTTAAAAAATATGCAAGGACGATACATGTTAATTATTACAAAAAGGAAACAAATGATAAAATTAACCACCGGGAAAAAACAATGCAAAGTGATAAAAAAAATATACGTAGGCTTATGAAAAATATAAAAAAAACCTAAGCTATTCGTAAATCATTTTCTGCAACACTAGGCGTTTTTTTCCTGAAACAAATGCAGTACTTGTAGATAAAAGCGTTAGTAAATTTTTTACAGTTTGGAGTGTTTTCCTTATACCAATTTGACTGTTATATGCTCTATGAATGAAAGTGATCAATTCTTGAATTCTTTGATCCAAGCTACACTGGTATCTGTCCATCAGAGGCTCACTATCAACGCACACACAACGTAATACATTTCACCAAGCTACATCTGTAACTCTGTCGCCATTCCGCTAGGGGTGGCCAGAGCCTCTGCAGAGCTGCCTCCATTTTTTCCTATCCTTAGGTACATACCTCTTTCAATTCATTCATATCCATCACCTTTTTCATGCATTTTCTTCTTTTACGCTCACTTTGTATATCCCATTCTTTCACAATCTCCTCAATCTGATCACTCCATACTTTTCTCGGTCGTCCCTTCCCTCTTTTTCCTTTCACACTTTCTTTGTATACATACCTACTTTGTCAGTCTATCATCATTCATTCTTTCCACATGCCCAAACTCTACATATGGGCGCATAATACTTTTTTACAGTTAGGATGAGTCAACCAAGTTAAAAAGGAGTTGTGAATGTAATTACAAATTTATGCGACTCCAAAAATATCTTTCAAATCCAGTAAAATTTACAATTATCTTGTTAAATTAGTGAACTAGATTTTTCGTTTTAGTTTTAAGATTAAAAAAAAAATAGTCACATTGCTAAACTTTAAACACTAAATGTTAGATGGCGCTGCTGTGTATGTAATATTTACGTAAACAGTAGTCTACTGCATCTACTATTCCACGAATATATTTTTCACATTATTTTCAAGAATTACGATTTCAAATCACGTTAGTCTTAGAAGTAACGCGAGTATAAAAAAATATTTGTGAACTTCTCTCGATAGCGTAAGCAGAAAAAAGTATGAAAACTAAATCACTCACTATGTGTGCTGTTGTATTTTTCATATAATTTTCAACTTACGCAAGATAGAGGAGTTTATGTAACGTTGTATACTCGGGGTAATGATATTTTTTATAGCGTGTTTTCCGAAGAAATGTAAACGTATATGACTGCGTTTTATTACGGGTAATAACTGTACGGAAATAAAAAAAATGTGACTCAAAGTGCCTTTCTAAGTAGTTGTAATCAGCTATAACAAAGTCAATATCATCGCGTTAGGAAGTTATGATATTTGTTCCTGCATTTAATTTTTTACTTTAAAAAAAAAGAGGCAACTCTGCAGAGGCTCTGGCCATCGATAGCGGATAGGGGTTGCAGTTACCGAGGACTATTATTTAGATTTTTTTTAAATTTATTTAAAAATCTTAAGAATAATAAAAATTAAATAAAGGCTGTTTCAAAAATAATCTATTTATTTTTACTATTTCAATCACAAAGATTTGAGAGTAAAAATTACTTATAAACTTTTATTTATTTAATCTGACTTTTTCTGAGGTGGCCATTATAATATGGATAAAAAAACATAAAGGCAACTTAATTTTTAAGTCCGGTCGATAGCTCAGTTGGTAGGGTGCTTGCATTTCATGCCAAGAGACCGGGTTTAAATCCCACCGAGGGTGTAAGAAATGATTTCCCGTTTCGGTGTTTATTTTAAAAACCCAAAATAAAAAACCGGCAAAGTTAACTCAGTCATTCACAAGGAGTGAGTATCAGCCCTCTTGGGAGCCTTGCCTGTAAAAATAAATAGGTTCCTCTCGCCACAGTTGAGTTGCGTAATCAAATGTGATTTTTTGGACACCATTTCACCTTGACTTATAGGTTGGTATGCGGCTGACCACCCATGCTGTAAAAATGGTTCACTTTGCCGATGTCACCCCTGTATCAGGGAAGGACGGCAAGAGTTGCAGGGTGTATGTCCATTTGAGATTTGGTTTCTTTATTGTAGTGTAGTGTACGTGTCTGCTTGTGAGATTAGTTTAGATTAGATTAGAATAGATGAAAAATGATCGTGTATTTTGCGTAAAGCTAGCTACCTCCCTAACCTGAGGTTTTTTTTTTATCACAAATACTCAAATGGCGTAGTGAGACACGCGGATGCTGCTTGTACATACTCGTACCTACGTTATAAAAATACCAGTAGGTGTGAATAAAATTTTCTTCTCGCGTACAAATTGCCGCTGTGTCTGGGCGTACCCAAAGAAACCAGATCACAAAATGAACTCCGTGTAAATATCAAGGAGAGTCAAGGAGACGAAATGTCTTTTCCGGAAGTAAACCACTACACATGCGCTTCCGACACATTCACACACACACACACACACAATATGCCCAGCAAATCGTCGCTGCATTTAAAAAAGACGCCATGAGCTGTGAACGCCAATTAAAAAGGTTATTTCTCTCCATCGCATTGTCTACTTTGGAGTATTGCTAAGGGAATATATATTTATTAATTCTTGTACACCATTTTTTTATATTTTGAATAAATGCTATTTGTCGGCATCTAGATTTTCGAATTTGAAATAATAAGTGTAAGTAAATTCTGTACATTAAATTAAAGTTATTTCAAATAAAAACACAAAATACGTTTTTTAAATAAAATGTTAGAAATAAAACAATGTTGGACTTAATTGTACATTGAAGCTTTCACGGCCGGTACTTGTTGACACAACAATACCTTTTTTCGAGCTATGTATGTAGCCGTGGTCTAGTTGATTCATTCCGGTCAGTTTTGCCCAGATTGTTGTACTGAAAAATGAGTCAAATTTTAACTCTTATAAAGAAAACCACTTTAGAAGAATGAATTATTATTATTTGTGGGAAATGTTTCAACGGATTATTTAAATTTAAAAAAGGAAAAAAATAGTTTCATCTGTAAATATAGTTTATCTGGAATCCGTCAGATAATTATTTTTTTATAGGAGCCAAGAGGTCAAAACCGGTTTAACTCATTATTTAATAAATAAATAAATACTTGTGTGCATTTTTCATAATTTTATTGCTTTTTAAGCAATTTTTCCGTTCATCTCAAAATTCACAAATCATCACATAACATTTATTTATATTAAGCGACGTTTTAAAAATTCACATGCGCACACATACATACATTAAATGTGCCCACACATTCACACACGCACAGTCGTCACTCACACACTGGGTTTGTATGTCAAGGAAATGCGGTTAGTGAATGGGCTTAGTGGAGGGGACAGTCGCAAGTTGGATAACACAGCCCGGCGTACCTACTGCACTGGTTCATAACCTGAAATCAAGACCTTAGCCTTTCGCCTTAACCGCAGACAACCAATCTGATTGACGTGCACATCAAATCGGATCTTGTGAGGCAAACAGACGTAGCGAGAAATTTTATGATAAAGTAATGCTCGGCATGCCCAGTTTTAGAAGTCAATAGGAAAGAAAGAACGAACTTCTATAAGTTAATTTTGTCTGCTTGTGAGAATGCATGTAATGCGAATCAATCCCCAATATTATATATCTTTGCAACTTAGATGAGATTCATTAATAGTATTTTATGTTTTTTTTTGTGGAAATCAATGAAACTGATATATTTTTGAATTAACGGACCTATAAAAAAAATTATTCTGTCCCATACTTCTTGATAACAAAAGCGATTATTTCATAAAAAATATGGTAAATACATACATAGAAAAATGTTAGTAAAATATTTATGTCAATAAAACTACGTGATATTGATTAGAAAAAACAAGTTTTAGCTTCACCGCAAAAACACATTAACTTCATTTTTGGAAAGATGCTAAAATGCAATAATGACCTTTGCAAAAATGACGAACGGTTTTTATTGAAATGTAATAAATTTGATTCTATAATTAATTTATTCCTCAATACTTTTTTAATTATTTCCGTATTGAAAAATCTATATAAATTAATTGCACAGTAAATTAAGAAATATATATGTCTGATATATTTTCGTGATTTCCTCACAGTATGCAAATTATTAATTTGTATGATTTTTATCATTTTGAAAATAAGCCCTTTTTCTTGGTACAGAAATGCTACATGTCCAATAAGATAAATCAGTATTGTATCAATACATTTATCAAAGTAAAGAACTTCCGTAAATAAAGGCAAAAGAAACACACGGTCTATAAAAAGCAAGAAAGCGATGTGTATTCTGAGAAAACCTTTATGATTGTAAATATTTTTAAAGTAAGAAAAAAAACCTTATTTTGTAAACATGTAAGGATCTTATTTGTACATTCCATTCGTTGAAGCTCAACTTATTTCTTATGTGATCATTAATCGCTACATAATAATCCAGACACGCTGTAATGGGCTCTCCACTCATCTTCAGCGCTGCTATATAAGACGAGTTTTTTCTAAATCTAGAGAATCACAGCAGTACAAGGTAATTAATAAGAAAGCAGAAGCAGTACACGGAAATTTGAAAGCCATCGACTTGAATATCAAAAGCAATACTCACAAGATGTACCTACTCGAGCGTTTTATTTACCTTGTTATACAATTAAGAACAATATCATTAATGTCGCATTAGTACGAGTATGTGACTCTTTCCAAGGCAGCACGGAGTATTTGAACTTAATCGTTGCGTTAAAACGTAAAAAAATGTAGAAACTAAAACAGCGCCTCTGATGAGCGTTTACGTTAACTTTAGGGTACAGGTGAGTCAAAGGTGTTCTCACTGATTTATTCAGATCTGAGCATTACTACACGTGATATCACACATTGTGTGTGTGTGTGTGTGTGTGTGTGTGTGTGTGTGTGTGTGTGTGTGTGTGTTATGTGTATGTGTGTGTGAGTATGTGTGTGTGTGTATGTGTGTGTGTGTGTGTAATGTGTTATGTGTGTAATGTGTGTGTATGTGTGTGTGTTATGTGTGTGTATGTGTGTGTGTGTGTGTAATGTGTTATGTGTGTAATGTGTGTGTGTGTGTGTAATGTGTTATGTGTGTAATGTGTGTGTGTGTGTGTAATGTGTTATGTGTGTAATGTGTGTGTATGTGTGTGTGTTATGTGTGTGTATGTGTGTGTGTGTGTGTAATGTGTTATGTGTGTAATGTGTGTGTTTGTGTATGGGAGCGCACATGAGCGGTACGACCTCGATATTGCGTACAATAATCTCACTAACTGCAACATGACAATATTTTTAATGCGACAGCCCAATAAAAAAGATTGACACCTTCGTCTTTTAAAAATCACAGAAAATAGTTGTAAAATCTGTTATGTCTGTGATAGATTTACAAAATACAACTTTATTGAATTTATTCTAGGTCCTCTTGAAAGAGATTTGTTTCCATGTATTGCAAATTTTGAATAAACCTTCACGCCACGTACAAAATCTAAGAAAACGAAATCATTCAAGAGAAGTGCTGTTGTATTTTCCATATTTTTTTCTATGTAGGATCGAGGGGAGTTAACTTTATGTTTTATTCTCGGAGAACTTGTTACAACTAATTCATATGTATATACCAAAAAAATATACCAAATACACCAAAAAAGGTCTTTCTTATTTCAATCGATGTCTCCTATTTAAAAAAATATACTATCCATCCTACTTTAAAGTACACCATGACTTTAAGCCTTAAGGTGATCTTAATTCATCTTTTTTTTTCTCAAATAGGACCATAACTTTATTACTTGTTTTCATTATTCAAAAGTTGTGTAGGTACCTACACCAAACAAATGATTTTTTTTTTCCCAAAAAATGATTGTAAACAAAAACAAAAAATCGCACATTTTTAAGACATACCAACATTCTGCACTTTAACCATCACATCAACAATATTATAATACATCAACATTGCAAAAATATATTACAATTCAAGTCGGCGGCTAATAGCGCAGAGTTGACGTCGTTAACCTTAGAGGCCTTACCTTTAACGGACCCGCGGCTTGTCACAACCACCTCAAGAGTTAACTTCCGCAACTCGCGATGGTTGCCCGGAGGCTGTACGTCCGGCCGTGGTAAAAACACAGCCTGCAACTGCGAGCCAGTTTGTCTCACGAACCCTTCCAGTGCGCCCCGATTCGCCAAGCTCACTTGATACTATCAGCATTTCACGCAAAATGATTCGCTACGTGCAATTTCTTCGTATGAAAATATTCCATCAAAAGTATTTTACGTGTTGAAAAATTGTGTTTTTGATTTTTTATGGTGTGAAATTTTTATGTGTTTTTTTTGAAGAATAAGTGATTTTGGATTACCTGGTGTTTTCATAAGATGCAGGTTTGACAAGTTTTTTGTTTTTTTTTTTTAATTTATTATTCGTTAATTAATATTTTATTGATTTTCTTTCATTGACGTGTTCTTTATTTCACATAAGTTAATTAATTGTGTTCCTTAATTAATAAGTTGATTGTCTTGTCTTGTATCCTGCCGCCTTTCCTCCAGTGGCCAGTACCTCCACACAAGTGCCTCCACTTGACTCTGTCCTTGCATACTTCTTTCATTTCATCTAATTTCATCACTCTTTTCATGCAAGCTCTTCTCTTGTTTCCAATATTGTTGAAATATGTTGGAAAAAGTTGAAATATTCTCTTTCCTTTCGATTCTATCCGTTTAATTAGATACATTGTTTTTTTTCTCATATATTTCTGCTTTTGTGTATTTCTGGATTTTTGTATTTTCTGTAATTTTGTATTGTTCTTCCATGTATTTTTCTATTGCTGTATTTTTTTTTATGGCTGGTCATGGATTGCACCCTCCACATGACTAAGCTGGAACAAACATTTATTATTATTATTATCTATAATAATCTACAATCTAAGTTACAAGGATATATTCATTTGAATCTCTCAAATGTATGCCCAAAAACAAACACGTGTAGTTCGCGCTTACAAATGCTGAATGTGTACTTATAAATAAAATCCAAACCTCAAATCAACATAAGCCCAACAACTTTTGCCGACCTACCCTGACACATTGGCAAAGTGAACCTATTATTTATGAAGTATTATTGTAGAAAATGGTTCACTTTGCAAATGTCACCCCTGTTTCAGAAAAGATCGACTAGAGTAGCCGGGTTTATGTTAATTCGAGATTTGAGTGTATATTTTTTCAGTACACATGCAGCATGCGTAAGCGCGAACTTTTACGTGTCAGCTTGTAAGCATACATTTTATATGAATCCTAAATATTACTACATGTACACATTATGGATAATATTTTAAGTACTTGATAAGAAAAAAAAACAAAATAAAACGTGTACAAAGTATAAAGATGGAAGGTTTAAAAAAATTTGAAAGGATGTTTTTATGCATTTTGATTGATTTACAATAATAATAACAATGCAATTAAAATTATGTCAAACGACCGTAATTTCAATCTAAACCTAGTATTATTATTTGTTATAATTTTAAAATAATACAACAACAATCAATAGCGAGTTCAATACAAAGACTGATGTAAGAGAAATGCATGTTTTGTTTATTGCACTAAATTTTTCCTTTATAGCTCATCGTAAAGCAAATATAAGACGCAAAATAAAATGCGCCTTTTATATATTATTGTAAATATCTGTGATATGTTTATTTGTAATTTCCTTGTATTACATGAATAATTAGATATGTACCTAATTACAAATGTTGACAACTCGCTCCCCCAGTTCTTGTTTACCGTATACGCCAATCTTGTCAAATATGACTTTTTCATGCAGTTGTCTTATGAATCAAATTCTACACAATCTGAGCTAAGAAAAACCGTAAAACTCGATAATGTGAGAGTTCTTTTAAATATTTTTTAAATAAATTTCTTGTTTTTATAAGACACATTGGTCCAGTACACATGCAAACACTGCTCATGTAAAATTTTCTCAATGGCGTATACGGTAAACAAGAACTAAGGCAGCGAACTGATTGCTGGCGGATACCCTGTGGTTTTTTACAATAAGACTTATATGTGGTTAAAAAACCTATTTTTTACAATTCAATCATATTTTTGTTTGCTTGACAAAAATAATCTACAATCAATTGTGGTATTCCCATTGATAAACTGTTTTGATTATTAAATATATACACAAATATTCTTTTTTTTAAACTTTTATACGAATAAACGTTTTTAATATAATAAAAGTTATTCCTTTACTTAAAGGTTGGTATGAGGCTGACACCCATACTGTAAAAAAATATTCACTTTGCCAATGTCACCCGTGTTTCAGAGAAGGTCGGTAAAAGTTGCAGGGTTTATGTTCATATGAGTATTGGATTTAAATTTATAAATACACATGCAGCATTTGTAAGCGTGAATTTTCACGTGTCTGTTTGTGGGCGTGCAATATGAATTTTAAATATTAATACATCTTTGCAACTTAGATTATAGAACGTAGAAACATCAGAGGAAATTACGTACATCTGTTTAAGTTATAGTTTTTGTTGTTGTAATTAAATGTAGCAGCATTATTTAAAAAATAATTATGGGATCCCTTATATTTTAATGTTTAAACAGATTTATTTTTTAAATTTATGACCATCATCAAGACTTGACTTCCTTGACTGATAGGTTGGTATGCGGCTGACCACCCATACTGTAAAAAATGGTTCACTTTGCCAATGTCACCCCTGCTTCAGGGAAGGTCGGCAAGAGTTGCAGGGCTTATGTTCATTTGAGATTGGGTTTTTATATTGTAGGTCCACATGCGGCATGTGTTAGCGCGGAATTATACATGTCTGCTTATGGGAATGCATTCAAATATGAATCTCAAATGATACATATCTTTGCAGCTTAGATTAGATTAAGATTAAGAAAAGTAAAAAAAAAATACTTAAATAAAGTCACCTCAAATATGAAGAAAAAGCGTAAAAGAATGCAAAACAACGATTTTATTTCGGTAAATACAAATACAACTTATTATTTACCCTATACATAAAATATAATAGTGATAAAAAACATTTTTCATTTTAATGTATATACATAAAATAAAAAGCATTGATATGGCAAGATATCTCTGATATGGATCTACAATTAATATTTTATAGATACAAATTAAATTTGTTTTATGAGTCATAAGATCTCCAATCATTTTATCTCACGTAGAGTACAGAGAGTGTACAAGTAAGGACAATATCGATAAATGAGCTTCAATGAGAAGGTTTTCAAGAGGCTGCTGCATATTGTGAGAACGTTTAAACGCAGCGCTAGCGTTGATCAAAAAAGTATGAAAAGTTAAGAAGCGCATCTAGAGAGCGCTTTGATTTTCATACATATTTGGTGGAACGTCTAGAAAGTTGTATACTCGGGGTGAGAATTGAAGGCTATGGTCAGGTCACCGCCCTCTCTGCCCTAAAATATCCTTGGCTATAACTAGCGCCAAGTAGCTTCGTGATTTTTACACGTAAAGAATAATGTGTGGGTAAAAATACAATAAAACATGTTTTATGGCGGGAAGGAGAGAGAATCGATTCAAGAGACATTGTTTGTATTGACAAAATGTAACCTTCCATTTTAAAGAACGTATTTAAAAAAATGCTTTGAACTGTGGTTACTCGGTTTTAAATATGTTTTGGCAAATAATATAAATAAGCCATTTTATTGTTGTTTCATATTTTATCTGTTTCTTACGTACATAGTATAAATTAATTTGTAACTATGCTATGATTGTTCCTTGACTTATAGGTTGGGATGCGGCTGACCACCCATACTGTAAAAATGGTTCACTTTGCCAATGTCACCCCTGTCTCAGGGAAGACGGTAAGAGTTGCAGGGTGTATGTCCATTTGGCATGTACAAGCGAGAACGTGTCTGGTTGTGAAAATGCATGTAATGTGAATCTCCAATGTAACATATCTTTGCAGCTTAGATTAGATTAGATTAAATTAGACGATATACATCTGTCATTGAAGCTTTGGAGATCTTATACTTTTGTATAATGTGTTGTCTTGTATGAATTATTTTCAGTGTTCTGTTGATGTTTTTACAAATAAATAAATTACAATTTTTAATAGGCTTTACTAATTTCTTTCTTTTTTGTTACAACGAACACTTTCAATGTTTATGTGAACTTTTTTGTTTTTGTGAGAATAACGTAACTGACATTAACAATATTTATATTTGCAGTATTAATTACCTTATCTTTCAAAAAAATTATTGTTGCAGCTTTATAATACATATGTATTAAAATGTTGTATTATAAATGTAAATTATAATACATATGTATTATAATTTAGTGATTTTAAAAATGTAATTTATCATGTATGTTCCTTGACTTATAGGTTGGTATGCGGCTGACCACCCATACTGTGAAAAAATGGTTCACTTTGCCAATGTCACCCCTGTCTCAGGGAAGGACGGCAAGAGTTGCAGGGCTTATGTTCATTTGAGATGGGTTCTTATAATGTAGGTCCACATGCGACATGTCGCTCCCTCAGTTCTTGTTTATCGTATACGCCATTCTTGTCAAATATGACTTTTTCATGCAGTTGTCTTATGAATCAAATTCTACACAATCTGAGCTAAGAAAAACCGTAAAACTAGATAGTGTGAGAGTTCTTTTAAATATTTTTTCAATCAATTTATTATTTTTATAAGACACATTGGTCCAGTACACATGCAAACATTGCACATGTAAATTTTTCTCAATGGCGTATACGATAAACAAGAACTAAGGCAGCGATGTGTTAGCGTGAAATTATACATGTCTGCTTGTGAGAATGCACTTAATATAAATCTTAAATGATATATATTCTTGTAGCTTAGATTAGATTAGATTAGATAAGTAAAGAGCGAATTGCAGTTTTGTCATTGATAGCTCAGTTGTTAGAATGCTTGTGTTTTATTCCAGAGGGTTGGGTGTTACTAAATACTCAATTTGTGAAAAAAAACTCGGTGTTTTTTTATAATTATTTTATACTTTTTCATATATTTTATTACAAACAATTTCTTGGGTTGCATTACTACTAACAGTTTCCATACTATTTTTCTTTATCGCAATCCAATACTCTCTTTAAGTACTTGTAATATTGAGTACATAATGTTATGTATCTACACATAAAATAGGAAATAAACAAACACCGTGTGACTTACAGTGATATGCCTGTGAATAATGTAGATACTACTTATTTGTAATGTAACATGAAACAACACATGACGCGTAGGTACTTACAAATCACGGTCATGGATACGACACGTGATTTTGTATCGATAAAAGTGTTTTACCTTTGCACTGAACAACCAATAACTAATAGCCATTCTCAATAATCAATTGTCATTTTATGGCATTAACTGCGTGATTTTTTAACTGATGATGATGATGGATGATTTCTTTCCTGTGGCGCCATTTAATGGTCCAGGACTATCTCAAGGGCGACATGGCTTCTGGAGAAAAGCACTGTCTTCAGTCCCTTTCTGAAGGTGGTGGTAGGCTGGTTCGCGCGAACACTGACGGGCAAATTGTTCCAGGCTACCTGATGTGTTCGACTAGTTTTTTGTTATGTATTTTTATGTGAAAGAAACTCATAAAACTTGATCAGTAGGTACCCTTAGTACGAGTTGCAAAACTTGAGTAATTGATTTCCCCCAAAATCAAAATAAACACCGAAATAGGAAATCATTTCTGACACGCTCGGTGGGATTCGAACCCGGGCTCTCGGCATGAAATGCAAGCACTCTTCCAACTGAGCTATCGACCGGACTATCTCTATCTCCTTTTTCAAAAAAATGTGTTTGTGATTATGAAATATTGCATAAATTCCCATCACGTAAACAAAAAAAAACAAAGTGGCTGTCAAATGTTGCACACAAGAAAAAAATCCTTGATTATCGAGAATCCATTTTCTATTTTCTGTGTTTGACGTCACGTAGCCGAGGGATATCTTGAATGTTCCAACCTCATTAGCTGAATAAACAGCTAGTCATTATTTTAATCCACCAATAAAGTAAATTGCGTATTAACTAAAATTACATAACTTGATCTATGATCAAAAAGCAAACTACATAACTACCTGATTGAACTAATGGTCCTTTTCCGGTTAAAGATTTATGTTCATACGAGCAACATTCATAGGGCGATATGTTCCAACCTTTGCTGACATTGACGCCCATAGAAGGATGTCAGTTGGCATACCGCACCTAGGCAAGGTTATCTCTGGCCTTAGGATACCGTCTTGGCGTTTAATTCATACAATCATAATCAAAAATAAAAACAGTATCCAATACTCAAGAATTTTTCATAAATCATCCAAAAAAACTCGTGTAAAATTGTATGCAGGTGCATTATTCTAATATTGATTAACGGTAGATTTACGATATGAACACATATCTACCTATTATCTCTAAATCTAAATCTAAGCTGCAAAGATATATATCATTTAAGATTCATATTAAACGCATTCCCACAAGCAGACATGTATAAGCCAACACATGTCGCATGTGGTCCTACAATATAAAAACCCAATCTCAAATGAACATAAGCTCTGCAACTCTTGTGTAAGAGCGAATAAAAAGACAAATCTTAATCGTGTTGTGAATTCACTCCAAGGGCACTCCGAGCACACGCTTTCAAATCTTCTTAAATACATTTGCACTAGCCCTCGTCTCTTGGGTGTGGCATTCGATAACAGAAGGCTGGCATAGCAAATGGCACGATCCAAATAATTGGCAGTGTTGCAATTGCGAAGAACACTGAACCTATTGACAGCAGTGCTATATGTAGATTTCAGAATCACCTGCCTACCCCATCCCACATACATAGCTCTGAGATATACAGTGGCGCAATGTTTTGTGTATACTTAAATACATTTAAGAAGACCTTGTACTCCACAATCTACGTATCTAAATAATAAAAAAACGTGTTTACATTTTGCAATTATTGTTTATATCTAACAAACAGTCTGAATGTGCTTATTATAAAAATGACATATTGTAAGATTTCAGAGAAAATCGATTTAAATTTAACGAAATTACCAAAAAGTATCTGTAAATAATCTAGCAATTAAAAATTGAATTTTCAAATTATTTTTTATTCAAGCAATGCATGACGAAAATGATTAAGACTCGCCAGTATTATTGTGTTTATTAAGTTTTTAACTTAATTTATGTTAATGTTCAGATTAAATAAATACACGCAAAGTGACAGAATTATCATAAAGTCAAACCAGTTTTATTGCGATACTAATTTGTTCGTAATATGAGACCAAATTGTAAATTGAGTTTAAAAGTGTTTATGAATTCTTGTTTTTTTTACTCATTACACTCAATTGATTTTGCGATTTGGTTCACAATAAAAATCTAATTATTTGAAGCGAAAAAAATGTTCAACATAACGTACCTAAGCCTCACCTAGATGGTATACAAATTTTCACCGCGCTGCCTTCGAAGGGTTAACATTTAGCGTGTAAAACCTATTTATTTTCACAGATAAAACTGGTCAACTTTAGGCCGTTTAAATTGGGAATCTCTCTGTTCTTTAACGAGTTTTTCTTATTTTATTTATCGAACATAAAAGGATCATTACAATAATAAGTAAAAAAAACTTCGATATAAGAATATATGTTTAGTGCAGTGCGTTTTCCCCACACAAGTTGCATTACTACTTGTTTATTTTCACAAGTAAGGAAATAGCCTTACAACAGCACTTGTATTAAAGTGTGGGTTCCCTGCCTCCGAAGGACTAGGCTTTCATTTCTTATGAAAGCTCAGTAAAACCTTATCTGTACCATGGTCAGCGAATTAATTTCTGATATCCTTGATAAGGATTGAACGCTTGCCTTTTGGTTTTAAACGCAAGCATTTTACCAACTGAACAATCGACTGTAACTGTAACTGCAACTCTGTCACCATTCCGCTAGAGGTGGCCAGAGCCTCTGCAGAAATGCCCCCATTTCTTCCTATCCTTACATATCTCTTTCAATTCATCCATATCCATTAACTTTTTCCCACTTTTTCTTATTTTACACTCACTTTGTATATCCCATTCTTTCACAATCTCCTTAATCTGATCACTCCATTCTTTCTCGGCCGTCCCTTACCTTTTTTTCCTCTCACACTTCCTCTGTGCACATATTTTGTCAGTCCATCATCATTCATTCTTTACATACGCCCAAACCATCTCAGACTGCATCATGGAAAACTATGTTCTGAGTTTTTTAATTTAAATAAAGAAGAAATTACTTGGTTATCTAATCTAATCTAATCCAAGTTGCACAGATATGTTGCATTGGAGATTCACATTACATGCATTCCCACAACCAGACACGTACAAGTTCGCGCTTGCACGTGCCTCATGTGAGCCTACAACATAAAAACCAATCTCAAATGGACATACAGCCTGCAACTCTTGCCCTCCTTCCCTGTAACAGGGGTGACATTGTCAAAGTGAACCATTTTTACAGCATGGGTGGTCAGCCGCATATCAACCTATAAGTCAAGGAACATACATGACAAATTATATTTTTAAATCAATAAATAATAATATACATGGACATCAAAAACCTACAACATAAAACAAATTTCATTTTAATAAACCCTAGCCGCCAACATTACAGATCAACCGCCATTCTG
Organism: Agapetus fuscipes; assembly: GCA_951799405.1. Classification (NCBI taxonomy): domain Eukaryota; kingdom Metazoa; phylum Arthropoda; class Insecta; order Trichoptera; family Glossosomatidae; genus Agapetus; species Agapetus fuscipes. The sequence continues at coordinate 2,446,182 of OX637340.1, read as the reverse complement.
TTATGTAGATGATATTTTAAGAAATTTATTTTGGTTTCTTGGTAGTGGAGAAGCATTAAAAATCATGACCTTTGAAAAAATGTGAAATTCCCACTGTCCAGTCGTGGAGCGATAACAATGAAATATAAAAAAAACAACCTGTGGATGAATAATGAAGCATAATTTTATTTACTTCGAAGAGCCTCGACCGGTCAGTCAAAAACCTATGTATTGTTTCATCTTCCGCCCATTGTCCATCCGCCCAGTGAAATAAATACTTTATTTTTATGTTGTCAATCACATACTGAGTGGCTGTAACTGTTCTATAAAATATTTTACCACTTGATGTATGCGAGAAAATAAATATGAAAAAAAAATAGGTATGGGTTTCCTCTCAAAAGATTTTTTTTCTTTAAATAGATTTGTGTAGAGGAATTTGAGATTGGGTTTTTTATATTGTAGGTCCACATGCGGCATGTGTAAGCGCGAAATTATGCATGTCTGCTTGTGGGAATGTATTTAATATGAATCTCAAATGATACATATCTTTGCAGCTTAGATTTAGATTTAGAATGCAATTTACCAACCTATTCTGCCTGACCAGAAACAGGTATGAATATCGTCAATTAATAATTCATTATTGTTTATTTTAGTGAATTATTAATTAATAATTACCCAATAACATCTGTTGAACAACAGTAAAGTTATGGTCAAATGACCCAGGCGGGGATCGAACCAACGTTATTCTATTCCAAACACACTAGAAAGATCAGACCACTTGACCCCCTCGACCATAACACCAACAAGCTTTAAATACTGTTTTTAAAATACCTTATTATGTCCTCTTGAAAATGATGATAGTTGAAAAAACTTGAGGTCATAATAAATACTCAATTGTGAAAACTGTGTGTTTTTTTTATTCTTTCTCATAAACATTAATTTTCACAGTATAAATACACAAACTTTACAATATTTAAGCTTTATATTGTGTAGGTAGATTCGTTCGGTGATAGCTCAGTGGGAGAAATTCTTGTGTTTCATGCCAGAAGGCTAAGATTGATCCCCACCAAAGGTGTAAGTTTTTTGGTACAGTTTTTTTCAAACCAAATATCAAAAATATCGACAAGGTTTCCTCTGCCTTGACAAGACCACCCGCACTGTAGAAATTGATGTACTTTGCCAATGTCACACCCGTGTTACAAAAAAGTTAATTTTAGAGGTTGAAAATGTTTTTATTTTGTTACGAAAAAAAAGACAAAAATTCATGTATTTTTGTTTTGTTAGCCTAAAACAATACAGATTATAAAATACCTTTTTTGGGGTGTGATTATTTATACGTCTGACCGACTAATATAAATACGATACCATATCTTTTTGCTTCCATCACAGGGTCTGAGCCCCGCAGTCTGCATTTTAGATTTTTAAATTTCGGATCCTCGCAAAAACAAATTAGACCGTCATTGAAACAACCTTTGCAAGGATCATTGTATTGGGCGCAAAAAGGTGGCTTAGATATTCGCGTTTACAACATGAAGACGCCTTGATAAAGTTTTTTTTCATGCAAATAAGAAAAATTATAGACGCATTAATCTTTTTAGTTAATAATGGACTCAGTTATTGAACATAACGAACTAAGCTAAAAAAAATACTGGTTTCAACGCGATGACAGGTATGATATGTATTTTACATGTATAGGTTTATTTATATTGTAAAATTTGCTCTCGCTAGGTTGAAAAATTCATAAATAATAATAATAATAATATTAGAATTCGGGGCGAAAGAAATTTGTTTAGAAAAATGACAGAAGAGAATGAATTTAGGATTTTGAAAGAAGAAATAAAAGTATCTATTGAATGTTTGAAGAATGGAAAGTCTGCTGGGTTTGATGGAATAAATGGTGAAATGTTGAAAGCAGGAGGTGAATGCGTGATAGATTGGATGTACGAATTATGTAAGCTTTGTGTGAATGCAGGAGTAGTACCGATGGATTGGAGGAAGGCAGTCATTGTTCCCATTTACAAAGGTAAAGGGGACAAAAAAGACTGTCAGAACTTCAGACCAATCAGTCTACTCAGTATACCAGGAAAAGTCTTCTGTAAGGTGATTATAAAAAATGTGATTCTGACTACTAGTGAAAGGATTTCCGATATACAGTCCGGCTTTATGGCCGGTAGAGGCTGTGTTGATCAGATTTTTACTCTACGACAACTTGTTGAAAAACAATTGTCGGTGAGGCGGAAGCTGTTCACGGCCTTTGTAGATCTGGAAAAGGCTTTTGACTCAGTAGACAGAGGTATGTTATGGGATGTTTTGAAAGCATACGGAGTGAATGGGGCTCTCCTAGGTGCGGTGCATGCCAACTATGAAAATAGTAAGGCATGTGTTCGTATTGATGGTGAGTATAGTGAATGGTTTGAAGTTTATAAGGGTGTGAGGCAAGGATGTGTGATGAGTCCATGGCTATTTAACTTAGTCATGGACAAGTGTGTCAGAGATGCTAGTCTTAATGATTGTGGATTGATGATAGGAGAGAGCAAAGTGAGTGTTCTACTGTATGCAGATGATGCAGTTCTTGTATCTGATTCAGCAGTGGAATTGCAAACAATGCTCTCTAGATTGAATGAAGCTTTGTTAGGTAACCATCTGAAGTTGAATGCAAGTAAGACGAAAGTATTGATTTTTGAAAGAGATGATGAAAGTATGAATTATGAATTTAAAATTAATGGAATGAATGTTGATGTCGTAAATGAGTTTGTATACCTGGGAAGTAAGTTTGAAAAAGATGGAAGAATGACCGGTGAATTTGAAAGAAGAGTAATGAAGGGCAGGTGTGTACTGGGTGCCACAGCTTGTATCGCCAAAAATCAAAACATATCTAAAAATGCTCGATTGGCGGTACGCAGTGGCATACTTTTACCCACCTTGATGTATGGAAGCGAGGCCTGGACGGTGAATGAAAGTGAAATTAGTAAAGTCCATACTGTTGAAATGGACTTTCTAAGAAGTATGATTGGGAAAAAACGGAGTGACAGGGTGAGGAATGATTTTGTAAGAGAAGAATGTGGTGCAAGAGAAAGTGTGAAAGTGAAGATTAAAAGAAGTTTGTTAAGATGGTTTGGGCATATGGAGAGAATGAATGAGGAAAGACTGACGAAGAAAGTATATGTTGGTAGAATAGATGGATGTCGTGGTAGAGGAAGACCGAGAAAGGTATGGATGGACCAAATATCCGAAATTGCGAATGAATGGAATATCCAGAGTCATAATAAAAGAAGAGCCTGTATGAAGAAAATTATGACTCTGGAGGAAATGAAAGAAGTATGTAAGGACAGAAAGAAATGGCGGTTGATCTGTAATGTTGGCGGCTAGGGTTTATTAAATTGGAATTTGTTTTTATTTGTAAATGGATGTTTTGTATTTGGATATTGTTGTTTGGTGATGTATAAAATGTAATTTGTCGTGTGTGTGTGTTCCTTGACTTATAGGTTGGTATGCGGCTGACCACCCATGCTGTAAAAATGGTTCACTTTGCCAATGTCACCCCTGTCTCAGGGAAGGACGGCAAGAGTTGCAGGGTGTATGTCCATTTGAGATTTGGTTTTTATGTTGTAGGTTCACATGAGGCATGTGCAAGCGCGAACTTGTACGTGTCTGGTTGTGAGAATGCATGTAATGTGAATCTCCAATGTAACATATCTTTGCAACTTAGATTAGATTAGATTAGATTAGGATGATTTATTTGGTGATCGCTGTTTCTGTGTGTATCACACCTCAAGAGCCCTCCGCGAGCTTGGTCGTCGCTGTAGAAAGCGCCAATTCTCAAGCACGCCCCAGTTGTTGTAAGGTTGGATGGACTTTTAATAAACCGCTACCAATGACCGGTCACCAAAGGTCCATCCAGCCTTTCAGCTACTGAGTCTTGCTTGAGAATTGGCGCTTTGTGGCGACGACGCGACGATCAAACTCTAAATAAATACATAATTAATGAGAAAAATAAGTCTGTAATTATATTGAAATTTGGCTGAACTTCAAAAACATTTTTTTTTCGCAAATGCCTTTGTGCATTTTATTTGAAATTCCTATCATATGAAAATGAACTGATTTCATGGTTTACAACTTTTATTATATTCTAGAAAAATCCGCATTAAGCATAGTATAAGCTTTGAAAACTTAAGTTAGGTATGTTGAAACCCTCCTTATACCCGTCCTGCATGTATGTATGTATCAAAAGAACGGACAGCACATGGACGTTCATATAAAGCTACATATTTTCTTAAGTGGCGGAAGGCCATGAAGTAAAAAGCAACAGAACGTCATTATCATAAAACAAAACGCAAGAAAACGTGCCACAACAAGGTCTAATCAAATATAATCTAAGTTGCAAAGATATGTTACATTACAGATTCAGATAACATGCATTCTCACAACCAGACACGTACAAGTTCGCGCTTGCACAAGCCGCACGTGAACCAACAACATTAAAACCCAAATCTCAAATGGACATACACCCTGTGACTCTTGCCGTCCTTCCCTGAAACAGGGGTAACATTGGCAAAATGAACCATTTTTTACAGCATAGGTGGTCAGCCGCATACCAACCTATATGTCAAGGTCTTAATAAAATTACTAAAATATTAAAATTTGCCAAAAAAGTATTGTATCCAAAACTATCGGATTTTGTGAAAAGAATTTTATAAGAAGAACTATTATAAGGATAGGAAAAAATGGAGGCAACTCTGCAGAGGCTCTGGCCACCCCTAGCGGAATGGTGACAGAGCTACAGTTACAGTTACTATTAATTTTCTTATCTCCTCTTCATGTGGAGATTTCCCTGCTCCCAAGCGAGCAGGTTCTCAGCATTGTGAAGGCTGAGCATGCCGGTACATTAAGCAAATCATTAGACTGCGATTTCATTCATATAATGTCGAGGTGACTTGGGGCCAATGATCTGAATTTAAGCCCAAATTGAACAACAAAAGTATTTTATCACCTCAGCAATTATTGTCAGCTATCAGTAAATGAGAATGATCAGTGAAAAGGTGTCAAACGAATTACTGGAGTTTACGTAAATTATTGTACTGCGCAGTTGGATGCGCTAAGTGACGACAATTATTATTGTTTATTGATATTATTATTATTACAAATGGACGCCCACAGCAAGGAGTCATAAAAGGTTTTGTAAATGTTTTTTCTTTGAATTCACAAATCCTCAAAATGGCTCGGTATAAGCGAAATATTGTACTGCGAAGACTGGGGGTAAATATTGAAACACTTAATTTTATTGATATTTTTTGTGTGCGATAATGGTTCTCAATGATGTTTCAGTTTGATGTGCAAAAAACGATTTTGATAAGGAAAATATTTGTACTACTCATTTAAAAAAATGTATTTTAGTATTTTTATGTGCTTTGCCTTTTTAAAAAAAAAAGTATGTTTTCTCCCAAAACTTTATTGCCTAACTAGTACTGCATTATCAACTGGTACACTGTCAATTTTATTGTATAAATAATTATAATACTAATAATATTAGGATGATTTATTTGGTGAGCGCTGTTTTTGTGTGTATCACACTTCAAGAGCCCTCTGTGAGCTTGGTCGTCGCTGTAGAAAGCGCCAATTCTCAAGAAAGACCCAGTTGTTGTAAGGTTGGATGAGCCTTTCAGTGACCGGTCTTTGGTAAAGGTTTATGAATTTTTCAACCCAGCTAAGAACACATTTGGAAATATAAATGGTATATTTTTTGTGCTCCGTCGGGATTCGAATCCACAACCTTCCATTTATGAGCCCGAGGTGTTGCCACTAGACTACGGACCGGTCCAAGAAATGCCAACAACACGCGACGCGGTGTACCTGAGCGGTCACCCATCCAGGCAGCATCCGCGCGTAATGTTGCGTAACTTCGGTGATCTGATGAGAACCGGTAATTTCAACATGGTATCGTCGTTGTCGTACATATTATTCAACAATTATCCATTGACATCTGTCAACACAAAGGGCTTGATGGGATTCAAACATCGAACGGCACGGCGCTGTTTTCTTTTAAGCACACCACTCATCGCCTTGTCTGCTCGGTCATAGAGCTGACAAATATTAATTTTAATACAGAGGTATAAAAAATATATCCTTACATTAAATATTGAACTTCTCTGTGACGCTTACAAATACTTTTTTCTATGCTTACCTTGGGGCTTCCCCAGACGGTCATATATTTTTTTTACCTACAAGATAAACATTAGAAATCCGAGTACACTGATCAACTTTTTACTAAATTTTAATAAGGTTGTAAATAATTATTTTTTATTAGTAATGTAATTTAGTAATGCAAATTTTTATTAGTAATGATTGCACCTGACGATGATGTAAATCGAAAACGTTCGTAAAAATTAATCGAAATTACTTAATAATTGGTGAAAATAAACAGTGTTTCATTGGAATTTGATTCTAAAAAATATTAAAAATCAATATGGAGAGAATGAGTGATGAAAGATTGACGAAGAAAGTATATGTTGCCAGAATAGATGGATATCGTGGAAGAGGAAGACCGAGAAAGGTATGGATGGACCAAATTTTCGAAATAGCGAGTGAATGGGATATCCAGAGTCATAATAAAAGGAGAGCTTGTATGAAAAAGGTTATGACTCTGGATGAAATGAAAGAAGTATGCAAGGACAGGAAGAAGTGGCGGCTAATCTGCAATGCTGATTTTTAATGTTGGTTTATTAGTTTGCTACATTTTTTGCGTAAGAAATTTTTGACTTTTTTTTGTATAGATTTATTTTTAAGGTTTTGTTGTTTTTTTTTTTTGTAAACTTAAATGTCATTTATTACTCGTATTCCTTGACTTATAGGTTGGTATGAGGCTGACCACCCATACTGTAAAAAATGGTTCACTTTGCCAATGTCACCCCTGTTTCAGGGAATGTCGGCAGGAGTTGCAGGGCTTATGTTCATTTGGGTTTGGATTTTATTTGTAAGTACACAATCAGCATTTGTAAGCGCGAACTACACGTGTTTGTTTGTGGGCATACATCTGAGAGCTTTAAATGAATATATCCTTGCAACTTAGATTATAGATTATAGATTATTATATGAATTTTCACACGCTTAATACACAAAAAATACAAAATATAATTATTTTTTATATTTAAAAACAAATTTTCACTTTTATATTTTCGTTTTTCGATCAAAAACAAAAAGTAGACACTTCGCTCCCCCAGTTCTTGTTTATCGTATACGCCAATCTTGTCAAATATGACTTTTTCATGTAGTTGTCTTATGAATCAAATTCTACACAATCTGAGCTAAGAAAAACCGTAAATCTCGATAATGTGAGAGTTCTTTTAAATATTTTTTAAATAAATTTCTTTTTTTCATAAGACACATTGGTCCAGTACACATGCAAACATTGCTCATGTAAAATTTTCTCAATGGCGTATACGATAAACAAGAACTAAGGCAGCGACTTATGTGCGAAAGCTCCAGGATTAAAAGTTTAGCGCTTTTCCAAGCGTTGAACTATGACAGGATTTCGCAATGCGAATTTCCATACAAAAAATATTTTCATTTTTTCAATTCTCAAACACATATTCAAATAATTACAATAAATAAGACAATCTGATACATTAAACAAAATATATGTATTTCGTTATCTATGTAAAACAAAATTATGCAACAGTAATTCATAGAGAAATAAATATTTTAGTGCGTGATTCACGTTTTTTTCAAGAGAAAATGTCTATGTCTTCTCTTCGTATTGAATAAATATCAAGTAAATTATTTTTCATTTAAAATATAGGATCATTCTACATTTTTTTAGCCAAGATAGTCCTAACACTACGTAAAAAATATTTAAAATATAGGTTTAATTTTTATCAGTGTGATCCTATAATTGTATAATTATTAATATAATGACATACGTTCTTTGACTTACAGGTTGGTATGAGGCTGACTACCCATACTGTATAAAATGGATTACCATGCCAATGTCTCCCCTAGTTTCAGGAATTTTCGGAAAAAGTTACAGTGTTTATGTTAATTTTAGATTTGGGTCTTTATTTTGTAATCAAAAATATTTATGCATCTTTGCAACTTAGATTAAAGATTATATATATTTATTTTATACTAGTGGTGCTATTATAGTGTTTAGGTGAATGGAAAAAAAGTCTTATATCATTCACGATGCTATAAATGGAACATGATATTAAATAGGTAAGCAAGTGAATAACATTTCTTAAATGCTTTATTTTCCACGAAAAAATAAATGAGTTAGCTAAATTAATAAAAAATTTGAAACTGTAGGTACTTAATAAAGTAATCAAAAATATACTGGCAAGAAAAGAAAATAATTTATTTTTCTGTGTTTTTATTCTCTTAAATTTATTAGCAAGTTCAAAATGGTTACTCACAAAAGAAACTTAAATTTCACGATGATTATATGAATGCTAATTATGTAATCTGAATTTGTTTTTAAATGGCTGGTCCCGTAGTGCACCCCCCGCGTGACCGTACTGCAATAAAAGTTGATTATTATTGTTCAATTTAATTTTCCAAATGTTTTCGAAAACTTGATTCGTGGACACAATCACGCTTTTGTATTCAATAAGATTTTAATACCTGTTATATAAAGCGCATAATTTTATAGTTTTAGGTGTTTTAACGTTTTTTTATGAACCCATTATTAGTGACCCTGAAAGAGTTTTATGACTAAATTTATTGTTTTTAAGAAAAAATATTGCCTGACTTATATAAGTATCTTGCTTTTGCATGATATTCTAATAATGAAATTGAAAAAAAAATCTTATGTACGTATTTCTTATATAACACCTGGATGGATTGTTAACAGATTCCAATCCAAAAATATAACTATAAACCTTGAAGACACTATTGGTCTTTTTAGTATTTTCATACACGCTGTTTGTTATTGATACTCAAACTTTCATAAATTTATAATCTAAATTTCAAAGATAAATTATCATTTAAAGCTCATATCAAATGCATGCCCACAAACAAACACGTGTAATTCGCGCTTACAAATGCTGAATGTGTACTTACAAATAAAATCCAAGCCTCAAATGAACATAAACCCTGCAACTTTGGCCGACCTTCTCTGACACAGGGGTGACATTGGCAAATTGAATAATTTTTCACAGTATGGGCGGTCAGCCTCATACCAACCTTCAAGTCAAGGAATTGTTAAATTAATAATTTTAAAATTAATAATTTGCTTACAAGATTTTTCTTTTTGTTTATTGATTAAGTACTATGATTTAAGCAGGCGTGAAGTACATTTTTTACCTTTCTTTTAATTGAAATATAATAAGGTAATTAGAGGTCTAACAATTACAAAATTTGAACCACAAATTTAAGTTTTACATCTGCATTTCAAAATTACATGCAGTTCTATCATAATTATGTTGTCAAAACTATAAATATATGTTCCTGAATGGATTGCTCGCCTTTGTATTGGAAGAAAATTTTATTGTAGAGCATTTTTTTCTATCTTTAATAAAATATTTACGACACCGTTACGTTAACCGCAAATTTGAGAATAAAATGAAGAATATCTTACGCAACATAATCTAAATTTCACACGTGTCTGTAAACAATCTTGATTGAAATAATTGCTCGGACAAGGGATATTATCATAATTTAGTGTAATTAAAATCAATTCATGATTGTTAGTGAAAAAAGTATGCGGTGTACATAAGTATTAATGTATCTTAGATCTCATCCAATAAAAAAATCAAACCAAAAATAATTTAGTTGTAATTCTTGAAATTTAAATTTTGTAAGTCCTTTGAAAAGAACCATCTATTAACAATGTAAAGCACTTAAAAGAAGTTAAGGATGTACTTATTCTCGTAGAACGGTTCATATATTAAAACAAAGTTAGCCCTGCAGGTGCTGCAGGGCTATAAAATTCTGAAAATGTGAAAAAAATAATCATAACTGACACGATAAGTTGTTAAATCAATTCTAAGAAACAACTGTCATTATTGGGCTTACCAAAATTAACAATTTTCAGGTTATAAAATGTTCGTTTTTTTACCTGAAAAGTTGTTAATTGGACGCATTTTTCAGGCACCAGCAAGTCCATAATAAATATTTTATATTTTCTTCTTAAATATTATTTCTTCTAGACTGAAAAAACATTTTACACTTGATAAATGCAGAAACAGCATTCATTTATTAAAAATGCCACTAGATTCAGTACTGCGGTACAAATATCGATGACGAAAACTTTTTTCAGAGAAAAATATAATTTATGCGCTTGGACTTGTTAGCGTTTCAGTGCAAAATCTGAAAAAAAATCGTCAACGGCGTCCGCATAAATTTTTATGTTGCATGTGTTGGTACAATAGTTATTATCGTTTCGTCCGTCACTCCCCTTGCCCCCCCCCCCGCTCGAGGCTTCACTTGCAAAGGAAAATCATCCGACAGTGAGTTCAGCACTGTCGTGAAAACTCGGCGTTTTCCGACCAGCGAATCGCTACGACCATAGCCCTTTTTATACCTGTCAAAATTGACGTGAAAATTGAAAAAAAGTACCTCGAAAAAAATATCTAAAACATACACTGTGTGACTGTGATTCAGTTTATGTAAAATAATTGATTGATTTAAAATAAAAACAGTTTTCATTGAAGTTATGTATTTAAATGTTGATTTTAAATTTTCTTGTGTAGTTTGCTTACGTAATGAACGCTTATCAATTGAGACATTGAAAATTTTAATACTCGATAGTTTTCTTTTGCGAATATAAGTAGTGCTTGTACATTTATTTCATGAACTATTAATGATAATTGTTAAGGAAAAAATGTTATACTCCACATTTTTGTCTATTTTTTTAGCTTCATAGATTTTTGAAAAATATTTTCAATTTATTCTTTTATTTTTCAGTTGCCTTAATTTATATTATTTTATAATAGTTTCAGTCATTTATTTCACAAAATAAATTCCAATTTTATTCAAAGTCAAATGGGTTTGATAATCGACATATCAAGTACAGTCCAAAAAAAATATACAATATTTTCAGTGATTTCATACATAATAAAATTAATTTCTTTCAGTACTTTTTCAGTGTGGACAGTTGGTTATTTCATCACACAAATTATGTGTAATATCTAGGATAATCTTTTAACTAAATCAGACATTTAAGAAGGCATTATTCGGCTACCGTTTGTGCACAGTGTTTGACTAGTCAGTATCAGTTTGACAAATACACGGCGAGAAAATCACGTGAAGAGATCACGTGCTTTCTGAAGAAGACACCAAGTGGCTGGGTCCATAAATCAAAAGCTGGATAACCTGACATTCGCTGGACCTGTTGTCAAAGACGAGGCAACAGATGTCGCGCCAGAACTTGGTAAGATACTCGTACAACAACTTGTTTGCTTAAACTGATTGTAGAAAACCTTATCAACAAGGGCAGCCTCAAAACGTCGTCTACTCCAACAGTCGAGACGAAAATAGAAATTTTCTTTCAGTAGTTTCACCATCAAGTGTTTTTTCTTCTTTCTTTATTGGCAGCTTTTATTTTTGCTACAGGATTGAGGTTTTATTTATTTTTTGTAAAATGTAATTTGTCGTGTATGTTCCTCGACTTATAGGTTGGTATGTGGCTGACCACCCATGCTGTAAAAATGGTTCACTTTGCCAATGTCATCCCTGTTTCAGGGAAGGACGGCAAGAGTTACAGGGTGTTTATCCATTTGAGATTTGGTTTTTATGTTGTAGGTTCACATGAGGCATGTGCAAGCGCGAACTTGTACGTGTCTGGTTGTGAGAATGCATGTAATGTGAATCTCCAATATAACATAACTTTGCAACTAAGATTAAGATTAGATTAGATTAAGACGTATGTTAAATGTATTCCCACAAGCAGACACGTTTAAGTTCACGTTTAAACATGCCGCTTGTGAACCTACAATATAAAACCCAATCTTAAATGAACATACACCCTGCAACTCTTGCCAACCTTCCTTAGAACAGGGATCACATTGGCAAAGTGAACCATTTTTTACTGTATGGGTGGTATGCCTGATACCAACTTATAAGTCAAGGAATACAGACTATTAATTGCAGCTAAGTATATAAAACAAACAATCACTTAACAATAAAAGTTCAATAAAAATTAAAACCTACAAAACATATTCTATATGTAATGTGAATTAAAATTTGAAAGCCTTAGCCTTGACCGCCAGCATTACAGATAATTTTTTTCCAATTAGGTGAACGATTATGAAGTTGTACCCTTTGATCATAGGGTAGAAAATTTAAAATAAAATTTTCTGGTGAGATACAAACCTCCTCCAATCTTCTTATACTCAAAATAATAAATGACCTGAAAAATAAACATTTTCGCATTTTTTATTTCCAATTGATACTAATCTAAAATGTTTATTTCAATTTATAATTTTTGGATGAAATTTTTCAAGCAAAACACTGTTTATTTTCACTATAGACTTTATTTAAAAGATTAAAATCTTTAAAATAAAATTACGAACGTTTTCGACCTAGAAATATAAAATGTTTATACTCATTGCTTGGCTAGTCATAGTTTTTTATGCTTGAATAAAAAAACAAATCTAGCAAGCTGTTCGTAATGTGATGTTTGTATTTGCATAGCAATAGATGGAAATGTTATCAAATGCCACAGACTTTTATTGGATGTTGGCGAGAGATAGCGTTGTGTGGCGGCCGCACAGACATCGCTCATATATTTGCAGTCTCTTCCTGAAGATAAGCCACGAGAAGTGTACATATTTTGCACATTTGTTTATCTCAAGAAATGTGATGAAGATATTAATAATTAAAGGTTCATCTGAGAAAGAATGAAACGCTGTCTTTTTTAATTTATGTAAAAAGAAAAGTCAGAGATGTAGGGATTTCCGGTTGAGAGCAAGGCGGAGGTTTATTTTTCTTTGATGATTCCTTGACTTATAGGTTGGTATGAGGCTGACCACCCATTCTGTAAAAAAATATTCACTTTGCCAATGTCATTCCTGATTCAGGGAAGGTAAGCAAGAGTTGCAGGGCTTATGTTCATTTTAGATTGGGTTTTTATATAGTAGGTCCACATGCGGCGCGAACTTATACGTGTCTGCTTGTGAGAATTCATATAATGTGAATCCCCAATGCTACACATCTTTGCAATTTAGATTAGATTAGATTAGTGTGGGTAGATTTTCCCTGTATGTAAATGAAAACGGTAAAAAAAGTAGGATTGCAACATGAAGTACTGAATCAAATTGCTTTTTAAGCCGCCAAACGAGGAAAATTTTCATGTATGATTTTCTACGATTTTAGCAAAATTTCTTTGTTCAGCAACGCTCAAAAACAATTTTTGATTTCCCATAGAAAATTTCGATTATTTATTATAAGCGTTCTTGAGCCATGCCAAAGATTTTTCATTTCAAAGATGTCATCTTTAGCGACGCAAGAAATTCAAAAAGTCAGTACTTACTTACTTAGTCAGCCACTTCTTGTACACTGCTGGACAGAGGCCTCCCCCATATCTCTCCAGGCGTCTCTGTCCTGGGCTCTCTGCATCCAGTCACCAGCAACTCTTTTAATATCATCTCACCATCGTGTAAGAGTCCTTCCTCTCGTTCTTTTGTCTTCACGAGGTCTCAATTCTACCACTCTTTTCGTCCATCTTTGTTCGCTCAATCTGGCTACATGCCCTGCCCACGACCACTTCTGCTTTGCCACTCTTTTGACTATGTCAGTAACTCTCGATCTTCTACGTATTTCGGTAAAGTTAGTAGTTTCACTTTAATGAATACAAGTGGCAATAACTTTTTTCAATATTTGTATCCACTATAAAGTTTATTAGTTATTTTATGATTTTTTAATTTTTAATGTAGCTTCAGATAAGCACAAGGTTATGATTAATGAAAAAATATTGCCATTTTAAAAATTAAAAATAAAATAAAGAAATACTTGAAAAAATCTCGGGTAACAATCGTTTTTTTTTATTAACGGATAAAAACAAAACCTTTTTGGAACAACGGACTTAAAAATAAAGCGGAAAGAATAAAGATGCTGGAGTGATGATTTCCGGTATCTGTTGCCGTGGTCTATGGGAGCTGGAGCTTCCGGACGTTTCGCCCACGTCTACGATGGGTTCTTCAGCGTGAAGTGTGTGGTTGGCACGGCAACAGATCCCGGAAAACATCACTCCAGCATCATCAGCCGTCCGTGTAAGCCTAAAACTCTTATTCAGAAAAATTAACGTCTGAATTAAAACAAAAAAAAATCCCTTGTTTTTTTTTTTGCACACATAAAACCGCACAACAATTACAGAACATTTTTATTTATTTATTAATAGTGTGACACAATTACAATGATAGTAATATAAATAATAGCAGTATTTAAAGCATTTTGTAGGATTGCGGAAAACAATGGAGTCTGGCCAATAAGAGACTGTTAGAAATCCTATATAACAATTAATGAATAGATCAGGTACCCAGCAACCATTACCAAGACAGTAGTCACGAAACGGCGCTCTGCAAATCATCATCAATGCGCATTTGTGTTTGTGAAAAATATGTGTTACCTACGTCATAGTTCAAGACGTTGAGCGTTTTTTTTTTATAATTATTAAAACATGGGTTAATTTTCTATAAACGAGATCCACCATTAATATTCTCGTTTCTTCACGGCAATGATCATTTGTCATTATATTAATGGAGTATCATAGAGGATTGTCGTGCTGTGACAGGTGCCGATATTTTATTAAATCATTGTATTAATAAATCATTATTTTATGAGAGCTTGTATGAAAAAGGTTATGACTCTGGATGAAATGAAAGAAGTATGCAAGGACCGAAAAAAATGGCGGCTGATCTGTAATGTAGGGGGCCGTCCATAAATTACGTCATCGATTTTGGCTGATTTTCGACCCCCCCCCCCCCTTACAATCATCCTATAGTCATTATCTAATGACCCTCAATAATGTTATATTACTTACATAATATTTTGTATATTTTGTAGAAATTGGTACCTATTTACAAGAACGACGTCACTTTTGGTACTCGTACATCATTTGCCATCATCCGCAGACCAGACCCCCCCCCCCTTAATGCGAATGACGTAATATATGGACAGCCCCTAGGCGGCTAAGGCCAAGAATCAATTTTCATTTTTATAGATGTTTTGTAGATTTTTTAGTGTTTGTTTGTTTGTATAACTGAATGTAATTAACTGCTTGTATTCCTTGACTTATAGGTTGGTATAAGGCTGACCACCCATACTGTAAAAAAATGGTTCACTTCGCCAATGCCACCCCTGTTTCAGGGAAGGTCGGCAAGAGTTGCAGGGCTTATGTTCATTTGAGATTGGGTTTTATATTGCAGGTCCACATGCGGCATGTGTGAGCGCGAAATTATGCCTGTCTGCTTTTAGGAATGCATTTAATGTAAATCTCAAATGATACATATCTTTGCAGCTTAGATTTATATTTAGATTTAGATTGTACTTCAATAAGATCTATTAATCGTTAAATTTTCAAAACGCGAATTGAATCATGATATATCTAATGCAAAAAAAAAACAGTATCTCGAGTATAAAATGCTGTGTAAATACTGAGCAGTAATGTAAACATTAAAACGTATGAAAGATACAATAGCGCTTTTAGTGAGGGTTATAGTTTTTGTACATGATTTTTTACTCAATGTTTTTTTTATACTTGGATGCGATGAAGATTGATTATTATTTATTTTAATAGACAAATTCATGATTAATTATTGCCCTCAAAGTAGTTATTGATTTGCATCAAATTTTACACCTTCGTTTGGTAACTAGGTATGTATATTTTTTTTGTTTGAAAAAAATGACATTTATAAAATGCAAAGTAAGGTCTTATGTATATGAAATTTTCAATTGTTGATGTGTAGTTAAGAATATTTTTTTTGTTTTTTAAAAGCGAGTCTTATCCTTTTGACTTATAGGTTAGTATGAGGTTGACCCATGCTGTAAAAAATGGTTCACTTTACCGATGTCACCCCTGTTGCAGGAAAGGACGGAAAAACTTGCTGAGCTTATGTTTTTTTTGAGATTTGGTTTTTGAATTGTGAGCACACATGCGGTATTTGTAAGTGAAAACTTACACGTGTCTGTTTGTGGGCATGCATTTTATATGAACTTTAAATGTTAATATGTCTTTGAAACTTAGATTAGATTAGATTAGAAAAAAATTTCATCCACAGTTTTTTTACCAAGCTTTAAAAAAAAAGTGTGTACGTCTGTCGGTGCTAATGGTACCGTCACAAATTTTGTGGGAAAAATGATTAAAAATTAATTACTTACCACAGCAGATGTGTGGCCTCTTCATACATGTAGAGATTTTTTTTCATGCAATTTTTTTGGTCCTTCCATATTATTGTCAACGCAGATTGCAAGTACTAATTTCAATGCACTGTTTAAATAGCAGTACCCTTAGTACGAGTTGCAAAACTTGAGTAATGTAAAGTTTACGGCAATTATTAAAGAGTGATTTCCCCCAAAATCTGCCGTTTTTGTTTGTTTGAACTTGATTTTCTTCATCACTGTAACTCTTTTGCTAAGACCACAAAGTGTAAGAAACAAAAAGGCAGATTTTGGGAGAAATCACGCTTTGATATTTTCCGTAAACTTTACTCTTCTCAAGTTTTGCAAGTCGTACTAAGGGTACTGATCATGCTTATTTTATATCAGTACCCCTAGTATGAGACACCGCATAAATTATTCACCATCACGTAAATATAAAATGTACGGAATATACAACAATACCCCCTAGCAAGTGAATAAGTTTTCATACATTTATTTTTATTTTTACAAAATAGTTGGGAATTTACGTGATGTTTTCTACTGAAGCTCAATTAGTAACACCTATTATCGAATTGATTGTAAAGGTAATGCTTTTTCAATAAAGAAAAATAAAAAAATATGCTTTTTTGACCCAACAAAAAGAGTCCAAACGTTTTGTTTACATTGTTGATAAAGCAGTTTACTGTTTCCAATTTTTCAGGGTTCAATCTCAAGATTAGTGAAGTGGAAAATGTTTTTGTAAATTACAAGATCACCTTGTGTTTTATTTATAAGACGAGAAACTGGCTATCATCATCACCATCATCATAATTTTTTGGTAAAATAAATCGCATCACATTCAAACAACCGTGAAAATTGATTTACAAGTTTTCATTTTATTCGATAATACGACTGGCCTTTACCTTGGAGTTTTTACTTCAACTTTTTCTACACTTCTGATATTTTTGTGGTCATCTACAATACTCAGTTAAATTTAACTGTTATGTTTGAGAATTTCAACCGTTTGAATTTTTTTTTTTTTTTTTACCATTAATAAATCATTAACCATAAATCTTGGACCGGTCCGTAGTCCAGTGGCAACACTTCGGACTCGTAAATGGAAGGTTGTGGATTCGGATCCCGGCGGGGCACAAAAAAATAAACAATTTATATTTCCAAATATGCTCTTCGCTGGGTTGAAAAAAATCATACAACCTTTATCAAAGACCGGCCCCTAAAAAGGTCCATCCAGCCTTACAGCACCTGGGTCTTGCTTGAGTATTGGCGCTTTGTAGCGACGAAAAAGCTCGTACACCTCTGCGGCACTACAACAAGTGTCATAGACCCCTAGAGTCTCTAGAATTTAGGGAGTCTCCCGCACAGGATTTCGTAAAAAAAAAAAAAAACAATAATCGTAAAACTGCATTTTTACAAAATAGGTACTATAAAAAAATTGTTTTACTTTTATCAAGTTTTCAATTGACGGCAGTACCAAAAAAATCATATTATATTTGTTAGGGTTTGGTGGTTCACACTGTGAAAGTCCATTGTATTTATTTTTATAAAAAAACACAGTTTAAATTCACTTTATTTTTATTTTTTATATGCTTTAACGTTTTCGCCTCTTATATTGTTTTTCATGCAAAAATAAATATCACTCAATACGGAAAATAAATTATTATCCATTCAATATATCAACCTCGAATGATTGTGAGCTTTGGATCCTTAAATTGATGTTAAAGACCTTCAAATTTGAGTGTGAGATAGTATCTAAAAATATCTAGTATTTGCATTCAATCGCTATAAATTTTATAGTTTTTTAGATAGTACTTTAAAATAAGTATAGTAGAGTGTCTCGTAGAAAAGATCTGTTAATATTTTTTCGCGAGTAGATAGTAGGGCTATGTAAAGAAGTATAAACTTTTAAAAGCTTTAACAACGTAAGGAAATGGTGAAATTATTGTTTTTTTTAAGGTTACATAGGTGCTGTTTTATTTTCATTCAAATTTTAGTAAAAAATATGATTTAGTACCAAGAAAAAGAATATTAATACAAAAAATTAATTGGCCCTTTGATTTCAATGAAAAAAAAAAAAAAAAAGTAAAACAGGTCGTTTGAAAATTCACATTCACTGTTGGCTTTCTTTGATTGGTTATTATGATTTTTTAACAGATTTCTGTAAAAACTCATAAGTGCCGTTACATGTGCTTCTAGAATTTACTGTAAGATATATCTTCATTTCAATATGTTCATCGAAAGGGAACCGATTTGCATACACATATGAATGTGCATTAAAATTAAAAGGTTTTAAATTCATAGAGTTTTCCTGCAAAATAAATACACTCACATAAACACTGCATTTCCATGGAAAATTAATGTTTTGTTATTATTTACATAAGAGGATGGTTGCATAGTACCTAATAAAATAATGCATATTAAGTAACAAGAATAATTGAAAATACTTGTTTATCCAAGCAAGGTTGTACAAACCGTTTAATAGTGGATAGCTTTACATTTCTACACCTAATGACACAAAAAGAGGCAGGTAACCTTTTACGGTATCGATAGTTGTAAGGAATGTTGTTGAAAAATAGCGATCCTGCCTCCGCAAGCTATTGTGTATCTCACACTCCTTACTGAGGGATACATTTATGTACATAATAATAATAATATTAGGATGATTTATTTGGTGAGCGCTGTTTTTGTGTGTATCCCACCTCAAGAGCCCTCTGCAAGCTTGGTCGTCGCTGTAGAAAGCGCCAATTCTCAAGCAAGACCCAGTTGTTGTAAGGCTGGATAGACCTTTCAGTGACCGGTCTTTGGTATAGGTTTATGAGTTTTTCAATCCAGCGAAGAACACATTTGGAAATATAAATGGTATATTTTTGTGCTCCGCCGGGTTTCAAATCCACAACCTTCCATTTACGAGTCCGAGGTGCTGCCACTGGACTACGGACCGGTCCAAGAAATGCTAACAACACGCGGTGTACCTGAGCGGTCACCCATCCAGGTAGCATCCGCGCCCAATGTTGCTTAACTTCGGTGATCTGATGAGAACCGGTGCTTTCAACATGGTATCGTCGTACATCTCAGTAAAAGACTACCAGTCAAAATTCATAGCAAAGATGATGTTGACTCTTTTATGAAGTGGAACTGAAAGAAAAAAGACCCAAACACTTTTTATAGAAAATTGAATGAGCTTGTATTACTTTTTAAAATTATACCCAAGACGTAATATGAAATTGTTTATTTGCGATAGTTTTGTATAATATCTTGCAAGTCATCTTTCAGAATGAAGTTGTTACAGCAATCTTCATTATAAAAGTAAGTTTTACCTAGAGATAGCTATTTTTATTTTCTTATCTCAAACATTAAGTTGGTAGGTAGCTGGTGTCGTGAATCTGTACACAAGTGAAAATTATTTCGGACCATAAAAGAAAAACTCTAGTACGATTTAATAGGAGTCACATAAAAACCTTCCTTTATGTGATCATCATCATCATCATCATCATTGGCACGACAACCCGGGGTGGGTCTTGGCCTCCCTCAGCAACCGCTGCCAGCGCTGTCTATCCAACGTCTTCCTCCTCCAGTCCCACATTCCCACTGCACGGCAATCCGCCACCACTCCATCCAGCCATCTTGAACGTGGTCTTCCCACTGTCCGGCGTCCCTCCGGGTTCGTCATCACAATCGTCTTCTCCAGGCTCCGATGGTCCATTCGCTGAATGTGCCCCAGCCCATGCAGTCTGTTCCTTTATGTGATAAACTGAAGTAAGCCATATTATGCACAACGCAACAAAAAAAGCAACATGGAATGCAACTTCTTGCTGCGTTATTCCCGAAGGGTTTCGTATGCGGCGAGTGGAACCTATTTATTTTCAGAGGTAAGGGGGCTGGCCTTACGCCAACTACTTCAATTGAAGTAGTGAGCTACCAACATGCACTGTAAAAATGGTTCAATGTTACAAAAGAGTCAATTTTATTACAATATCAGAAAATATTCCTTGACTTACAGGTTAGTATTCCTTGACTTATAGGTTGTTGTTGTGAAAAATTTACTTCACTTATGTCACCCCGCTCCCCCAGATCTTGTTTACCGTATACGCCAATCTTGTCAAATATGACTTTTTCATGCAGTTGTCTTATGAATCAAATTCTACACAATCTGAGCTAAGAAAAACCGTAAAACTCGATAGTGTGAGAGTTCTTTTAAATATTTTTTAAATAAATTTCTTGTTTTTATAAGACACATTGGTCCAGTACACATGCAAACATTGCTCATGTAAAATTTTCTCAATGGCGTATACGGTAAACAAGAACTAAGGCAGCGACCCCTGTTTCAGGGAAGGTCAGCAAAGTTTGCAGGGTTATGTTCATTTCAGGTTAAAATTTTAATCTGTGTATAGTATATACACATGCATTATATTTGAATTTTAAATGTAAATATATCTCTACAACTTAGATTATAGATTATTGTACAAGACAAAAATACATATTGTAAGACATTTTCCTTTGAATGTTCAAACTAAGATCACTTGTAATTTGAAATCTTTGTTACTCGTGAATTAGTGACATATTAAGCTAGTGTGAGTTTCTAAGATAAATGCACATTTCTTCGAGAGAAAACTCTAAAAAAGTTTAAAAATCGTATATTTTGGAAGTTTGTCATCAGCTCTGCCTTATAATTAGTTTACTGATCTATGAGAAGTTAATCTAAATATTATAAATATTTATCCACAATTTTAACGTGGCAGTTTTTTCGTATTATATTATCAAAATATAATGTGAATTTCATTTAAAGTATAAATTTCTTATGCAATATAATATTTTATTTTCACAAAATAAAACTGTGTTGTATAAAAAGTTATTTTTAATCAAAATTTCAAATTAAATTTCCCTTCGTTAATGCACATATCTTAGAAAATTTAATATCAATTTCACTAATATTTTTTAAATGTTTAAAAAAAAATGTTTAAAAATAGCAAGCTAGTCGTTAAGAGAATGAATCCTATTTTAAGAACGACTAAAACAGGGTCTGGGTACCACAATTACTAATTATTTTAAGACAAAACCATATTTAGCTTACTGAAATTAGAAGTAATGTAAACACGTCCTAATTTACATGACAGCTCATTACCAGAAATATCTTTTTTTAGCGCAATGAGTAGCGTGTCTGATCCTTGAAGAAATATTTACTTGTCTGCAATCTTACCCAAAGATTTTCATGTAAAAATGAATATATTTTAATTGTATAGTTGCGAACTTCGAGCACAGATGCTCGTACACACATAGATACATCAAAACGACTACACACACCAATGCGCGTAGTATAGAATCATCTTGCAGGCCCTGGTAGTGTGCGTAAATATTCTGGTGATGGAATAGTCCAGAAATTGGGAGAAAGATCTCTCCGTTCTACTGTATAAGGGGTCAAAATGGTAGGACAGCGAAGCAGTTGTAATAAAACCCTTTGCTAAACAACACATAACCAGTGACTCTAAAGTGTGAAATAAACTGTACATTGTAAAAATAAATTGTGAAAAATAAATCCTTAAAAAATGTTTTCCGGCATTTTTAATTTAAAAAATCCAGCAAAGAACGTAACAGTATTTCTCATTTTCTTAAACATGATACTTTTCAGAAGCCATCAGCGTACTATATAGTAATGATTTATTTTCACATTGTAACCATTGTATAGTTGTATGATTTGTTTGTCTGTGTAAGTTTATAATAAAGTCTGTGAAGTCTCTCTACAAATAAAAATATGTTAGGTGTATAAATAATTTGTATTTTAGATTGATTTGCTTTGTTCGAGATTGCTCGAGTGTTTGGTCGGATGTTCTAGTAAAGTATCGCATGTACCAATTCTCACTGATCTTTATTCTTGCTATAAAAAGTATAAAGTGGCTCTGTATCTGAAAAAAAATGTGTAAAATAAATCTGTTTAAATTAAATTGAACCAGCGTAAAACATAATTTTTTTATACAATATATTATTCACACATGTCTTCTTGTTTCCCAAAACACCACTAGTTGGAGTCCTGACATGAACGCAACTAAGCTACACATATAGTGTAACTTCTTGCCGCGTTATCCCCGAAGGGTTCGCATGTGGCGAGTTGAACCTATTTATTTTTACAGGTAAGGGGGCCAGCCTTACGCCAACCACTTCAGTTGAAGTGGAGGTTTCCCAGCTCACGAGAGTACTGGTACTCATTTCTTGTGAAGGCTGAGTAAACCTTTCCGGTATTTTGTTTTGGGGTTTGAAATAAACACCGAAACGGGAAATCATTTTTGACACCCTCGGTGGGATTCGAACCCGAGCTTTCGGCATGGAATGCAAACACTCTACCACCTGAGCTATCGACCGGACTACGCATGGTTGGATGATATCTACGATTTGAAAGTCTTGCAATATAATTTGGACTCCACCTGTTTTTAAATATCGTAGAAATAAATCATTATAAAAAAGTAAAAGAAGAACTCTTATAAGATCATAACCCTCTCCTTTGTTTGTTTCACATTTTGTACCTCCTTAAATTTCTAGTAATTTCAAAAGACTCAGCTTATTTTCTGTACCCACCTTTATGGTATTGTAGATCGTATTTCTGAAAAAATACTGTATTAGAATTATTTAAAATATTCATAAATATATCGTGTTGTTTTCCTACTTCGTAATGTACATAGCAGGTATTGTTATCAGGCCTAATAGGAGTGCCATTAACAAAATAGCAGGTTTTACAAACATTGTCAACCAAGGACAATGTCATCATTCAAAGTATGTATTAATATGCGTACATTACTTCCTCTCTTTTTCATGAATTCGCTGTAGATTCCATCTTGACAGTGTTTTGCTTGAAATAATCTTTGTTAAAGGTGTTCTTATGTGTTTATAAATGAAAAACAAAATAAAGTTTGTTTTTTTGCACTTTTATTGTTTGAGTCGTTAATAACGTTTTCGGAGGAGAACCTTTATCTTCAGGAAACAAATTATGATTAAAATTAAACTTAACTTTTTAGACAGTTGAGTGGGATGTTCTGGTTTTAGCAGTAAGGGAGGGGGATGGCTACAAGATGGGTGTGGGGGAGGGAGGGGGGGATGGTGACTTTTAGGGCGGAGCCAATCTAATCTAAATCTAAGTTGCAAGGATATGTATCATTTGAGATTCATATTAAATGCATTCCCACAAGTAGACACGCATAACATACCGCATGTGGACCTACAATATAAAAAATCCAATCTCAAATGAACATAAGCCCTGCAACTTTTACCGACCTTCCCTGAAAAGGGGGTGACATTGGCAAAGTAAACCATTTTTTACAGTATGGGTGGTCAATATAGATAAAAGAGGCGATGTAATTAATGGTGAGAAATTGAACATTAACTATGCTTATGTATTAATCATGCTTACGTATATTATTTATTTCTTTTTATTTTTTTATTTTTTTTATTTTTTAAACATTAGTAAAGACTCAAACAATAAAAGTTGAATAAACCAAAGTTTATTTTTTATTAAAAAAAAAATACGTTTAATAATGGTTTTTCACAGCGTTTTACAAAAAAACTATAAAAAATATAATCTATAATCTAAGTTTTAAATAAGATGTAAGATTGACAGGAAAAGTTGGAAAATATTGATTTAGAACTGGCAGAATAAAAGAAATCAGCTTCATTCAGATTCAAACTGATTTTTTTCTAAAGTATTTGATACAAGTTGTACCAAGTTTGTTGAATTTATTTTTGTTTATTGAAACAAAAATGCATTTGATTAGATCCATATATAATTTGATTAGAACAATAAGTAGGTACCTATGATTGGTTGAAAACAATATTCATAAAAAAATGTAAGTATAAAATATCAAATTGTCTACCCAATTGAAGTGATCTGTACCCGTAGTACGAGTTTTTCCATAATACTCTAAGTATCGAGTATTCGAGAAAAATGTATGTGAACTTGAAAAGCACCTCTGGCAAAAAAAGTTTAAGTTCACATACATTTTTCTCGAATACTCGAGAGTATTATGAAAAAACTCGTACTACGGGTACTGATCAAAAAAACTAGCCTCTGTTAATTGAAAAATATAATAATGATATCAATTAGTACTATGATATATTAACCTAAACAAATCTGTTTTTTATATTATGCATTCATGTTTTTTTCTCGGAAAATATTGAGTGACTTAGTCAATCATTTTTTTGTCTCAAAAAGTCTCGTGATGTATTTTAATATGGAAAAAATAAAATCTACGCTATAGTGGGCAAATGCAGATTAATTTTATTTTTGCAAAGCTTTTTTACTGAATCCTCGACGTATCACATTTTAGCATTTTGCTTGATTGAATTAATACGCTTAGACGTAAATAAAATAAGCTGTCGATTTGCATGCTATTATTTTTATTTTCTTATCTCGTGGCATTTTAAAGTGTTTTAAATTTAAATAATTCACTTTTTAAGTTGTTCTTTTAGTATTATGTAATTTTGTGTTACATAAGGAATTGCAAAAACATGCACAATATACTATTAAAAAAGATAAGCATGAACATATTTGACCGGTCCGTAGTCCAGGTGTTAACACTTTGGACTCGTAACTGGAAGGTCGTGGGTTCGAATCCTGGCGGAGCACAATAAATATCTAATCTAATCTAATCTAATATCAGCTGCAAAGATATATATCATTTAAGATTTATATTAAATGCATTCCCACAAGCAGATATGTATAATTTCGCGCTAACACATGCCGCATGTGGACCTACAATATAAAAACCCAATCTCAAATGAACATAAGCCTTGCAACTCTTGCCGTCCTTCCCTGAAACAGAGGTGAAACAGGGATTTTCAAATTTGCTCATCGCTGGGTTGAGAAATTCATACACCTCTACCAAAGACCGGTCATAAAAAGACCCATCCAGCCTAACAACAACTGGGTCTTGCTTGAGAATTGGCGCTTTCTACAGCGACGACCAAGCTCGCAGAGGGCTCTTGAGGTGTGATACACACAAAAACAGCGCTCACCAAATAAATCAGCCTAATTTAATATTAGATTTTTCGTAGAAAATACTATGACAACATGATATATATTGTAGAAGTGCTAAAATCATTTTACTTGAGGCAAAAAATAATAATGAAAATGAGCCTTCCAGGGCTGGCAGTCTCAACACAAACGGTAGATCCTACCTACCGATTGTCGTTCAGATTAGTATGAACACCTGTCAATCTCTAATCAGCTGTTCACCTGCGGCCATTTTGTTTATTTTTTTTGTATGGGGACAGGTAACGACGGTAAGCGGTATCAATGCGAGTCTCGACATTGTCAGCTACCGGAATGATAGGTCGCCAAATGTACCGAGTGACGTTTAGGTACTTTTTTTATGAAATACGTAGAATTATTAATCAGCTGTTCACCTGCGGCCATCTTGGATATTTTTTTGTATGGCGACAGGTAACGATGGTAAGTATTATCAAAGCAAGTCTCGGCAGTCAGCTACCGGTCATGATAGGTCGCCAAATCAATTGAATGACGTTTAGGTATTTTGTAAGAAATACGTAGAATTATTGATCAGCTGTTCCCTTGACGCCATTTTGTATGGCTTTATTGTATGGACACGGTCAACGTATCTTCTCTACTAGGTCTACCATTCATTATTGTTGACCAAATCTGCCGCTATGATATGCCAGCAGCCTTCGAAGTATATAACCTAAGTTGCAGGGTTTATGACGCTTATTTAGAAAGTTCACGTGTAGCATGAGTAAACACGAACTTCCGCGTATTTGCTCGTGTTTAAAATTTACGAAATAAATAAAATAAATAAAAAATAAACAAAATAAATTTAATAAAAAAAAATAAAAAACAAAATGAAATTAAAATGAAATTAAATAAATCCAAAAATGAAATCCTAAGTTATTCACAACTATTATAAATATCATAAATCTATAATCAAAGATCAAAGTTGTATTGATATTCAAGGGGATCATGTTTAATGCACGCTCACAAGCAGACACGTGTAAGTTTGCTCTTTCACATGCTGCATGTGTACGTATAAAATAAACGAAACCTCACGTTAAAATAAACCCTGCATTTTTTCCGACCTTCTCTGAAACAGAGGTGGCATTTGCCAAGTGAACCATTTTTGAAACCATTGTGGTTCAGCCTCATACCAACCTATACGTCAAGAAATTAACTATTTTCTAATCTAATCTAAGTTGCAAAGATATGTTACAATGGAGATTCACATTACATGCATTTTCACTACCAGACACGTACAAGATCGCGCTTGCACATGCCGCATGTGAACCTACAACATAAAAACCATCTCAAATGGACATACACCCAGCAACTCTTGCCGTCCTTCCCTGAGACAAGGGTGACATTGGCAAAGTGAACCATTTTTACAGCATGGGTGGTCAGCCGCATACCAACCTATAAGTCAAGGAACCCTTACCCTTACCATTTTAATTTTTTAAATTTAATTTTTTAAGTTTTATTTTTCTTTACTGTTTTTTTTAAATATTGTTTTATGAATTTTATTCAGTTTAAAATTTATTCCTTGTCTTGTAGGTTGATATGAGGCTGAACCCTCACATTGTAAAAAAATGTTTCACTTTGCAAAAGTCACCCCTGTTTCAGGAAAAGTCGGCAAAAGTTGCAGTGCTTATGTTCATCTGAAATTTGGGTTTTTATATTCTAGGTCCACATGCAGCATGTGTAAGCGAGAACATATACGTGTCTGCTTTGGTAATACATTTAATACTCGTATAAATCTTAAATGTAATTTCGTATTTAAAAAAAAAACATAGATAAGAATATTTCAAATAACTGCAGATACTAGTTTACTCCAATCGTTTGCGTATCAGGCAGTTCAATTTGCTTGATACGCTACCATCAATATGGTAGTTACCACGAACGTTACCGTCAGTTGAGTCTACCAAAGCTCGTTAACATTGTACCGATGAAAGGTATTAAACTATTCGACCAATCATATGCACGCATTGACACCTAGCGGCGCTATTGCAAACTTTCAAATAGGTATCTCTAACGTACCGTCGACGGTAACAGGCTATCTACCGTCCTGATGAGACTGCCAGGGCAGGTGCTTTAAAGTTGACAGAAAAAAAACAACGATCTTGTCTAGGTGTCTTGTCAAAATTATTCGCTTGCACGTATTTCAACTCTATTTTGGTATAATACCTACAGATTTTTAAAATTAAAATAAAAAATAAATAAAAATAAAAATTCTCAATGTCTGAACATTTCTGGCAACTTCCAATTACCAATTGTCGTAATAAAAAGAGTTTGTACTGTCATTGTTTAATCTTTCTTCAGTTTTCATCTTTACAAAAAATCGTCACAAGGACAATCCACTGTAACTCTGTCGCCATTCCGCTAGGGGTGGCCAGAGCCTCTGCAGAGTGGCCTCCAGTTTTTCCTATCCTGACATACCTCTTTCAATTCATTCATATCCATCACCCTTTTCATGCATTTTCTTCTTGTACGCTCACTTTGTATATCCCATTCTTTCACAATCTCTTGTTTCAAATTCTCGGTCGTCCCTTTCCTCTTTTTCCTTCACACTTTCTTTGTAAATGCCAAAAAGATTGCGTAAATTCCCCTCGATCACGTAAACCTAAATATGTACGAAAGATAAAACTGCACTCCTAGCGTGTGAGTTAGTTTTCATACATGATCGCAGGGAATTTACTCAGATACAGTAGCGGTGGTTCTTTTGTGGATTCTGGACATCCGCTTGTCTCATGCAAAAAAAAAGACTTTAGTTATGACATGAAATATTTATTTAGGTTAGAGCTGTTAACATCGTCTGACGCTTTTTGTACCGAAAATCTCCCCGCGGCTGGTTCGTATCGGGGAAAACCGCTTTCTGTTATATCCTAATTGAGACTTGCGTGTGATGCGGTAATTGTGTACATTGTACAACGTCATATCGACGGTTAAAAGGAACTAGGGCATAAGCGAAGTTAGGTCAAAATTGAGCTATGAATGCTATCCTACTTAAAATTATTAGAAAAAATAATATAAGAAAAGATACGATTTACAATGACCGTAGATATGAGTCGTTTGAGTTCAGTGATATCAAAATGAAACGATTTCAAAACCCGTACTTGAACAAGAAAAAATATTCAATTTATTCTCGCAAGACAATGTTTTTCAGGTTTTTTTCAGATTCAAAATATTTTCCTTCCGTTAAACGCTAAATTTATGTGCATATCGACGGTTAAAAGGCAGTCGGGCATTAGCGAAGTTTGGTCAAAATTGAGTTATACATGCTATCCTGCTTAAAATTTTCTGCTCTTTCTAATGCGTAATTTCCCATAGCTCTACGACGATTTTTGTTGTTGTTTATGCCCAAACAAACAACTGCGTTTTCGAAGTATGTTTTTGGTGTAACTGACAAGATTCAAGCGCCTTTTTTGTACTAAAGGCGCTTGTGACATAAAAAATCGTAAAACCACATAAATAGGAATGCCAATAAACACCTTGATTTTTTTTTAATTTTAGAGCTGTTTTCATTTTAACGATGTCTAATCTAATCTAATTTAAGCTGCAAAGATATATATCATTTAAGATTTATATTAAATGCATTCCCACAAGCAGATATGTATAATTTCGCTCTAACACATGCCGCATGTGGACCTACAATATAAAAACCCAATCTCAAATGAACATAAGCCTTGCAACTCTTGCCGTCCTTCCCTGAAACAGGGGTGACATTGGCAAAGTGAACCAATTTTTTTTACAGTATGGGTGGTCAGCCGCATAACAACCTATAAGTCAAGGAACATACATGACAAATTACATTTTTAAAATCAATAAAATAACAATAAATACATTGACATAAAAAACTAAATCACAAAACCAATTTTACTTTAACAAACCCCAGCCGCCAACATCACAGATCAACCGCCATTTCTTTCTATCCTTACATACTTTTTTAATAAATAATAATAAAAATTATGCCATTTTTCTGCAATCTCAAACTTTAAACTGCTCTCCTGAATGATTTAGTTTATGTCGCTTATGCCCTGCTGCTTTTTAACCGTCGATATAAATAATGTACCTGTTATCTCTTGATGTGTTTCTTCTATGATACAAATTTGAACGCAACCTGTAAAATAGACTCAACTGACATTGGAGGCAATCGGAATAGAGTGCTCTAATCGTTGTTCGAATAAAGATCATAATCGCGTGCTAAGAATATTACATTGTTTTCTTTATCGTTTTGTTGTTTTAATAAGCAATTACAAAGGCATACATGGTGATTAAATCTTGAGCATAAAAAAGGTGAAATTACTTGAGCGGGATTGATTCAACAATGACTCTTCATTTCTTAATAAAGATCAGCATTCATTCCAACAAATCTCAAATTTTCAAAGTTAAAACTGCCATCTTAAGTTAACAAGAAAATTTACAGGGCTGGAAGTCTCATCTTCACGATAATTCTTACTAACAGAATATCGGTAATATTTGTATGAAGACCTGCAAATCCAACATGGCCGCAGTGAACAGCTGATTAGTCTTCACACAAATATTACCGATATTCGGTAGGTAAGAATTACCGTGGTGATGAGACTTCCAGCCCAGGTGACGTAGAACTTTCAACCAAGTAGTTCTTTATTTCTACGATTTACTTCACAAAATGGTTCTCTTTGTCAATGTCACCCCTGTTTCAGGGAAGTTCAGCAAGAGCTGCAGGGCTTATGATCATTTCAGATTGGGTTTTTACAAAGTAGGTCCACATGCGACATATGTGAGCGCGAAATTATACATGTCTGCTTGTGGGAATGCGTTTAATATGAATCTCAAATGAAACGTATCTTTGCAACTAAGATTTATATTTAGCTTCACTTTTGCTAATAACACCGCAATTTCAGGAAAAGACGGCAAGAGTTGTGAAGTTTATTTATGTCCATGTCAAGTTGGTTTATTTTGTATGTACACATGCAGCATGTGTAAGCGCAAACTTACATGTGTCTGCTTGTGGGCGTGCATTAAATATGAGCCTTAAATGAACGGGGGGTCAGGCTCATACCAACCTATAAATCAAGGAGCAGAGGGATAGGTAAAACTAAATAAACAATGTCTAAATGGATGAGAATAATACCTTTTGTTTTTTTTTCAATATTTTTCAGATGCTTATTTCATTATGTAAATTGTAATATTTTGTAACAACATGCTTATTTTCTTATGTCTTCTTACGTGTTGAGGTTAAAATATGTTCACGACAATACAAACAGCATTTCGGTGGACACACATACATTACACGAGTATGGGCGTAGTTAATGTGCGAATATAATATCCTCATTACAGGAGTGCCAATATTCCGCGTTTGCACACTCTCCAATGCGAGCAGACAAGCAAGACCCTATTGTTGTATAAGTGGCGGCAAGAGCAGTCGTACGGGGATAATGTGTGCTCGTAACACGCGGAAAATGATGTGCAAATTGAGTTTTTAAATTATTTTAACAAACTCAGCTCTAGTATTTTGCTTATATGACTCGTTCTACTCGAACATTTTAAATAATAACATATCTTCAAAAAAAAATCTTTTGGATCATTTTTACAAATTGCTAATGGGACATACAGAGGAAATGTGAAAGGAAAAAGAGGAAAGAGAAGACTGAGAAAAATATGGTTTTATCATCTATAACAGAGGTGCCCAATATACTATTGCAACTAAGATTATAGATCTGGGGTGCCCATACTTTTTCTTATTTGTAGGGCTTATGTTCACTTGAGGTTTGGATTTTATTTGTAAGTACACATTCAGAATATGTAAACGCGAACTACACGTGTTTGTTGGTGGGCATACATCTGAGAGCTTTAAATGAATATATCTTTGCCACTTAGATTATAGATTATATTATATATATATTATATGCAAGGATAGTAAAAAACGGAGGTAATTCTAAGATGCTCTAGCCACCCTTAGCAAAATTGCAACAGAGTTACAGTTTCAGTAATGTTTCACAAATCAAAAATTCTCAACAAAACCCTGTTTCTGTAAGTCAGGATGAACCTTTGGTGACCGATCTGTGGTAAAGGTATTTAGTTAATTGTTCAACCAGGCATATTTGAAGATACATATAAATCGTACAAAGCCTTAACCTTCCTCAAGCTCGAAATCTGTAAAAAACGACATATTGTTTACATTTTATCGCTCAATCAGGAAATACGCATCATTGTTTACAAGTAGATCTGCATAATAATCAACGAACTAAGAAAATATTTTGATTATTTCATTTGACATTTTGATTAATTGCCATTTATAGCAATCGAATTATTTATCCAATGCTTCTATTTAAAAAAAGTGAGATTTTAATTTTTAATATGCAATTAATCAAATGATTAAAATCGTCATTTCCACGTCTCCCAAAACGGACGTCAGCCTCCAACTATCTTAAAATCAAAGGACATCCTTATATTTAATTAATTTGTGTATGTACATATCGACGGTTTAAAGGAAGTAGGGGAATAAAAGCCGTTTTGGTCAAAAATGAGTTATGAGACTGCTATCCTACTTAAAATTTTCCACTCTTTCTAATGCGGTTACTCCAATAGCTCTACAATGATTTTTGTACTGTTTATCCCCAAGCAAACTACTGCGTTTTTGAATACGGTTTTGGTGTACCTTACCGACAAGATTTTAGCCTTTTTTGTCCTAAAGTCGCTTGTGACATTAAAAAATCGTAAAACCAAATTAATACGAATACCAATAAAAGCTTTTATTTTTAAAATTTTTGAGCTGGTTTGATTTTATGGATATGATAAAAAATAAATAAGTTATGCCGGTCGATAGCTCAGTTGGTAGAGTGCTTGCATTCCATGCCGTGAGCTCGGGTTCGAATCCCATCGAGGGTGTCAGAAATGATTTCCCGTTTCGGTGTTTATTTCAAACCCCAAAATAAAATACCGGCAATGCTTACTCAGCTTTAACCAGAAATGAGTACCAGCCCTCTCGGGAGTTGGAAAACCTCCCACTTCACTGAAGTGGTTGGCGTAAGGCCGCCCCCCTTACCTGTAAAAATAAATACGTTCAACTCGCCACATGCAACCCCTTCGGCGATAACGCAGCAAGAAGTTACACTATATGTGTTGCTTAGTTGCGCGTTTTTTTTATGCCATTTTCCTGCAATCTTAAACTTTAAACTGCTCTCCTGAACAATTTAGGTTTTTTCGCTTACGCCCTATTACCTTTTAACCATCGATATATTTTTATTTGTTTTAATACCTCATTAAATTGACGACTTTGATTTTTGGAACCACGGTGATAAAATTATAACACAATCTCAAACAAATAATAATTCTTTTAAGTCCCTAACATATATTTATAGAGAAACTTAACAGACACTAACACAGAAAATCCATAGCACACAACTACATATTCTTAACAATATATACCGTATACTGCCAATAAGGGTATCCATTAAAAAAGTGGGCTAAAATTCCAGCCATCCCATGTTGAATGACGAGATATCCAGACAGGATGCCTGCATAGGGCATCGGCTTGATAAAACAGTAAAAACACTAATTTGCTGAATGGGTCCAATGCCCACAGCATAAACCATTTGGATTGAACATTCCCGTAGCGTTTACCGCAAAAAAATATGGAAACTGAAATAGCGCTTCTAGTGAGTGATTCAGTTTATATTAAGTAAAACACTATGGTTGAGTTTGAACGTGAATTTTTATATTTGGGGCACAGGAGGTACAAAACCATTGAGTAATTACGTAGAGGAGCAGAAACTAACTTACTGCATTGATACATATTATCTACCACTTTTGTCTCAGTCCTGTCAAACGTTGCAGTGGTATAGTCATACGAAATAAGCCCATTTTGTCCAAATCCATTTTGTGTTTTGACACCCAATTATAACAAACGCCATAATGTATTAAAATATGCCTTTTTCCTTTAAAATTTGCCAATTTTAGTGATGTCAACTCTAGCTATGTTCGGACTGGTTCGGCAGCCATTATTATTCGAAATAGTACCAACTTTCTAGGAACATTTGTACATTCGCTTGAGTTTTTTTGTACACATGGAAATGCAACTGTGAACTTCTTTGTTCTCTTTTTGCCAATGACCATTTTCGTAAGTAAGTTGAAACAGTATTCTCGTATGTCTATTTTCGTTAAAATAATTTCTAGCTCACAGGTATCATAAGTCAATGTACAAAACCTTCAAGAAGAGGTCATCGACTACCACCAGACATGGCGGCATTCCAGAGTTCAGTAGCTTTCCAAAAATAGTGAGATTTTGAAAAAAAAAATAATGAAGTTTCATTAATTACTTTCATCTTATTGTTGCACTAAACTTAATATTTAGATTATTTTGTTACTTTCGCGGACCATGTTTTTTGTGAAGCGAGAGCTCCAAAAATAAGCAAAACCCAATTACTGTACGACTGTAAAAACCTATTTCTGTACAACCAATAAAACCCCAAAATTATAACTCTTCGTTTAAGACCTTAAGCCAGATTCACACTGTTGGATATCCTATTCATTCGCTATTTCAAGAACTTCGTCCATTGTCGTCCGAATATAGAAATGTTTTGTGTTTTAATGATTTGATATGTTATTAGTGTTATTACTGACTTACTCAATCTGGCTTACAAGCCTTGAAGGCTCAGAACCTCCCGCACCACAATCCTTCAGGATTCTCTGTCTTGTGCGGCTTCCCTCCATGGTCCCCTCACTTCCAGGATTTTCGCTTGAACCTGATTAGATAATATGTAGATCCAACACATGTTTTTCAATTTATAATCACATTTTATTAAATCCCCATATTCTTCTTTTTACAAACCGGTCCCTAACGTTTTTTTTCCTTGAACAAATCTCACCATGCTCATGCACAAACGATTGCTTGATTTTATGTACACCCACATTTTGTATGAAGTACATATCTTGCGTAATTTTGCGTTTTGTTTTTAAATTATATTTACAGAGGATTACCTGAATATGGTCCACATATGTACCTACATGAATAAGATTTTTGTACTTCAATAAAATGCCGACTGACTCATTTTATTACTTTAACCTAGTTTACAAAAAAAGTACGTGTACACTTTACTTTATTCAGATTATGAAATGATCTTTACATAATGTGTGAATCATAACGCAGAGGAGTCAAAACACGGCTTATAATAAAAAGCTTGCAATTGATATTGCAGAATGTTGACTGGAAGTTATCAAGATCGTTTAATTGTTCAAAATCCAAATTCCGGCAAGGTTAACTCAGAATGGAAAACCCGTCACCTAGAATTAGTGAATCCCTCAGTTCAAGTGAAGGGCTAGCGTAAGGCAGGCCCCCTTTCCTGTGAAAAATTAATAGGTTCAAATTGTCATATGCGATCCCTTCGGGAACCATACGGGGAAGATTTGTTCTGTATGTACAGCTGACTAGCGTTTAAAATACCTCAACAACCATGGCACACTAAATTTAGGCAAACATTGAACCCCCTACAAATCTCAGTTGTGCGAAATGTACCCGATTCAAGTCGCTTCGTTAAATCAATGAAAATGATGCACGAGTTTTGCTGTGTGCTGACAAAATAAAGGCGTTTTAGTGTTAACAAAGTAAAATTAAAATCAAAATTAAAAGAACTTAACATTTCCTGGATAAGAACATTGAATACGACACAATGAAACGTCAAGAATGATGCAAATTCTTCCACAACGATTTTTCAAATATCTACGTTTTAATAGTTCATTTGAATTTGCAAACATATTTTTATGGAATCCTACAAAAGCCTTGAAAATGAAATAATGTAGCAAGTGTACTTTTTTTCTCACTAACTTGTACTACGCACGGATTCTTCTGCTAATTGCTGCAAATTTCGAGCTTACAACGGGTGCACCCAGACCCGGATTAAGGACGGTTCGAACGGTACGATCGAACTAGGGCCCCCGCTAAAGATTATTTTAACATTGATTTGTTCGGGGACCCCGGTTTTTAAGGCATTCACCACCAAAGAGGCCCCAAAGACTTGTTAGAAATTATATTTTTTATGGTTTGTGTATTAACACTGTGAAAATTTATGTTGATTGATGTATGTTTTTTAAAAAAAACTATTTTATGATAAAAAACGTTGTTTTGACAATTATATATTTTTTTTAAAACTGAACAATTTTAAAACTTAATTTAAATCGGATATTTAACGAACCGTTTGGAGAGAACTTACATCATTCTCTACGTTTCGTCAGCGACGTAGCCGACGTCTTCAGGAGAACATCCTCTCTGTACCTACGGCGACTGAGGATAAACTCAAAAATTAATATTATTGTTAAAATGTCAAACGACCGTAATTCTAACTTAAACCTAGCTAAAACGTTGTTTAATTATCACACACGATATTGGTTTTATTTGAATTATAATTTACAAGCGTTTTCGACTTATATGGTCATCTTCAGATATTAAACAATGTTTTAATCAAAAATTAGTTTATTTAAATAACTTAAATCAAATTTTTAGAAATTACTTAAACAAGATATTTACTTTAATTTTTCTTTGGGTCCAATTCAACAAAAAAGGTCTCCGAGGACGAAGAATTGTATGAAATTGAGTTGTAAAAAATATTACAACATTTTTACAAAAAGACGAAGTTCTTTCCAACAAGTAGGTACCATAGACCTCTCAAACAGCTTTCCCAAAAGTGAATTTAAAAAGACGTCAGTGATCAATCGTTTATAGTACTTGGTTGTCGCGAGGCGATTGGGGAGGGGGGTTTGGGGGGCCTCCTGACTTTTCCCGCATCAGGGCCTCTTAGTAGTCTTAATCCGGGCCTGGGTGCACCGTTAGCCTACCGCGGCCATAATGCCTTCAGGGCTCTTCCATTGAAAAGCACTACATGATCTCAAAACGCGTGTCCAGGCTCGTTGAAGGAACTCGACTCCGCAAAAAGTTAACCATAGAATGTGAACAGCTCCCCTGAATGAAATTTAATGCGGATTCGAGATGTAATTTGTGGGGCCGTTGAACCGGCCGGCATCAAAGCGTGGGGTAATTTTTAAAATTCGACACGAAGAGCCTTTTTTTCGTATCCATTGTTTAGCGTTTATCTGGATGCCCAAATTGGGATTGCATGTACACTATAATTATTTAAGTATGTGGTTATTTAATTATATAATAACAAAGAGGAAACTATTTTTTGGTAGAATCATGATGGCCAAATTGCGAAATTGTTTAAATCTGCATAACTATAAAACATCTTAATTTGATTGTAATTATTTTGAATAGATTTTTTAATAAACATGTGTGAAATCTATCCTTCTTTTAAGTGTTGGAAACAATCTATCTCGATCACAAGTGAAGAAAAAAATTTAACCATCTTTTTACAACTGACCACGCAAAAACGCAACGCAACGCAACTAAGCTACACATTAGTGTAACTTCTTGCCGCGTTATCCCCGAAGGGGTCGCATGTGGCGAGTTGAACCTATTTATTTTTACAGGTAAGGGGGCCGGCCTTACGCCAACCACTTCAGTTAAAGTGGAGGTTTCCCAGCTCCCGAGAGTGCTGGTACTCATTTCTTGTGAAGGCTGAGTAAACCTTGCCGGTATTTTATTTTGGGTTTTGAAATAAACACCGAAACGGGACATCTTTTCTGACACCCTTGAGATCGAACCCGAGCTCACGGCATGGAATGCAAGCACTCTACAAACTGAGCTATCGACCGGACTAGAATACGTTGACCGTTGATGAATCATTTCAACCGTCGCGTCGGTGGGATTCGAACCCGAGCTTTCGGCATGGAATGCAAGCACTCTACCACCTGAGCTATCGACCGGACTACCACCCATACTGTAAAAAGATGTTTCACTTTGCCAATGTCCCCCCTGTTTCAGGGAAGGTCGGCAAGAGTTTTTTTTGAGAAAGCTTTAAAATTAAGAAAAAAAAAGTTGCAGGGCTTATGTTAATTTGAGATTGGATTTTTATATTGTAGGTCCACATGCGACATGTGTTAACTTCTACGTGTTTAACGTTAACTTTATGCACATTTACATTTATGACTATCAAAATTAGATTCTAAAAATATTTGTTGTATTTCCTTTGCTAATTTTATTTATTTTTTATTGTTTCAGGTATGTAAGCTTCATCTACTAAGCTAAACGAAAATATGAATATCCAAATTCACGAGAACTGCAAAGGGTATGATTTTCAATAAAATAATATTTCATTTTCACAAATATACTTATCATAAATGCTCATATTTTTTTCAGCTCACTAATTCAGTTAAAAATAAAAAAAAACATCTACGAAAATCCTTATAGGTATTACAATAGAATTAATGTTTATTTAGAAGTGAGATAAAATGTGTTAATTCAGACATGGACTTAAATTAAGTCAGAATAACCACACTTTAAAGTCTAAGACATAATAAAAATACCATCTTAATTTGAATATTTTACGTTTATTGCTGAGATTATTTTTGTACATATGTCTAGGTTACGCCGGAAGGGCAAATGAGTCAAATTTGTGCGCAACATTCTATGTAAATTTTTATATTTTTTATGTTCAATTTATGTTAACCTTTCTGGGATTAATTTTGAAAAATAATTTATTGGCTGATTTCGTAGAAGTTTCAGACTGGTCTTAAAATCCATCTTAAGGGCGGTTCCTTTTGTTTTGCTTTCAAAATTAAACAATTAAAAAAAAGGAAAATTAGACAATTAAATGGATAACCTTTTCCACCCATACTCGCTTTTCCAATGTCACCTCTGCTTCAGGAAAGGTCGGTAAAAGTTGCAGGGCTTATGCTTTTTTAGAGATTTGAAATTTGGATTTTAATTTGTAAGTACACATCTAACATTTGTAAGCGTGAACTTACACATTTAAATGAAGCATATTTTTGCAACTTAGATTATAGACCTATTTGTTCATAATATTTTGTTTTTATCATTCCACATTCCCTTTTTTCTTTTAAAATTCCAACTGAGAGATACACTGCAATTGTTTTCGAGCGTAAAACTTATATAAAAATTCTAGTTTTTATTGCATATCCACTGATAAGGCTGTAACTGTAACTCTGTCACCATTCTTCTAGGGGTGGCCAGAGCCTCTACAGAGCTGCCTCAATTTCTTCCTATCCTTACATACCTTTTTCAATTCGTTCATATCCAACACCTTTTCCGTATATTTTCTTTTTTTTAAACTCACTTTGTGCATCCCATTCTTTCCCGACTTCCTCAATTTGATCACTCCATACTCTTCTCAGTCGTCCCTTACATCTTTTTCCCTTTCACACTTACTCTGTAAACATATATTATCAGTATTCTGTCACCTCTGCACCTCTGGCAAAAAGAGTTTCGAACCTCTTTTCGCCAGAGGTGGTTTTCAAGTTCATATATATTTTTCTTGAATACTCGATACTGCGAGTATTGTGAACAAACTCGTACTACGGGTACTGGTATTGCACTCGAGTGAGGTAACGTGTTAGCGTTTGGATCGCCGACCGGACGGAATTGAAAACTCCATTTGCGTCCGATCACTTTTTCTTTCAGCGAAGTGAAAGTAAGACGAAATTTCATACACAGATACGTGCTCTCGTCTTTAGCGTAATGCTGTCAAGTCATTGTGTACACTGGTGATTGATGGATACCAACTTTTGATAGAAACTAACGGTACATTTTTTTTTTCAAGTTACGGTTATTTTAGATTATTAATCAACACTTGGGTCTAATAATACCTCAGTTTGCTTTAGAAAACATCGATAGCAGATTTTTAAGTTCCAGGAAAAACTCAAATAAGCTGCAGATATAGTGCAGTTTCTCATCGTGTTCTTACTGAAGGGGTTCGCAGGTAAAAAGTAAAAGTGAGTAAAAATTTCTAGTGAAAGGTGACCCTACACCTTTGCTGTTTTTTGAGCTTGAAGCAAACATCAAAACGGGAAATCATTTCTAAATCTCTTGGTTAGGATCGAACCCAAACCCTCTTCTCAAATGGTACGCAAGCACTCTATCAACTGAGCCATCGACGGGACTTAATATTTTTGTTAATTCTTCATGTTGGTCATTTAGTTGGTGTTATGGCCGAGGGGGCCAAGTGGGCTGATCTTTCTACTGTACTTAAAATAGAATAACGTTGGTTCGATCCCCGCTTGGGTCCCTTGACCATAACTTTGACCTTGGTTCAACAGATGTTATTGGGTAATTATTAATTAATGATTCATTTAAATAAACAATAATTAATTATTAATTGACGATATTTATACCTGTTTCTGGTCAGGCCGAATAATCTATTTAAAAAAAAGTACATTATTCTTACTTATTTAAAAAAAAGTATTAAAATTGGCATCCTATGATCCCAATGAACATCCACAAGGTATTATTAAATCACAGCTGTCTTCAGTCAATGTTACCTTCAACGATTTCTGATTTTACCAGTTTGATTGCAATATGCAAATACGGCAGCCTAGATAACGATGCAAATGACAAAATAATATTAAACAGTTCATATCTCGTGGTATCGAGTAAAAAAAAAACCACCTCCGGAAGCCATTACTCCGGTAAACAAATGATTCCATTGTTGTGCACCGCAAACAATGAAGCAGTATGCCGAAGCGACCAGGCTGTTCAGTGATACGCGAATAATCAATTTTTATCATTGGTTTTTATATATAACATACAGGGACGTGCACAGCATTTCGACTATGGGTAGGCAAACAGATATTATTCTTTGTAAAAAAAAAAAAATGCCTTAGAAGGCCTTCTAAAGATCAATTCCAATCTCCTAGGGTCTTATTTTTGTGTATTAAATTAAGTGCAGCAAAAAACTATTTGCAAATTCTGAGGTTTCCCTACTAATAAAATACAGTGGTGAGCACTCCATAGAGACAAACGTGGCACAGAGGCATGCTAGCTTACAATTTTGATTTCACTTCAAAGTTATGTCATTTATTCACTCAGCGAAATTTATGTTCTTTTAAAGGCAGTGCCTTGTTGAGTCAGCCATCTATCTATGTTAGTTACCATCCTCTTGAGCTGCGAATCGGACGAGACATCCATGAATTGCTTTTAATCCTGGAAGTATGAAGTTCTTAGACGATCTCTTGTTTGCATTCTCAATATTTTTCCTTTAAAGTTGTAAATAAATTAGCAACTTGCAAACAAT
Organism: Agapetus fuscipes; assembly: GCA_951799405.1. Lineage (NCBI taxonomy): Eukaryota > Metazoa > Arthropoda > Insecta > Trichoptera > Glossosomatidae > Agapetus > Agapetus fuscipes. Next base: position 2,405,793 of record OX637340.1, on the reverse strand, counting down.
GCAACAAGAAAGCCTACATAAAACTGTGTGAAATTTAGCTGACCAATGCAATCCTATGCGACTAAAAATATATCATCTATTCATATTAAATGCATGTCCACAAACAGACACGTATATAATTAATTAAATTAAAATGAAAAGATGGTTTATTGATAAACTATGTTAGTAGTTGTTTCTGGCCAGTCAAAAATAGGTTGCTGAATTGCATTTCCAATCTAAAATGTCTTTTAAAAAAAAAAAACCATTGCGGCGTATATCTAATTTAACTCTTAGAATTGCTCCAACTTGTTATACCGGCCCTTAGTAGATTAATCTCCAAGTCATGCTTGATCCAAGACAGATTACTTAGATAATCCGATAATACTTAGATAATACTTAGATAGGCCGCGTTCATGTGTGAATCCGATAATACTTAGATAATCCTTAGATAGGCCGCGTTCATGTGTGAGCTGTCTCATCAAGCCTTAAATGGAATACCACTTTTTCTACCAACCACAAGTCAAAAGCGAATGGGGTCAATAAAATGACAGCTGATACTTCTTTTATTTAACTCTACTCGTGTTAAAATGTGTAATATCAAAGGTTTTTAATTTATATCGATACTGTAAGATTTAACTGATGTTTACAAAATGTATATCGTTTCTTAATTTGAAAATTAAAGGGATATTAACCCAGAAAAAACAGTTAAAATAATGCAAAAAATGTACAGGATATTAAGATTCAAAATGGTTTCTATAATCTATATTCTACATAAGTTGCAAAGATATATTAACATTGAATGCCCGCAAGCAGGCACATGTTAGTTCACGCTTACACATTCTGCATGTATACATACAAAATAAACCAAACCTCACATAAACATAAGCTTTGCAACTCTTGCCGCCTTTTCCTGAAGCCGCGATGGACCTTGATTTTTTTTTTCCTTTTTAAATAGATTAGCTTTCTAAAGATCTTTTATTTTATGGTCCTAAATCTTGGTTCAAAAATGTTAAATGGACAAGAAGTGCTATTTTTTCAACGGGCTTAATGAATGGACTACAAGAACTATGAGTGTTATTCAAAAAGCATTTGATCCACAGCTCATCCATTGATAATCGTTTCTTGTATGAAAAATTCACGTAAGGTGGCGGTTGAGCCATGGATTTTCTGTGTGTAAATAACACCGTTTGTACTTCACGACGCTTCAAATATCGCTTAGAAAAACTGTAAACGAAATTCCAAACCAGTAGAAATGCCTTTGTTATTATAAGTAAAGTAAAAGTACTTTCGGACCTTGGTCATAGCTGGAATTTTTCCTTTTGACGCCCAACAAAACCAAATAACACGCCCAGTAGGTACCTCAAGCAAACTTTACGTAACCAAAAATAAATAGCTACTAATAGATGCAGTGCCTCTAGTTAACGTTTTGGTTAGTATGCATATTTGGCAAAACTCTATGGTTGAGTTTTGAAATAATGTTTCATACTTGGGGTAGAGAGCCGCTTTCTCGGTGATAACTGTTATAAATTGTGTGATATTTTGCAATCAGATCTGTTGCCATTGAACTTGGGAAAGTGATTGTTTCCGTCTACGCGTCACTTGCATTATGCATAAATATAGAGCTGTACCAGAGGTCTCAAGTCTTAAC